>VDFB02281492.1:1057198687-1057496660 GCA_007258455.2 Sequoia sempervirens
TAGGGGACACCGCTATGACATTGATCAAAGGCCGATTTTTTGAGTCCTTCCAACCATCTGAAACACTGGACACACCTGTCTCAACCCATGAATCTCTTATAGGCTTCAATGCATCTTCAACCAACTCAACCTCCTTTTCCAATAAAGTGCTACGCACTTTCTCATAACCCGGGCCCTTGTACCTTTTTGGAGCTTCATTAACTGTTCTCAACATCTCTTTCCAATATGGAGAACGAACAACATTAAAAGATAGTCCATTGGCATATATGCATCTTGCTACACATTGGTCGGCAAGGGCTCTACTCTCATTTTGAAATGCAACTTCCAAAGGTCCCTTTGCTCTCTTGTTTGCAAAGGGTTGTGCACTTTGAGCTTGAAGATTTGGAATGGCCATAAATGGGTGGTCTTCTACCACAATATTGGGATTGGGATTAGATGGGGGCTGCATTCCCTTTGATTTTTTATTTGACAAAGGGTGATTTCCTTTTTGGGCTTCTCGTTGATCTGCTAGTTCTTGCTCCATAATGTATTTTGCAATTGTCTTAGGTTGAATAGGGGCATCTTTCTTTCCAGGGCAAGGTGAGATGCCTTTTCCAGTTATGCCACACAAATGTGCTTTCACCCTATGGTATGAACTAGAATATTGAACATCACACCCATTGCATTTCCAAACATAACCACCACCACCTGGAAGCTGTCTTATCATTTCAACATACTGCCATAGGGGAGAATTTGCATTTGTTTTGAACTTTGGGTTTGGTTTAGCTATGGAGCCGGAGGTAGAACCCATTGACATTGTAATTCCTATGGCAATTTGTTTTGCAAACAACACATTCAAAATTTGAATGAAAACAAAATATAATAATTTTTTAAAAATTAAAACCTAGCTCTTTTGAATCTTGCACAATGTATACATTCATAGAAGAACAGAAAAAAAAAAGAAGCAAAACAAAGTTTCTGTTTGTAAAACAAAAAAAAAGAATGAAAAAATGAGAAAAACATACCTTTTTGCAAAAATAATCTTCAACAATCTTTGTAGCAGCCAATGAACACTTGCAAATCTGTAGGAATGGCAATGCAATCGCTGTAGAAGCTTCAACAATCAATATTCAACTCCTTTTGTCAATCCAACAAGTTAAAATAAGAAGTCAGCCTCTTTGAATGAAAATGCTTGTTTGCAAAACAAATGAATGAAAATGAGGCAGTTTAGGTGTTTAACATGTTTTAGAGGTCACTTTTAGGGTTCCCATGGGCGTGGGTCAAAGTCAAAGTGAAGGAAACAATAAAAAAAAACAAAAAAAAATGCCTTTTGCTTCTAGATCGGTTTACCGCTGGTTCGCTTTGCGGTTCGTCTCGTTCTTCGGTTCAATCTCGGTTCTTCTTCACCGGGCGCTAACCAAGGTCTAAATGAAAGGACCCCTAAGCCACAAAGGGGATCGACCCTGACCAGACCGAGCCCCAAAACCCGGGCGAACCGTTACATAGATTGCAAGTGATTTGTTAATTAATTTAAAGATCCATATTAGTATCATATTATTTATGAAAGGTTTTCCATGCTGAATTCCATAGGTTCTAACATCTCCTCCTCCATTGACAATAAATTGTCCTAATGAGCCCTCTGTCCACAGATGAAAATACTGTGAATTTCCATCTCTTTCATGCAAATTTTTATGTAAAATCCTTTGTGTTTCTATCAAGTAAAAAACATGTACCTATAGAGATCTTAGATCCAAAAGTAACAAATACTCTATTGTTGATTTTAAAATGTGAATTGATTTCAAGGGAATTAAAGATAATACTACTTATGGTGGTATTCTCATGCAAACTTTACAAAAGAATCTTTCTATCTTCAAAGGGTTGCCATTTTGTCTCCGATTTGGTGTTTTGGTAAGGATTCATATTTCACAAATACTTGGTCTCCAGTTTCAGTCACACAACTATATATTTATAGGTGATGTCAACTTAGTTAGAACTCAATGAGACAATAGTCAAAAGTTACAAGAAAAACCACAAAAGAAATATAAGAAATCTTAAACTTATGTGATGTCCCTCCAGAAGTCAGTTCTTAGAATAGTGTGTTAGCCCTTTATTGGACCCTTGTGGGTTGCCGGATTGGTTATTAGAGGGTCGCTGGTACTCCTTCTCTCGGAGAGTTGATCGCTCTTATTTCTGGGAGCCCGCTGATTGGTTCACAATGCATTTTCAGTAGTGTGAGTCTATAGCCGACTCTGCACACAAGATTCTATGCGAAGATTTGTAGTTATACTATTTGAAAGTATTTGCTATTTATTAACTTAATATTTAATTATAAAGTCAAATTGACTCTATATTTGTAAAATCACTTAAATAGTCTCTAAAAGTGATTTAATATTTTAATCACTTAAATTGATTAAGTGCGCCCAATTATTTAAGTCAAATACTATTGAAATGACTTAAATATTATTTAAAAGATTAAAATGAGAAGTGGCATATCTTTCTTGAAATTCGTGCCTTTTTGCATATAAAGGGCATTTTTGGCAATGAGAAACTCACCTTTTGATAATTTCGACTTTGCCTTGTGCTTCTTCCTATGCATTCTCCTGTGATCATGGTTTGAACAATCTTCCATTGAAGAACGATACCTCTTCAGTGTTGAGCACTCTTGAGATTGTGAAAGATCAATCGAATCAGTGCAGTTGAGAGCTTCATTCAGAGGTTCTACATGATTCAGACACAGTATTATATTGAGATTTACAGTTAATTGCAATAAGAAAGGGGTTTCTTCCTTGTGGCGCCTTCTTCTTCAGATCAATGGCATCCAGCAGGGTTAATTCTCATTTATCTTCTTGGCCGTACGACTTGCATTGGGAATTGTGCATTCTAGAGAGGCATGTGAAGGGTTTGGCTGAAACGCCTTCCTTTTGGTTGCTTTCTCACTTGCATCCTTGGCGTCTAGTATTTTCAGAGACTTGTATCCAGTTTCGAGGCAGGAGAATCCAAATCTGGAGGCTTGGCGTCCATTATTGTCAGTTTTCAGCATTCTTGGCTGGCGAGCTGGCTTACTATTTTAAATAAAAAACTGGGAACATTCTGGTAAGTTTATCATTCATGATCTCATTGTTGCAATAAAATAACGTCTTTTGCATTTCAATTCTGTAGGAAATTGCTCTGTATTTCAGTTTATAAGCTTTTATATGCTGCGCCCCTTCTCTTCTGTCTATGAACTTTTCTCTAAAAAACTAAAATAACACTAAAAAGATTTAAGAAGTATTGGGGTTTGAATTGAGAGCCAGCAGGGCTCATCACAGTGGTATCGAGTTAATCGATCCTCGCCAGCCTGTGGTTAGCGTCTTTATGCCTCACCGTAATAGGTTTGATGTGCACTACACTCATGCAGGGTCCTCGGTTTGCAGAAGCATTTTGAACCCTTTCTACCTATTTGACGAACAGGAAGAATAATTAGGCTTTGATAACATGGCTGACAGGGAAGCTGAAGGTTCTCGCAGGAATCATCTTGATGAAGAGGACAGAGAAGCCGGAGATGTGCTCAGAGGCATGGTTGCAGAATAAGAACAGGTGGCGAATATTCTCCAGCAACTCAGCACAAATGTTCAAAATTTGACAATTAATAGAGCTTAGAATCTGGATCGAGATCATGAAGGCAGTATTCATAGAGAACCTCAGAGAGTCATAGCTCCAGCACGCACCTTTGAGAGAGCTACATGTCCTACTTTTACCAGAAATGATACTGAGGAAGAGGATGAAGTTGAACAGGGTGGTGAGATAAATTTTGCAGATAACATCATGGTTATGCATGATGAATGGGATGCATTGCCACCGAGAGTTAAGGAGCACCTTAACTTCGATAGATTCATGAGCCAGAAGAGAGAACACACCAGAAGCAGGAATGACAGGAGGCCTAGACACAAGCAGAATGATCTTAGACGGGCTACCAATAAGCTTACCTTGGCGAACTTTGATGGCAGTGGTAGAGTTACAGCACGTGCCTGGGTCAGTAAGCTTGACACATTCTTGACACTACGTCCCATGCCTGAGGAGGATGCCATTTGATTTGCAGCACTTCACCTTGATGGTGTGGCACATGACTGGTGGATTCATGGCATGGCTACTCTTCACCATGACAGGATTACCTCGTACCAGGAGTTTACTGATAGACTGGTAGAGAGATTTGATAGACGTGATCCCGAGCTATTCTTCAGAGATTTGGCACAACTGAAACAGTTAGGTAGCTTGGAATCGTACATTGGAGAGTTCCAAAGACTATCTGTGATGGTGACAGGAATCTCAGAGAGAAGGTTGATCATATTGTTCATTGAGGGTCTTTTCGAGCCCATGAAAGGTTGGATAAAAGCATTTGATCCACCTACTTTACAGGAGGCCATGAGGAAAGCTCGCAGCATGGAGCTATCTACACCTCGTAAGCCATTTGGCTCGAAACCTACTACCTCCTATACAGAGGACAAATCAAATCCGAAGAAGGCTGATAATGCAGATCAAAAGAAGAAATTTGCAGCCCCTTTAGATCGAGAAACAATGAACGATTTACGAAGAAGAAAACTTTGTTTTTACTGCAAGGGTCCGTATGACTTTAATCATGATTGTCCCCTCAAACCTAAAGGGCAAAATAGGCACATGGAGTGGTTTTATGAGGGAGAAGCGTTGACTGATTTTTCTGATCAGCAAGCTCCAATCTATGATACAGATGGAGAAGAGTCAGAAAACAAGGCAGAAATTGTAGTAGAAACAGAATTACAGGAGGCTCATATGTCCAGCATGCAGAGAGAGGGATCTTTCAGACTCCATGGGATCCTAGCTGGTCAAAGGGTCATATCTCTTCTAGATACAGGTGCAACCCACAACTTCATCGATTCACGGTTAGTGGGGAAACGGAGAATTCAAACTCAGCAGTTTGAAGGCATATGTGTGAAGGTTGCAGATGGATACACTCTCATCTGCGAGAGGATGATACTTGACTTGCCATTGAAACTCAATAATTTTGAGTTTAAGGCAGATTTTTATGTTGTGAACATGGGAGGAACGGATATAGTTCTTGGCATGAAGTGGCTTCATGCGATAGGAGAGTTCACACTTAATTTGCATGACATGGAGATGAAATTCAGCATAGATGGCACAAATCATATTCTAAAAGCCATCAAGGACAGCAACTTTAGAGAAATTTCACTCCGGAGAATGGAATGTTTGATTCGCCACGATATGGTAGAGTGGGCTGTTGAGTGCAAGCTAATGCCTTCACAGTTGGAGCAGCAAGCTTCTTCTTACCATCCAGATGTGCATGAACTTCAAATCAAACATGCTAAGGTTTTCAGTGCTATTCCACCAGGTAGACCTCCTGATAGAGGTATTGAGCATATTATAGAGCTGGATGAGGGCACGATACCGATCATGATTACTCCTTACCGGCACCCCAAGCGGTTGAAAGATGAGATTGAGAAGACTATTAAGGAGCTTTTAGCTATGGGGCACATTAGGCCGAGTAAGTCACCCTTTGCTTCATCAGTTGTTTTGGTGAAGAAAAAGGATGGTACACTTAGGATGTGTATTGACTACAGAATGCTCAACAGGAAGACCATAAAGAATAGGTATCCTATTCCACGGATAGATGAGTTGATAGACGAGCTTCATGGAGCTTGCTACTTCTCAAAGATTGATTTGACGACAGGGTATCATCAGATCAGAGTCCGAGAGGAGGACATAGAGAAAACTGCGTTTAGATGTCACTGTGGACACTATGATTTCTTGGTTATGCCATTCGGTTTAACCAATGCTCCAGCCACGTTTCAATCTACAATGAACAGGGTTTTCCATCCTCACTTGAGGAAATTTGTATTGGTGTTCTTCGACGACATCCTGGTTTATAGCAAATCATGGGAGGAACACATGGTTCACTTGGATGAGGTACTGAGTATACTTGACAGGGAGTCTTTGTACGCCAAGGAGTCCAAGTGTGCTTTAGGCATGGCAGAGTTTTTATATCTAGGACACATCATCAGCAGTGTAGGAGTCAGCATGGATCCAGAGAAAGTTCGAGCCATCATCGATTGGCCTACACCTGAGACATTGACACAGCTCAGGGGATTTGTAGGATTGTGTGCCTTCTATCGTCGGTTCGTTAGTGGATTCTCGCGGCATGCTGCGCCACTAACTGATTTGACTAAGAAGGGTGCTTTTGTGTGGACACCACTAGCACAGGCGTGCTTTGAGAAGTTCAAACTTCTCATGACCACATGTCCAGTTTTGGCTCTACCGGACTTCACCAAACCTTTTGAGTTACATTGCGATGCCAGTGGTGAGGGTATTGGTGCAGTTATCATGCAGGATCGACACCCTATAGCTTTCGAGAGCAGGAAGCTAAGAGGTCCTGAATGGAGCTACAATATCTATGATAAGGAAATGTTGGCCATCATGCATGCCATGGCCAAATTCAGGCAGTACTTGATTGGTAGTAAATTCAATGTTAAAACCGATCATAATAGTCTGAAACATTTTCTTGGGCAGCGAGATCTGAACGGAAGGCAACAGAAATGGGTCAGCAAACTTCAGTCCTATGATTTTGACATATCCTATGTCAAGGGCACTCAAAATGTGGTTGCTGTGCTTTATCTCGCCGTCCTCACTTGAGCTCCATTACACTGATTTCAGAGGACTGGAGACATCTGATAGTAGCAGAGTATGCTAAGAACCCATGGGCTTCTAGCATAGTAGATGGGACAGTACAGGATGACAGGTATTCACTTGTAGATGATCTTATCATTTACAAAGGGAGGATTTTACTAGTCCCAGGTTCTGAGATGAGGGACAGAGTATTGAGGTCATTCCATGATTCACCTATGGCAGGACATCCCGATTACTTTAAGACCTACAGGCAGGTACGGGAGAGATTCTCTTGGAAGGGTCTCAAGTCTTTTGTTCTCCAATATGTCGGGGAATGTCTTGTTTGTCAGCAGAACAAGCAAGAGCATACATACCCTGCAGGTTTACTCCAGCCGCTTCCTATCCCTGAGAGGAAGTGGGAATGCTTGTCCATGGACTTCATTACGGGTTTGCCGAAAGCTCAAGGGAAGGACAACATTTTTGTGGTAGTAGATCGGTTGACGAAGTATGCACAGTTTTTCTCAATCACTACTACACACACAGCTACCCAGGTGGCAGATTTGTTCTTCTGAGAGGTATTCAGGTTGCACGGTTTGCCTCGGAGTATAGTCAGTGACAGGGACAGCAGGTTTATGAGTAATTTCTGGCAGGAGTTATTCAAACTTTGCGGGACATAACTCACTCCGAGTACCAGCTACCACCCACAGACAGATGGGCAGATTGAGATAGTCAATAAATGGGTGGAGGGATACTTGCGGAATTACAGTTCAGGGCAGCAGAAGGCATGGGTGAGGTGGTTATACCTTTGTGAGTATTGCTACAATACCACTCATCACATGAGCATTCGGATGACACCATACCGAGCATTATATGGATATGATGCTCCGAACTTTCTAGATTTATTGCTGAGTGACAATAGAGTACCCAGTGTTGGTGATTTATTACAGGAGAACCAGGATATTATGAGAGCACTTAGAGAGAATATACAGAAAGCTCGTAATCAACAGAAACAATATGCTGATCAGAGGTGAGTGGAGCGATCTTTTGAGGTTGATGATTTGGTGTATTTGGTGCTCCAGCCTTATAGGCAGTCCACCCTTCGTAAGAAGGGCGCCGAGAAACTTAAGCTGCGATACTATGGACCTTTCAGAGTTGTCAGACGTGTCGGTGAAGTGGCTTATGAGTTAGATCTTCCGGTGGACAGTAAGGTTCACAACGTGTTCCATGTGTCGCGCCTCAAAAAAGCGTTGGGACAACATGTGATTCCCTCTATTGATTTGCCACCCTTGGATGATGAGGGGAAATTGATTTTGATACCTGAGGCCATTCTGGATTCCAGAGAGCGTCATCTTCGGAGGCGGGTTATCAGGGAATACTTGGTAAAGTGGAGAGATCTACCAACAGAGGATGCAACTTGGGAGAGTGACAGTATTCTTCAGCATCTGGCTTTGAGTTTGCTTGTGGACAAGCAAATTCGGGGAGGGCGGACTGTCATGTCCCCTCTCTAGTCAGTTCTCGGGAACAGTGTGTTAGCCCTTTATTGGACCCTTGTGGGCTAGCTGGATTGGTTAGAGGGTCAGTGGTACTTTTTGGAGAGTTGGATCGTTCTTGTTTCCAGAGCCCAGTGATTGGTTCCCAGCAGGCGTTAGCAGCACAGGAGTCGACAGCTTCTGACGGAACAGGAATATTTGGTGTTTTGAGTGAGTTATGGGTTTTTAAGTGATTTAATATTTAATTATAAAGTCAAATTGACTTTATACTTTTTAAATCACTTAAATATGCTCTAAAAGTGATTTAATATTTAATCACTTAAAATATTAAAGGCGCCCAAATATTAAGTCATGACTATTGAAAAAGACTTAATGTTATTTTAAAAGATTTTAATGATGGCAAAAAGGGCGTATCTTCTTGGAAATGCGTGCCTTCCTTATAAAGGCATTTTTGGCAATGAGAAACTCACCTTTTGATATTTCAACTTTGCCTTGGATATTCTTCCTGTGCATTCTCCTGTGATCAGGGTTTGAACAATCTTCCATTGAAGAACGATAACTCTTCAGTGTTGAGCACTTTTGAGGCTGTGAGAGATCAGCTGAATTCGTGTAGTTTGTGAGAGCTTCATACAGAGGTTCTACTGAGCTTGATCTGTGTTTCCTATTGAATTCCTTTATCAGTTTCAGAGGGTTTTGAGAGATGGCGCCTTCATTTCATCTGGCAAACATTATACTTCTTGGCTGTACCTTCTGAGTGGGAATCCTGGTTGTTTGCAGTGAAGTGCGTGGCTCTTGTGCAAGGGCGTTTGGGCATTTCTTAGAGAAACGCCTTATTTTCTGAGGGTTTCTCTTCATCATCTTAGGCGTTTGGCTTGTACTCATCATCTGCCACCGTTTTCAGGCTGGACTTTGCTTTCTGTAGCTTTCTACACCAGATTTGGTCAGTTTTTCACCATCTTGGCTGGCGAAGTGGACTACTTTCTTAAATAAATAATCTGGAAGCTTTTGGGTACGTTTATGAGTTCTAAATCCATTGTTGAGCTTATTTATTATCTTCTGTAATTTCAATTCGCCTGAATTAGCTCAGATTTTCATTTTATAAGCATTTATGCTGTGCGCCCCTTCTCTTCTGTCTATAAACTTTTCTCTAATAAACTAAAATAACTCATTAAGATTTAAGAAAATACTGGGGTTAGAGGTTTGAGCCAGCAGGGCTCATCGCATAATCCCTTTCTAACCTTTTGTATGCCATCATACTTCTCCAAATTTTTGTGATGCTCTTGAAGTTGTTCTACTTCTAACTGTTTGTGATATAAACTTCCAAAGGAAGCTGCCATTTATTCAAACTCTTTTTCGTGCTGTAATTTCTGATTTACCATGTGATCCTTCAATAGCATTGTTTGTTCTTCAGCTCTGTAGCTTGGTCCTATGATTATTATCCTTTTTGTTAAGTGCCTTCTAAGTGAACCTGGTTGTAATATTAAGTGTAGACCATAATACTTCATACACTTCGCAATTTCTCTTTGATCTCCACCTGGTATTATCTACAATGGCAAGATCCCCATGGAGTTTAGTATTGACCTAGTTAAACAATTTGACTGATATATATTGGATATGGGGTGTGCAACCCAAGCCGAGAAAGAAAATCAATTGTAGTTAGCACATGGTGTCTTTATTATGTTTTATTAAAATAGTTTTATCTAACTATATATTAATTGCTTGTCAGCTTTTCAGGTACCTAGAAGAGTCAATTGGTAGATAGTTGTGTTCTGCCTGGCAACCATCCTGTTCTTAAAATAAACTCTGCATAGTTAGTTAGAGTAATTTGATCCTTGTTTCATGATCTTTAGTTTACTTTTGTAAGAATGTGTGAATAAAGATATATCTTAGTACTCTATCTATTCATTATTTTAAATATTAGTTTTGTTAGAAATAAGAGAACATTTGGCATTGTTGTTTTAAAAGAAATGTGGTTTGATATAAGATATTAATGCCCTTAGACTCCACTAAAGCAGGAAGAGGCCACCAAGATAAAGAGTTCAGGTGATCTCAGAGAGTGATAGAGCAAAGAGAATGGAGAAGACCATTAAAAGAAGTAGCTGAAGAAACCAAAAACCCCAACATTACAAATTCAAAGCTGAAGTTGTCATGTCCCCTTCTCAGTGACATCTCTCAGACGACAGGATTGGCCTATCATACGACCCTCGTGGAAGCGATGTTGGGGGAAAGGGGAGTCGCCAGACTTAGCTCGGCTTAGGTCGGCGAGGGATTGTCCGATTGTCTTCGTTAAACCGTCCCGGAGGATATTTCTGCGAAATTGCTATTTTTAGCGAGTTCTTAGCGAGCTGATGTGGGACCAACTGCTATTTTTGCTTGATTGGTATGTGACATCGGGAGATTCCTCGAGTACCTTCGTATCAGACGGATCAGTAATCGGGTTAGAAACAAGGGAGATATTAATATTTGATCGTATTGATTAAATATTAATTAATTAACGTTTATAATATAAAGTTATAATTTAATATTATAACTTAAGTGAATTCCTTGAGGGGTACGCCATCATGAAGAAAGGGGCCAGTTTGATATTTTAATTAATAATTAAATATTCAGTGGAGAACTATGGAGAAGTGAAAATATTAAAATATGAATATTTCATTAAAACCCTATTTTCAAGGGAATCGCACTTTTCAGTGTATTTGAGGGTTTGCCTTGGGAATTGAGCCCATTATGTGATTATTGAGTTTTGAAAACTGATCAATTTTGGTCTGAGCCTGAGACTTCGGGTTTCATGTTCGTTTGCCTTGGGGAACGAGCCATCTCCAACGGAAAGCAATTCAGAGAGTGTGGAATACCACTTGATTTATTGCCACAGAGGTTTTCTTATTCAGAGGAAACTACAGAGCATCAGAGAAAATTCATACCTTTAGTTATTTGCAGTTATTTGTATCCAGATACCATCTATTGCTTTTGGCGCACCATATTCAGAGATTTGACATTGTTGTGAGTGAAGTCCGTACAGCATTTAAGGCAGATCTGACAGGCCGTACTGTACCAGCAGGCCGTACCTCATGAAGAGCCGTCCTCATCAAATAAAAATCAACGCCTTTGTCTAAGGGTTCCAGTTTGCTCTGAAGGAGGCGCCTATACCAGCTGATGAATTTGTGCATGCCAGAGGGAAGGAAAGAGATCACATTTATTTCTGCTGTATGGATTTGTACCTTCGGCCGTACCAGAAAACCAGGTTCTTTTCCCAATAAAAATTCTTCTTTTATACATTGCTTTCTTCTGGGTATCATTGTAATCACTTGAAAAGTTGAATAAAGGTTACGGGCGTTGTTATTGTTGTATTTCCAGAGCTATTTGATTTTTAGAGAATTTATTTCCATTTGTTAGCAAAATCGTACCTTTCTATCATTGCATCAAAAACACAAAAAAATTGCAAAAACCCAAAAACGTCAGAAAACATTGAAAATCTATCAGAAGCAGTGTCAGGGGGAAACAGGGGTTTCTACAGTGGTATCAGAGCTTGATTCTGCCATCCTAGGGTTTGGCCATCACATGCAACCTGAGGAAATTGACACATACAGGTACTACACTCGCAGACGTGCCTTGCTTGAAAGGCAACGCAGTTTGAGCAGGCAGCCGGAAATCATGGCTGACAGGAATGATAGGGCTGAGAGAACAGATATACCTCGGACAGATATCCCTCATAACAACCGAGATCAGGATGATGTTGAGGTCTTACTCACGCGAGAGATCTTGATGCGGGGACAACGTCGATCGGCGTGTATTACGGTAATTAGCGCGAACTGCGAATTAGGAGACGAGGAGACGATCACCACATGTGTGGCGATGGCAGAGGTAATCTTTGGAGTCCGCGAGGAGAGCACCTAGGGCCGATTATCACCGAGACGGTGATAAGGCCTACAAGGCCCCTCGTTGCAGGCGAGGCGATGAGGCTATGCCAGAGGAGGATCGGGATGATTTGTTTGCTGATAACCTTATGGCAGCAAACGAGGAGTGGGAGTTGATACCTCCTGCAGTTAGAGAACGGATCACTTTTGACCGTTTTATCACACAGAGGCGTGAACACAATAGGGCTCGTCAGGACTGGAGCCCCCGACAGCAGAATAATGACCTCAAACATGCAACTAACAGGTTGAATCTGGTAATGTTTGATGGCAGTGGGAAGATGACAGCCCAAGCTTGGATTAGCAAGCTTGATACATTCCTTACCTTGCGTCCGATGGCTGAGAGAGACGCTATCCGTTACGCTACACTGCACCTCGAGGGAGTAGCTTATGGCTGGTGGCATCACGGTATGGTGACGCTACATCATGATAGGATCACTTCATATCAGGAGTTCGTAGACAGGTTGGTTGAGAGATTTGATAGGAAGGATCCGGAGACTTACTTCAGAGATTTGTACGGTTGGTAGTGGTAATCTGAAGGACATACATGGCGACTTTGAGACTCCCGTCATGGTTAGAGCATATCGAGAGCGGTTGTTCTCTTTATGGAGGTTTAGTGGAACCACTTAAAGAAATTTGGATAAGCCTTTGATCCTCCATCGCTACGAGGAGGCCCGATGAGGAAGGCACGTAACATGGAGTTCGCAGCACCGGCAAATAAATTTAACTCCAGAGGTTCTTCATCGTTCCGAGATAATAAGGGTTTTAATAAAAACAATGATAAATCTGATTATAACAAAAACAAATCAGATTATAGAAACGATTCAAAGGGTAAATCAGCCTTCCCACCTTTGGATCGTGAGGCCCTGAATGACCTTCGCAGGAAAAAGTTATGCTTTTACTGCAAGGGACCGTATGATGCCAATCACGATTGCCCTCTAAGACCTAAGGGCAAGGCGAATCGTGTTATGTGGGCATACTATGAAGACTCAGAATCAGAAAATTCAGAGCAGCCTGAGCATTCAGATGAGTCAGAGACAGAGACTCCCGAGCATAGAGTGGAGGTAGAGCCCGAGCTTCAGATACAGGAGGGCAGATTGTCTAGCATTCAGCAGGAGGGTTCTTTCCGGCTCCGTGGTGTATTAGCAGGTCAGAGGGTCATTACCCTATTGGATACAGGAGCTACGCATAATTTTATTGATGCTAGGTTCGTTGAGAAACGAGGGCTTATCACAGAGGAGTTTGAGGGCATCAGAGTCAAAGTGGCGGATGGGTACACTTTGAGATGCGAACGCATGATTAGAGATCTTCCATTACGCTTGAACAACTATGAGTTCAAGGCAGATTACTATGTTGTCAATATGGGAGCCATCGATTTAGTATTGGGAATGAAGTGGTTGCACTCACTGGAGGAGGTCACACTTCGTCTCAAGGATATGGAAATACGTTTTGAGGTCGACGGGAAGACTCACATTCTAAAGGCAATACGGGACAGTAACATCAAAACAATTTCCTTTGGCCCAAGATGGAAGCGGCTCATGCGTCATGACATGGTAGAGTGGGAACGCGAGTGTCATTTAGCACCTTTACAGGAGGGACAGCAAAAGACAGAGTATCATCCGGACATTCAGAAGATCAGAGTCAAGCATGATAAGGTGTTCAGTGATATTCCGCCAGGTAGACCTCCAGATAGAGGGATAGAGCATATTATTGAGCTCGAGGAGGGGGCAAAACCCATCATGATAACTCCTTACAGACATCCGAAAAGATTGAAGGATGAGATTGAGAAGACCATAAAGGAGTTACTGGCTATGGGTCACATTAGACCTAGCAAGTCGCCGTTCGCTTCTTCTGTTGTATTGGTGAAGAAGAAGGATGGAACGTTGCGCATGTGCATTGATTACAGGGTCCTGAATAAGAGGACAATTAAAAACAGATACTCGATACCGAGGATAGATGAGTTGATTGATGAGCTTCATGGGGCATGTTATTTTACGAAGATTGATTTACGGTCGGGTTATCATCAGATTAGAGTCCGTGAGCAGGACATAGAGAAACTGACCGGATGTCATTGGTACCGAGTTCATTAGTGATGCCATTTGGGCTCACTAATCGCGGCTACCTTCGATCTACTATGAGCAATTATTTCATTCTTTCGAGGTTTGTGTTGGTTTCTTCGATGACATTAGATGCTCTGATCCGGACTTGGCGAGAACACACAGCTCATTTGGAAGCTATGTGAGCATCTTGGAGAGAAGTCATATGCATGCGAGAATCCAAGTCACGACACAGGGAATGGTAATTGCTATATACCTTGGTCATATTGCTCAGTCTCTTGGATGGAGTCGCATTATGGATCTGAGAAGATCAGCATTTGTTGGAATTAGCCCTGCCGTGAACGGCCACTGATTGAGAGGTTTCTCGGTTTTGTAATGAGATTACATAAGATTAAATTGAAGATAGTTATTCCACGACATGCATGTTGATGAAGAAGGGCGTTTGTTTTACAGACTTCAGAAGTACAGGAGTGTTTTGAGAAGTTCAAAGGAGTTGATAAACCACTTACTGTTTGCTTGCGGACTTCTGAAGCCGTTTGAGCTTCAATGTGATGCATCAGGTGAGGGCATTAGTGCGGTGCTTATGCAGGACAAGCACCCTATAGTTTATGAGAGCCGCAAGCTCAGAGGACCCGAGAGGTTGTATAGCATATACGACAAAGAGATGCTCGCGATTATGCATGCCTTAGCTAAATTCAGGCAATATCTTGTTGGCAGCAAGTTTTGCATCAAGGCTGATCATAACAGTCTTAGACACTTTTTAGGGCAGCGAGATCTCAATGACAGACAGCAGAAGTGGGTCAGCAAGCTGCGGGCTTATGACTTTGATATTTCGTATATCAAAGGTACTCAGAACGTAGTGGCAGATGCACTATCACGGAGACCGTATTTAGGCACTATGGTTCAGATTGCAGAGGATTGGAGGCATTTGATAGTGGCAGAGTATGCCAAGGACAGTTGGGCCTCCAGCATTGTCGAGGGATCAGCAGTAGATACCAGGTACACACTTGTGAATGAGTTGATCATTTACAAGCACAGGATATTTCTGATTCCCGGTTCTGAGGTGAAGAACATGGTTATGAGGGCCTTTCATGATATTCCCACAGCAGGACATCCCGGTTACTTCAAGACTTACAGGCAGATACGGGAGAGGTTCACGTGGAAAGGTCACAAGAGAGATGTTCTTCAGTATGTGCGTGAGTGCCTGTTTTGTCAATGAGAACAAGCGGGGAGAATACTCACGGCGAGGGTTTACTACAACCCACTTCCGATTCGTGAGGAGGTGGGAATGCTGTCGATGGATTTTATCTGTAGTACCTAAAGCCCAAGAGGCGTGTTAATATGTCGTGGTTGTGGATCGACTACGGTATGCCCACTTCTTCGATCACCGACCTACGGCTACCGCGGGTGCGGAGGTGTTCTTCGAGAGATATTAGGACTTCATGGGTTGCCTCGGGCATCGTCGGTGAGATAGCCGGTTCCTGAGTAATTTCTGGCAGGAGGTCTTCAGGCTTTGCGGGACCGAGCTTACACCGAGCACCAGTTACCATCCACAGACAGATGGGCAGACAGAGATAGTTAATAAGTGGGTGGAGGGATATCTCAGGAACTACATAGCAGGGCAGCAGAAGGCGTGGGTCAAATGGATACATTTGTGTGAGTATTGCTACAACTCGACATTCCATATGACCATTCGGATGTCACCCTTCATGGCACTATATGGGTATGAGGCGCCGAGTTTCCTTGATCTGTTATTGAGCGACAGTAGAGTGCCGAGTGCAGGAGGTTGGTTGCAGGAGAGTCAGGACACTATGAGGGCTCTCAAGGAGAATATTGCAAAGGCAGAATGAAGCAATATGCGAATCCCGAGAGGGCCGGAGAGGCATTTTGAGGTTGGTGATATGGTTTACCTCATGCTTCAGCCCTACCGTCAGTCCACTCTTAGGAAGAGTGGGTCAGAGAAGCTTAAGCCGCGCTATTACGGTCCTTTCAGGATCCTGAGGAGAGTTGGTGAGGTGGCTTACGAGCTTGAGCTTCCAGCAGAGAGCAGGGTACACAACGTATTTCATGTGTCACGCCTCAAGAAGGCGTTGGGTCATCGTGTTGTACCATCTGCAGTGTTACCACCCTTAGATGATGAGGGTAAGTTGATTCTAGTACCTGAGTCCATCCTGGAGTATAGGGAGAGACAGTTGCGTCGGAGGACTATCAGGGAATATCAGGTGAAATGGAGAGATTTGCCGGTTGAGGATGCGACATGGGAGAGTGAGGAGATTCTGCAGCATCCGGCATTGAGATTGCTTGAGGACAAGCAATTTCAGGAGGGGCGGACTATCATGTCCCCTTCTCAGCAACATCTCTCAGAGGACAAGATTGGCCTATCCTCGACCCTCGTGGTGCGATGGAGCTGAAGGAGTCACGCCGAACTTAGCTCGGCTTGATCGGCGAGTTGATGTCGGTTGTCTTCGTTAACCGACCGGAGGATATTTGCGAGTACTATTTTTAGCAGTTCTTGGCAGGCAGTGTGGGACCACTGCTATTTTTAGCATTGGCTGTGGCGGCATCAGGATTCACTCGAGTCAATAGCATCGACGGTCAGATCGGGTTAGAAACAAGGGAGATATTAATATTTGATCGTATTGATTAAATATTAATTAATTAACGTTTATAATATAAAGTTATAATTTAATATTATAACTTAAGTGAATTCCTTGAGGGGTGCGCCATCATGAAGAAAGGGGCCAGTTTGATATTTTAATTAATAATTAAATATTCAGTGGAGAACTATGGAGAAGTGAAAATATTAAAATATGAATATTTCATTAAAACCCTATTTTCAAGGGAATCGCACTTTTCAGTGTATTTGAGGGTTTGCCTTGGGAATTGAGCCCATTATGTGATTATTGAGTTTTTGATCAATTTTTGGTCTGAGCCTGAGACTTAGGGTTTCATTCGTTTGCCTTGGGGAACGAGCCATCTCCAACGGAAAGCAATTCAGAGAGTGTGGAATACCACTTGATTTATTGCCACAGAGGTTTTCTTATTCAGAGGAAACTACAGAGCATCAGAGAAAATTCATACCTTCAGTTATTTGCAGTTATTTGTATCCAGATACCATCTATTGCTTTTGGCGCACCATATTCAGAGATTTGACATTGTTGTGAGTGAAGTCCGTACAGCATTTAAGGCAGATCTGACAGGCCGTACTGTACCAGCAGGCCGTACCTCATGAAGAGCCGTCCTCATCAAATAAAAATCAACGCCTTTGTCTAAGGGTTCCAGTTTGCTCTGAAGGAGGCGCCTATACCAGCTGATGAATTTGTGCATGCCAGAGGGAAGGAAAGAGATCACATTTATTTCTGCTGTATGGATTTGTACCTTCAGCCGTACCAGAAAACCAGGTTCTTTTCCCAATAAAAATTCTTCTTTTATACATTGCTTTCTTCTGGGTATCATTGTAATCACTTGAAAAGTTGAATAAAGGTTACGGGCGTTGTTATTGTTGTATTTCCAGAGCTATTTGATTTTTAGAGAATTTATTTCCATTTATTAGCAAAATCGTACCTTTCTATCATTGCATCAAAAACACAAAAAAAATTGCAAAAACCCAAAAACGTCAGAAAACATTGAAAATCTATCAGAAGCAGTGTCAGGGGGAAACAGGGGTTTCTACAGAAGTCCATCCCAAATTAGAAGTTGGAGGTAGAGAATGAGTCAAACTCCCAATCCAAAAAACAACTATCAAAATATTTCCATTATTGGACGAAGCATGGGGTGGGTGACCTTGTAGACCAAGTTGAAAAGTCAATACATCTTCTAGACAAGAGAAGTTTGAGAGATAAGAGTCCAAAAACTCCTTAGATGGAGAGAGAGAAGCATATGAGAGTAGGATTTGAGGATCAGAGACTTGTTAATTGAAGAAAAAGAAGTTGAGCCAAATACTCTAAGGTGAAGGATATATAAAAGAAAACTTGAAGGCGAAACAAGTGTGCAAAATGTTGAAGTTGTAGGAAGAGTAGGTGAAATATCCGCCTTTTTTCTCAATTTGAGCACAAGAACTTCACTGGTTAACGTTAGATAAATGAAAGATAATCCAACTGGAATGCAACTTTTCACTTTCTGATCACCCAGATCCTAGTGAGGGCAAGATGAGAGCATACGGTGCAAGGGGATTGTTAGGTGAAATCTGGAGATTGAAGTACAATACTGAAATGCAACCCTTCACTTTCTGATCACCCAGATCCCAGTGTGGGCAAGGTGAGAGCGTACGGTGGTAAGGGGATCTCGTTAACTGAAATACTAAAAGCTGGAAATACAAAGTGTAGACATGTAATGTCCCCAATCTAGCCCTACACTCTTCAGTGAGAATTAGCCTATTTTCGGAAACTCGTAGGCTAATCAGAAGTGCGAATTAGGGTTTCCTATTTTGTAGGAGGTTTCAGATGAGCTTTTGAAGGCTTGCATGTAGGAGTTTGGAAGTGAGAATTTGGAGCTTTCTGGGTTTTTGGAGAGCTTCAGGATGAGGTAACATGCATTTCACGAAAATGGCATGCATTCCTATTTGGTACCTTGCATGCAAGAAAGGTTTCTGGGTTTTTCTTGGTTTTCGGAGATCTCTAGGGGGGTGTACCATGCATATGATTTTGTCAACTTTTCTAGACAATTACTATTTTTAGTAAGTCATCATTAGTGCTCAGTTGTTCAAATGAAGTTTGCAAACACTTTCTATTTATAGCAGTTTGCTATTTTTGGTAAGTGCTATTTATGGCAGTATCATCCTAGCAGCAACACATTCATTTCTAGTCCATCATTTTAATTTTGGTAGTGAAGCAGTTCAGTTTGGGCGTTGGCTTCTTCTTTCCTCTTGGAGCTAAGTTTTAATAACTTAGTCATTTTCCAGTGTTGCTTTTGGACCTCGTGCCTAGGCAAATGACTTCAAGTTGTTTTTAAAAGTTGGACCTTTATGTGGATGTCCAAGTTGAGATTATTATATTTTAAAATGGTTTTAAATGCTGTCATATTTGGACACCTAAGTTGGTGAATAAAGTGTTTTATTAATATTTCATTTATCTCAAAAAGGTTGGTTGGTCGTCCCTCTTGGAAGGTGAAGTGATTCGTGTTATTTCATGTGTTTTTTTCTCCAAGAAGAGTATTTATTCTAGCCTTGCTCATTCATTCTCATCTTTTGGAAATTAAACATAATGTTATGTTGCTAAAATATTTTCAGAGCTTGCTCGGAGGAATGTATATAACACTTCCCATGGGATCCTAGTGGAGTGGAGTATTCCTTCTTGTTGAGATTGCTTGGGGACAAGCAATTTCAGGGAGGGCGGACTGTAATGTCCCCTTTTTTAGCGCGATCTTGTTTTTTGATGGTTAGTCTATTTCTTGGACCCTCGTAGGTTGACAAGATCTGGTTAGGGGGTCAGTGGCCATTTTTGGTGGGTATTGTCATTCCCACTCCTTCACTTTAGTATTCGATTCAGTACAAGCGTTTGTTGTTCAGTGTTCGCCAGCTTCTGACGACACGGAAAAATATTGAGTTTGGAGAGAGTTATGAATATTTTTGTGGTTAAGTTAATTATTTAACTTATTGGTTTATTATAAAGTCAAATTGGCTTTATAAAGGTAAAAAACCACTTAAATATATTTAAGTGATGACTTAAGGTTATAACATGAAATTAAAATCACATAAGTCATCAAAAAAGGTATGCCACTTGGTTAAGTGAAATATTAAACTTCTAAAGTGATTTTATACATTTTAAATATATTTAAAATGCCCAAGTCATCACTTTTAGAAAATCGTGCCTTTTTGGGGATATAAGGCAAAAGGGGCAATTCAACTTCACTCATTCATGATTATTTGAAATTGCTTCTATTTTATCTTCTCTGTGCATTTGTCTGAGACAAGGGTTACAGTGAATTTCTTCCATTGGAGAAACGAGAGATCTTTAGTGTTTTGCAAACTTGAGGCAGTGAAAGACCAGCTGAATCTTTGCTACAGGGATGGCTTCAATTCAAAAGTCAATTTGAGCTTCATCAGAGATGTACTTTTTCAGTTATTTATAGATTGCAAGAAGGAAGGGCAGATTGGTTGAATTTCCTTCATTCAGCAGCTACATGCAACAAAGATCTCCAATTGTACTCTTCTCCTTGCTGGCTGTACATTCTCCTTGAGCTGGCCTTCTCTTCGGAGGCGTGTTTATGCAAAAGGCTAAAACGCCTTTCTTTTGGGCTTACATTGGTTACCATTTTGGATGCCTTAATCTCTCAAGGCTTTGGATGCAATTTCTGCGTAGGAGAAGCTCAGTTCTAGAGGTGGGACGTTGATTTTCATCAAATCCAACAATTCTTGCTTGGCATGTATAGATCTACATTATTTAATTAATCTGGTGGTTTTCGGGTATGTTTGTTGTATGTAATCTCTTTGTTGTAGTTGTTTAAGACTTATTACAATGGCAGTTTCTCAGTTTTAGCTTTAAATTCCATTTTATCATCATTTTATGCTTGGTGCACTTCCCAAAAAATTGCCTAAAAACTCATTAAAACAAGCAAAAACACTCAAACAGTCAGTTTAGCATGAGAGATTGAAGTTGAGGCAGCTGGGCTCATCACACTAGGTTGGTCTAATAGACATTTCTGATCAGTTATCAAGACAAATAATGAGGTGTGCCAATGCCAAACTCAGTGATAGAGCATCAAACCAGGTACCTTTGACATCAATGACAAAATATTCAACACTTTGGTACTCACTCACCACTAAAAAGTGGAAGAGTTGCTTGTTTTCTTTGTATTCACTCGCCACTAGATAGTGAAAGAGTTGGCTCTAGATTCCCTTTATTGTGTAAGCTTTCCCACTGAAAAGTGGAAGTTGTAAGGTAACCCCCATTGGATAAGTGGATATTGTTAGAATATTGTCATTGATGTCAAAGGAAAGGTGCAACGATATATTAAAGGACATGCAGCAATATTTTGCATGAAAGGTGGAGTTGAATAAATGAGTGGTTGCATGAAACGTGGAGTTGGATAATTGCATGCAAAAAGAAAAAAAAACGACACCAAGCATAAAAATGCAAAAAATCAGAGTTAAGTCCAGCAAAAAAAAAAATACAACGCCAACATTAAAAAGAAAAAAAGCGGCATGCAAAAGATGCACAAAAGAAAACATGCAGAAAGAAAGATAGCATGCAAAATGTAAAAAGCGTTTCATAGGTTTAATTTTATAAAAGGAGATTAATGCTATATTTTTTAAGATAGAAAAAAGGGGTGTGTGAAAATAAAACAGCGCAAGAAACAGGAGAAAAAAGATTGTCATTAGAAGATGAAAAATGGTATAAGAGGTAGAATTTAAGTGCAGAAATAAAGGTCAGTTTTGAAGAAACTGATTTAAAGAAGGGGTTTGTTGATATTTGTCTTTCATTAAAAAGATATTATACCTGCAAGTGTGTAGGTTGGTGCCTATCATTTTTTATGTACTAGATTGGCGCTTAGCTATGAGTTGGAGCTCACTTTTGTAATTGAATATTGGGTGTCTTTTGTAGGTTGGTGCCCACTTATTAAATAATTTTTTTTTTTGCTGTAGTTTTCTTCTTGAAATAGTTTCCCACATAAAACTGGTGTTCATTTTGCTCATGGTTCATTTGCACTATCAAGTTATGATTATTCGGTTTTTAAAAGGTTTAAAATTGTTCTTACACTAATTCACCTCCCTCTCTTGGTATAAGTGTGTGCTCTTCAATTGGTATCAGAGCTAGTTCCTTTGAAGATAAGCCTAACTAGCTAGAAGGTAGATCTTGAGAAGCACACATGGCTGGTCATGATGGACATCATTTCTCCTCAAATAGGGCACCTTTGTTTGATGGAACTAATTATGCGTTTTGGAGCATAAGAATGGAAACATTTTTGAGTGCTCTTGGTTTTGATATTTGGCAATCCGTTGTTGATGGTTATACAACTCCTGCGACTTCTCCAACTGATGCTGCTGGAAATAAGTTGAGTGAATTGTCAAGGCTAAGAATGCTATTCTTTGTGGGCTGTCCGAATTTGAGTTCGTGAAGGTGATGCATTGCAAATTTGCACAAGAAATGTGGGATAAGTTGAAAAATATTTATCAAGGAGATGAGAAAGTTAAAAAGGAAAAGGTTCAAATTCACAGAGGACAATTTGAAGGCCTCAAAATGGAAGAAGAAAATATTGCTCAATACCTACTTCGTGTGGATGAGATAGCCTGTACTATTAGAGGTCTTGGTGAAGAGATCGAAGAATCCAAAGTTGTGCAACCTCCCTTTGCGATTTGATGTAAAGGTTTCTGCCATTGAAGAAATGAAAGATCTTGACAATCTAACATAAGATGAGTTGCATGGCATTCTAACTGCCTATGAGATGAGAACCGTTGATCAAACATCCAAAAATGGGGCATCCTTCAAAGCTTCAGATGAAGAAGAAGCTCACTTCATGAGAAGACTAAAGAAGGGATTGGGGAAATACAAAGTTACCTTTCAAGTGCTTTAGTTGCAGAAAAGTAGGACATTTAATATGTCCATATGCAAAGAGTGAGGGAAGCAATAATGAGAAAAAACCCCAATACCACACGAAGGCTTATCAAGAGAAGAAAGAGAATTTTAAAAAATCCAAAAAGAGTCTTTATTCCAAAGATTACATTAGCTCATCAGAAGATAGTGATGCAAAGTCTTCCAATGAAAAAGAAGAAATACTCTTTATGGCAAAAGAAGAAAAAGATGATCAAAAGGAAGATTAAAAAAAAAAGATGATCAAAAGGAAGATTAAAAAAATAAGACTAATGAAGAAGATGAAGGTGTAGATCTTGAAGAAAAGCTTTTCTTTGCCTATAATGAGATTGAAAATCTTAGAAGAAAAAAATTCAAAATGGAAAGTAGTGCTTCAAGAAGACAATGAATTAAAGGATAAAGCATGACAAGCTTTTGAGGAAGCTAAAAAGAATTTTGTAGATCTGAAAATTCAGATTGAAGAGGCCAAAATAATTTAGGAAGAAGTCAGAAATCAATTGAAGATGAAACAAGAAAACTTTGAACAACTAGAATCTGAAATTGTTTCTCTAAGGAAGCAATTGGACAAAGTTGTGGCTCAAGCAAACAGGGATTTGAAGAACGAAAAGAGTGCAAAAATTTTGAACAATATCATCAATTCTCAAAAGTCTACATTTGATAAAACTGGCCTTGGATATGAAGAAGGTCAAAGTTCCAAAGCAACTAAAACAAATGAAGAAAAACAGAAAAGCTATGTGGATAGTCTCAAAAGTGAAGGAAAGAAGGTAAAAGAAAGTCAGAAGGCAAGCTCATATTCTGAAGTTAGAAATACTGTCTTCAGAAAACCTCTTCCATTCAAGCAAGCTCAAAGAACCAAGTTTTATAACTCTTTTTATGGCCATCGGTTTTCATGCAATCATTTTTGTCACAAGGCTATGGAATGTAGGCTACATGCAAGAAATAATTTCAGTCATAGAGCTAGGGATTATGCAAAATATGCTAGAAATAATCTTGCATGGAACAAGAACAAAAATCAAGGTTTCATGAATAGGAATCTGAATTCTTTTTCCCCTTTAATGAATTTTAATGTCATATGCTACAAATGCAATAATTTTGGTCAAACTGCAAAGGTTTGCAAAAGTAATTTTGTAGAAGCTCCTAAACAAAATAAAAAGGAAGAAAATTCAAAAGTTTGGAGAAAGAAGAAAGCAAAAAAAAAAAAGAAAATTCGATGATTGTTCAAACAGCCCTACATGCACAAAATGAAGTCGATCAATTGTACATTGATAGCTCAAGACATATGACAGGTGATAGAAGCAAATTTCTCACTTTGAAGAGAACTAATGATGGAACAGTTAGATTTGGAGACAAGGCTTCTTCAACTAAGATTTCAGGTAAATGCACTCTTGTTTTAGATGATGGAAGAACAAAAATTGAAAATGTTTTATATGTTAAAGGTTTAAAGCACAATTTGCTCAGTGTGAGCTAGATGTGTGACCAAGGACACACTCTTTCAATTCTGAAGGATGTGAAATAAGCATAAGGCAGATCCATTGTTGGAGGTAGTAGAGCAAGCAACAATCTCTACATTTTTAATGACCTCAAAAGTGAAAAGTGTTGTTTGACTCAAGAAGATGAAAGTTGGCTGTTGTATAAGAGATTGGGGCACTGTAATGTCCCCTTCTCAGTCTTAGTCTTTTTTGAGATCATTAGCCTATTTCAGAGGCCCATAGGCTATTCAGAGGTAGTTTTAAGGGTTTCCTATTTTCTTGGAGGTATCATAATAGTTTTTCAAGAGTACTTTGCAAGAGTTTGTTAGTATGCTTTCTTGGTCTTTCTGGGTTTTTAGAGAGCTTTAGTGGACAGTAACTGCTATCTTTAGCAGTGTCTATTTTAGACTTACTATTTTTAGTAAGTTATGACTGCTACTCAAAATGTGCTCATACGGTGTTTGAAGTCACTTACTATTTTTAGTATTATGATATTTTTAGTAAGTGCTATTTTTGGCAGTGGGCTATGGTAGCAGTTCAACACTTGGTTTCTATTTTTTGGCAGTGCAGTTTTTGGTAGTGACTCTTCCAATGTCCTTGGAGTTTGAAAATGGAAGGTTTACAACTTAAGTTTATGTTTTATTATTGAGTTGCTTTTTGACCCCCATGCCTAGGTTGAGCAACTTAAGTTGTTTTAAAAAGGGGTCGTTGGAGTTGGACACCAAGTTGAGAAATTTATGCTTTTTTAAAAGGTATTATTTGCAAGTCAAAGTTGGACGCCTAAGTCTTGATCAAAAAGACTTTTTATGAATATTTTACTATCCCATGAAGTTGGTGTCCCTTTTTTGAGGGAATTTATAATTCCAACTTTTGGGTCTTGAGCTTGTAAATATGATCTTTCGCTCTTATTTTGGTTATGCAATTTTATGATAACGAAGTGCTGCTAGATTGGTGACAAAACTCTTGGGCTTTGAGAACAATACCCTCCAAGCTTACTTCAGTTTCAAGTTTGAGAGACAACTCCTAGCTGAATAGTGGTTGCAACTTCACGCAAAGGTTGCAGTAGTGCGAACATTGGTGATGGCTTCCTTTTTGCTTTTTGTTCTTGGTGGGTTTGATGTTTTCTAGCATTTTTGGTGTGGGTTTGTGTTGGTTTATAGTTTGAAGATAATTTTGGAGTGTTTTATCAGTTTTTCAAGTTGCTGGTTTATGTATGGCTGATTCACATTTTTGTTCATACTAAACTGAAGGGTTAAGATAATTTTGTGGGTATTGTTTCTTTGTTTTTTCCATACTTGGGTGACCACTTGCACAAGTTTGGGTGATTTTAGGTGGAGCAACTGATTTATGAGGCGAGGTCGACCTTCCTAGGGAGGTCGTACCATTGTTGGAGGTGCCTTGGGATGTGTGCTCGAGTATTGTTGTTTGGTTTAGGTGTTTAGCATTTGGAGATTAGATGCCTAGGCCTACTCTTCCCTTTGCAACAGATTTAAGGTCTTTCCGATGAGTAGTTGGAGAGTTATGAGCATTTGAAGGGGTGTTGGTGTATCGGGTTCACTATCCAGAAAATCAGACTGCTGTCACATTATATCAGACCTGATATATTTATGTTACTTGCTTGTTTTATGATGCCTAACTGATTGTATGTTGCAGGGATTGATAAATATTGTAATAGGCTATAATTTTGAGTAGTTCATATCATTATATCTTGTATCAGATAATCATTGTAATGCTGATATTGGAGTACCATTTAGCTTTCTACTTTCAGTCTTTTTGGATACTTACCCCACCGCATAAGTGGTTGAGCCTTTCATTACTGTACTTCACTCCCGCTGAATAAGTGGTCGAGTTTTCCTTCTTTCATTTCTTGTAGCCTGCTGAAAAGTGGAAGTGGTTGGCTTTGCTGCCAAGTGCTTTATTTTCCCTATTAGTTGGCTTGCCGCCAATAGCTTTACTTGTTTACTTTCCAGCATTGTTATTACTACTCAACCCACTGAAGAAGTGGTAGTGTAGAAGTTTTTAGTTGTAAGCCAACCACTGTATGCACTCACCTTGCCCACATTGGGATTCGGGTGATCAGAAAGTGGGAGGTATCATTTTAGTTAGCATTGTTGCATTTAGATCTCCTTACATTGTATGCTCTCACCTTGCCCTCTTTGGGAGCTTGGTGATTAGTTGGTGAAGGGTTCCTTCAAGTTGTCTATCATTACTTTTGGTTAACGCTAACAAGTGCAAGTTGTGAAGTTTTTTGGGGAAAATATAAGGGTGGTATTTTACACGGACCTAAGTTTTGACAACCTTGTTAGGATCAGCCTCAAGGAAGCAGTGAGAGATATGCCAATGCTCTTAAAACCTTCAAACATAATTTGTAAAGAATGTCGATTCAGGAAGCAAACTAGAGGAAGGTTCAAGTCCAAGGAGTACTCTACATCAAAGCCTCTAGAGCCGATTCATACAAATTTATGCAAGCCAACCAGAGCAAGGAGTATGCAAGGTGAAAGATATTGTATGCTATTAATTGGTGATTTTTCTAGAATG
Organism: Sequoia sempervirens; assembly: GCA_007258455.2. Lineage (NCBI taxonomy): Eukaryota > Viridiplantae > Streptophyta > Pinopsida > Cupressales > Cupressaceae > Sequoia > Sequoia sempervirens. The sequence continues at coordinate 1,057,225,293 of VDFB02281492.1, forward strand.
ACTTGGGTTGCTTTATTGAAGGAAAAATCTAAAGCTCTTGACAAATTTGAGGCATTCAAAGCTATGCTCCACGGAGTTTTGGGGACGGGGAGTACCCGGTACGGCGGGACGAGTTTCCGGTACGGGGGTACTTTTGGGTCATTTTTTAGGGGACGGCAGGGGACGACTGATAAAAAAATAGGGAATTTTTTAAAAATATATAGAAATTTCAAATGTTCATAGAATAACATTGATAAAGCATTCATTCTAGACATTTGTATAAGCTTAATACATATCATTAGACTTGAATTGAGATTTCACATGAGAATCGACAAACAAATTAACAAAATTCAAATGCTTTTCATTATCAATGTGCACACGTATCATATAAAAGTCTGATAATTATAACCAAAATGCCCAAAGGCTCTAAGTCTCAACTATGAAATGACATGCTAAACATAAAACTAAGAAAATATATCGCTGTCCAAGGTCCCTAATCAGCATAAGGTAGGTCTAAATCAGCATCGCCCTCGCCATTAGAGCTCGAGTCTAAGTTAGTGTCAGTGTCCATGTCAATAGAAGGATCTGCCTCAACCAATGGAACCCCAACCAATCCCTCATGTGCATTCTCCTCAATCTGCATAGCATCTTTGGGATTAACATCCCAACGTAAGGCTGGAGTCTGACGATACTAACTAGTTTGGCAATCCTTCACTCAGCTGCTCTTCTTTTGCTCTCCTTCACTTCACAAGCCAAATGTAAAAATGAGTTTCTTTTTCTCATTTTACTATATTGGGCATAGCAACTGGGTTTGAAGAGGTTTCTAATATCAACGTGAGCTCGTAGTTCAGAACAGTGAGCAGACATGGATCCTTTCACAGTGGCTGTGAGTGAATATCTGTGCCCAGTTAGCTTGAATATTGGTCACCTGGAGTGGGATATGCCTTGGCATGAAGATTACTCAGACCTGCACTCATTTGCAAGGAGATTCCAGTGACTATTTGGCCCAGGCGTGAGCTTATTCCAGGTCTGGTCTGAGATATATAATTATCTGTAAATTGTTGTTGCTGCTGTTATTCAATCAGTTAGTTATCTGTAGTTTCCTCACTGCTGTAGCCCATTCTCAGCATCATATATATGCAAATCTGTCCATATTAGTTTCCAATTTGAATATGTGTAAGGTTGTAGCTATATTGTAACATTTTATGACAGTAAAATTTAAGGAAATGAAACTCAGAATTTGATAATTAGATCAATGTATGAATGCCATTTTAAAGTCTATTATATTTTATGTAAACTATTTTAGGGCATATATAAGGCATAAATTAGGTTAAGTGGCATGGGGCGTCCCTTGTGGGCCTACCCATGCCCTTTTTTCATTTTAAAAAACTTTAATTTTTTATAAAAATGTATTTTTTTTTGTTGCTGGGCCATAGGGTACTTCTAGAAGTACCCGGTACGGATTGGGGACGGCTGGGAAGTTTCGGGTACTTCTAGAAGTACCCTACATCCCCTACCTTTTGCCAAAAGTCCCCTAGAAGTACCGGGTACTTGGAGGGAAAAAGGGGACGGCCAGGGGACGTTTCCTAGCCGCCCCCGCGTCCCCGTTTCGTACCCGGAACGGGAAACGGCATAAAAACACAGGGGACGCGTCCCCGTGGAGCATAGATTCAAAGCCTTAGTGGAGAATGAGACTAGCAAGAAGATCAAATGTCTTCGATTAGATAGAGGAGGAGAATTCACTTCAAGTCAATTTGGAAATTTCTGTGAAAAGTATTGCATAAAAAGAGAGTTTTCAGCTACAAGAACACTACAACAAAATGGTTTAGTTGAAAGGAAAAATAGGACAGTTCAAGGGATGGCTACCAACATGCTAAATGAGTCTAAGGTTCCTTATTTTTTCTGGAAAGAAGCAGTTCATACTGCTGTTTAAATTCAGAACCGTGGTCTAATAAGAGTAAATGGCAACAAGACTTCGTATGAATAATGGAAAAGTAGGCCAACATCTGTGAAGTACTTTAAAGTGTTTAGTTGTCCATGTTATATAAAAAGAGATGAAGACAATCTAGGAAAGTTTTATCCAAGAGAAGATGAAGGAATTTTTCTTGGATACTCTTCAAAATGTAAAGCTATAGATGCTATAGTAAAAGGTTGCACAAAGTTGTTGAAAGTGCAAATGTGAAAGTTGATGAAGAAAGAAATCTTCTAGAAAAGATACACAAGGTTGATGATCAAAATCTAGAGGAGTGCAATGGAGACAAAAAAAATAAAGAAGAAAAGGAAGTTGAAATAGTTGAGTAGAAGGCACCATCAAAAACACCAACAAAGACACCATCTAAGTTTATCCAAACGAATCACCCAGAAGATTTGATAATAGAAGATGGTAGGACAAGAACAACAAGAAGGATGGTAAATCATTCAGAAGATGAAGACATATCCTTGCTGTCCAAAATTGAAACTAAGAGCAAGAAGCAACTGAAGATAAGTATTGGATAAAAGCCTATAATGTCCCCATTTTAGCCATACGCTCTTTCGTGTCTGATAGCCTATTTCCAGAACCCTGTAGGCTAGTCAGAAGTTGAAATTAGGGTTTCCACTTCTGAGGAGGTTTTGAGGTCTTGCATGCGTGAGTTTATAATGCATGTCTGGTGGAGATTTCTGGGTTTTTGGAGAGCTTAGTGATGAGGTAACATGCATGACAGGATATTGACTTACATTCTCGGTTGCTTTTGGAGGCTTGCATGTTGGAGTTTTTTAGTTTGGATTCTGGATTCCTTCTAGGTTTTCAGAGTGCTTCGCGGTGGTGTGACATGCAATTGAATCAAATAATTTTTCCGACCTTACTATTTTTAGTAAGTTGTGACGGCTGCTCAAATTGTGGAGAAAATGAGTTTGGAACAACTTACTATTTTTAGCAGTATGCTATTTTTAGTAAGTACTATTTCTGGCAGTGCTATTTTTAGCAACAGTTCAGCAGTTCATTGTAGTGGCTATTTTTGGCAAGTCAACTTGAGCAATGGTCTCCAGCATTTGAGGTGATTATTTTGGCAAGTTTGATATTTGATGAATGTTGCGTTTTAATTCGCACCTCTGGAATGCGAATTAGAAACAGACAGCTATGTGCAGTAACCTGCTCTTCAAATTAGGAGGGGAAGCTCCCTCTTTGCTGATGTTGTTAAAAAGAAAGTAAACTAAAACTAATTTGCCTATCTTTTTGTTCAGCTAAGAGCACAAGGTTATAAAACTCAAGCGCTGTAGCTTAGATTTTCTGTTTAAGGAATTTCAACTACGACTAAGCCTACTCTAATGACGTTTCTAACTTCTCAAGTAATCGCAAAGCAAGAGAGTTAGAAATGGACAAGGAAGGATTCTATGACAAAGTGTTTAAATAAACTCTTTCTCAACATACATCTACTTACTTTCAATGCAAGTTGAAATTAAGATCACATAAGCATAACACAATAAACAAAAACTTGAGACATTATATCAAGGCAAAAGAGGCTCAAGACTTTATTTCTCAAATTTCTGGAACAAAGATTACACTAAACACATGCATGGAACAAAAATTTGCAGCTAAAAGAGACAAGCAAACTTGCTCTTACACAAAGTGAACTGACACTGAATAACATCTTGTTGCATTACAGGCTTGCAATTTGCTATCACAATAACTGTTCCGAAAATAAATGAGCAAGGCTGCTCTTATTTATAGCCAAGCAGAGGGTGGGGAACCCTAAAATCTCCTCGCTTTTACAACTAAGGCTTGCTCAGCCAGCAAGCTTTATTTCTAAAACTAAAAAAAGATAACATCTAACCACCTAAGAAAGCAAGAAAAACAGGAAATGCCAACTATTACATTTTATCTTCTTTCTCATCTTCAAAGAATAGATAAGAATTGTTCCAAGAATAGAAAGAAAGCGGAAAGGAAGCTTCTAGAAGAAAGCTGCTTGAAACCTCGTCCATATCTGCCAAAAAGCTGATTTATTCCTTGATTTTAAATGGAGAGTGTTGCTGAAAATAGAATTCTGATTTTCCTTGAAAAGGAAATTTCTCCGAAAAAAGTTGGGACATGAGTTTTGTAGAAAATCACATTCCGGAGAAACCCAGATGCTTAGAAATTGAAATAGTAAAGTCTATTTTGAAAAGGTGGCCAAAAAGCAGTTTCTAGAAGAGGGAAAATTTTCTCAATGTTGAAGAGGATGAAAAAGCAGAGAGACCCATGTGATTAGAAATGGAAAAAGCTGAGTGGCTGTTTTGAAAAAGCAACACTTTAGAATTTTGGAGCATGAAAAAGTGTTCCTCCTTGCTCACTGATCCCGAAATGATGAAGAACACCGAAAAAGCATGCCATTTGAGTCTTCAAATCTTCGTTGAGAGAAAAGGCAAAATCTTCTTGCCCTGGACACCAACCTGCAATAATGAATAATGAAAGATGAAAACTCTCTTTAAATAAGATGAGGTTTGAGATAATTTGCTTTCTTTTTGCTTTAAATCCTTTGGAGCTTATCCTGAGCAGTGGACGTTGTTCGAATGTTGAAAACTTTAAAATTTTGGAAAAAATGACTAAGGCCTTGAGCCTCGGGCGCCAATCTCCACTTGGGGCGCTTTTGTTTGGCAGACTTAGCCAAATTTTCACCATTTTCAATTTTTTGCTTAATTTTAACCTCTGTTTGATCTTCGATTTATGGATGGTTGGAGGATCCTGTGAACTGACAGAGTGATCCATCATGGAGCTCAACTGATTGTGACGAAGTTGTCGTGGAAGCATCTTCTGATAAAAACTTCATTTGACCCCTCAAAAAGCTGGGTGCCCCTGGTTACTTGGGGCACCCATGATACCAGTGTTAGTCATTTTCCTTAAAATTTCAACTTTTTGTTTTTTTTTTTATCTCCAATTTGGCTTTGATTTCTGGCCTCCAGATTGATCCTATGAACGAGCTGAATGGTTCATCGCGGAGCTTGATCGAACCTGGCGAGATTGTTCTAGAGGAAGTTTTTGAGAAAGACATCATCTGGATCCTCAAAAGCATGGGCGTCTATCTCTCTCTGGGGCGCCCATCTCTACTAGACTTAGCCATTTTTATGGTTTTGAAGTTCTTGCTTGCTTCCCTTGATCTTCTGATGATTTCACGATTCAGGGAGCTAGACTAATATGATTGACTAACTGTTAGATTTGCTGAATAGCTTTATGAATTATGAGGAGGGTCTTCTGGATGTTGTATCTTCAGAAAAGTTGATTTGGAACCTCAAATCCTTGGGCACCCCTGGCTCCCTAGGGTGCCTAAGGTTCCCAGTGTTAGAATATTTCCCAACTTTTCACTGTATTCTGATAAATCCTCACTTCTAGATGCTCGGGAGCTCCAACGGGCTGACAGTTGGATTCGTTGGAGAGCCTGATGAATTCCGAGGGGGTTTCTTTGGAGGCTGCATCCTCCGAAAACTACATCATGGGGGTCAAAAGCTTGGGCCCCCCTGGCTAGCTGGGGCGCCCAACTCCTCCAGAGTTAGTTTTTATTCTGAAATTTTCACCTTTGCTTTTGAATTTTATCATTTTTCTCCCTTTGTTCTGCCTCTGATAACTGGTGATCATCAATTCTGATTGTCTTGCTGATGGTCTCATTGGAAAGCTGCTTTGAATTTGAGGAAGTCGTGTTGGAGGGGTTAACTGCAAATTCATCCATTTAGGCCTTCAAAAGTTTGGCTAGCTGGGGCGCCCAACTCCTCCAGAGTTAGTTTTTATTCTGAAATTTTCACCTTTGCTTTTGAATTTTATCATTTTTCTCCCTTTGTTCTGCCTCTGATAACTGGTGATCATCAATTCTGATTGTCTTGCTGATGGTCTCATTGGAAAGCTGCTTCGAATTTGAGGAAGTCGTGTTGGAGGGGTTAACTGCAAATTCATCCATTTAGGCCTTCAAAAGTTTGGGCGCCTATCTCCTTATGGGGCGCCCAACTCCTCCAGACTTGGCCATTTTTACTTGATTTTCAACCTTCAACTTTGAATCTTCATGTTATACCTTCAGCTCGATCTAAATTCGCCGGTGATTGACAAGTCTGATGATTTGACGAAGACATCCACTGCGAAGCTGATAGGATCCTGAAGGGATTGAGCACATCTGCAAACCCTAATTGATGGATTAGGTCCTCCAAAAAGCTGGGCGGCCTTGGCCACCTGGGGCGCCTAAAGTTTCTAGACTTAAACTATTTTTTGACATTTCCATGATTTGCATTCTACCATTCGGGTGAAACCTCCTTGTTTGACCTCGAATTCCGGATGATTGGTTGATCTGATGATGACGCTGCCAGACTCGCTACGGAGCTGGGAAGAATCTGAACAACATTGCCTGGGAGCACGAACCCTCATTCCACCATCTGATGTCCTGAAAAGTTGGGCGCCTATCTCCTCTTGGGGTGCCCAAGGCTGGTAGAGTTAGTCAAAATTTTGCAGTTTTTAACCTCCTCTTTTGTTCTACGTGTTTGCCTTCACCTTACATGCTGGAGACTAAAAATTGACTAAGGCATGAAGGTTTGGGCACCTAGACTAAGCTGGGGCGCCTGGAGTCTCCAATGTTAGCCAAAATTTTACATTTTTCAACATTGTCAGCTTCCTTTCTCCATTCTTCATTCTGCGTGCACGTCCAGTGTTTGAATGTTTGAATCTGACACCTGGCAGCTAACTAACCTCCATTAATGGCTTTGGAGCTCCTGAAATGCTTTCTGAAATTGAAAAAGTAGAATAGACCCAGTAGGGCAAAATTGATCTGTTTGTGATTTTGACTACACCAGCTTGATAAGGAAGTTTTTTGAGCCAATCAAAATCAGTCTCAACCCTAGAAGCCAAACTTTCTAGTTTTAGAAAGTTTTGCCAGTATCCTTTTCGAAAGAAACCCAGAAAACCCAGAAAAAGTTACTATTATTAGAAAGTTTATAAAAATAGCAATTTTCCTAAAAAGTAGGGATGAAAAACTGAGATCTGGGTTTTGTTGATTTGGTCGCCTTGAGTAGACCCAGATCTCCAGATTTTGAAAATTTCAAGTTTTTACCCCTCATGCAAGACATGCACACCCAAATTTTGACCTTTTTTGACAAATTTGACAAGACTCTTACTCATTTCTTCAAAATGCCTAAGTGTAGCAAAATTTTTAATTTGGGTTACAACAATGGAAATAATGTTATAAGTGAAAAATATTTGGCTAAGGCAAGAAGGACGATTTTGGAGAGATGAGTGTTTTTTATAATGTTTATTAATTAAACATTTTAGAGGCTTTATTTGGCGAATTATAATGGTTTAAGTGAAATATTAACTTAGGAAAAATGGATGCCTAGTTTGGACGAATATTTGCAAATTATAAAGTAGTTCACTTAAATATCTTGTACGCCTGTGTTATGAAATATTTGCAATTTGATAAAGTATTATTCCTCATGTGTTTGGGATGCCCAAAGTCAAGGAGGAAAGGGTTGGAATTTAAATAAAATGCAAATTGCAAATTGAGGAGAAAAGTGAATCTCTTTTAGGCGCCCTACTTGGAGGGAAAAGGTGGATTTGAAAGTCGAGAAGAAAAGTTATAAATATCAGACTTGGCCTTCGTTTGAGATCTATTGTTGCTTATCATATTGTTATGCTGTTGAATTGCTTTTAGAGTTTGCTTCGAGGAATGCAAACCTCCTAGTTTTTTCTCTTGGTTTCGTGCTTGATAGATAGCACCTAGTTGAGTTTTCAGAGACTGCTTCTCATCTAGACTAGCAGATAGAGCATCAAGGTTGAAGATTTTAGAGATTTGTCAGTTTTGCATTTGCTGGTTAGGGTTTTGCTGAAGTAGAAATCTACTCATAAGTCCTTGCACGATTTTTTGGTGGTTCTAGGTATTGGCCCTATGTTTTAGTCTACCTTGGGCGCCCCTCCTTGCAAGTTTTCAGATTTTTTGGAGGTGTCTTGGATTTTATCTTGCAGGTCAACCATTTCTAGAGGTTGTACCTTTTTTGAGGCTGCATTGGGAAGCATGCATAAATTAATCACTGCTGTTTGGAGGAGTTTCTTGGCTTGCTCTTGGTTGCCCAGCTCCTAGCTTTCATTTGCATTCAGTTTCACATCATTCGGAGGTGTTTTGACGAAGTTATGAGCGTTTTGGTGATTCTAGGGCTTGCTAGTGTGAATTTTCTAATTGCTGCAATTTTATATCAGACTTGATATTTCAGTCCCTTTTGCTAAATTTCATATGTCCAATAGCTTGTACTTGTTTGGAGTTCATTTCCTAACATTCTAGAGATTATTGGTTATCTATATCTCATTGTATTTGTAGATTGTTCAACAAATTGTAACGCTGAATCAGTAGGACTGATCAGCTCTTTACTTTCTGCACTTTACATTTTGTATTCCCACTTTAGTGGAAGAGGTTGGCCTTGCCACTCTGTTTACCTTTGTTTAAGTTTTATCACTCCCACCATTGGTGGAAGAGACAGGCCTCGCCGTCTTGCATATTATATTGGGGCTGGCTTGCTGCCCTTCTTTACTATCAGTATACATACTGCTGATCAGTTGAGCCGTCACCAATGCATTGGATCCCCAGTGCCATATGTTAGCACCTCACCCACCTTCGGTATTGAGTGCACATTCTTGGCGTTCGGTTACTTTCCAGCAGTTGGTTTTGGATTGAGCTAACCTTAACGGGTGCTTGTTGTATTAAATTGTTCATTGAAAAAATTGAAAAAAATTGGTTGGCTCATTACAAAGCCATGGAAGTGGAGCTTGATTAATTTTAGAAAAATGAAACTTGGGAACTTGTTCCAAGACCCAAGGATAAGAATGTAATTGGTACTAAATGGGTGTTCAACAATAAGTTGAATGAAAATAGCCAAGTTGTAAGGAACAAGGCAAGACTTGTATGCAAGGGATACGTTCAAATTGAGGGTATTGATTTTGAATAGACTTTTGTTGCAGTTGCTAGGATGGAAGCCATAAGAATGTTCTTGGCTCTTGCTAGTTTTAAAAATTTCAAAGTCTATCAAATGGACGTTAAATCAGCCTTTTTGAATGGAAACTTGGAGGAAGAAGTTTACATTCAATAGCCTGATGGATTTATTATTTCAAAAAATTAGAACTATGTTTGCAAGCTAAGGAAGGCACTTTATGGGCTGAAACAAGGCCTCAAAGCTTGGTATGCAAGTTTCGACAAATATCTACAACAACAAGGCTTCAAAAGAGGTATTGCAAACAACAATCTCTATGTCTTGAATGAAGGTGATTACATGTTGATTGTTGTTGTTTATGTTGATGATATTATTTTTGGAGGCAACAGTGAAAAGATGTGTCAAGAATTTTCCATTAAAATGCAAAAGGAGTTTGAAATGTCTATGCTTGGTGAGTTGTCTTTCTTTCTTGATTTGCAAATTTTACAATCAGATAAAGGCATATTTATTTTTCAAACCAAGTACATTAAGGAGATGTTGAAGAAATTCATGATTGAGAATTGCAATCTTGTGAGTACCCCCATGGTTATAAGATGCAAGTTGTGCAAGGATGATGAATCTTTTGAAGCTAATCTAACTTTCTATAGATCTATGATTGAAAGTTTATTGTATGTAACAGCTACACGACCTGATATTATGCAAGTGGTTTTATATGTGGCTCGATTTCAGGCTGCACCAAAGGACATATGTGAATGTAGTAAAAGAATATTCAAACATTTTAAGGGCACTATGGATTTGGGATTGTGGTACCCAAATGGTGAAAATTTCACCCTCGTAGCATATATAGATGCAGATTGAGTCTCCAGTATTCATGATAGGAAAAGCACGAGTAGAGGTGCACTCTTTCGAGGAGATTATCTTGTTTCATGTTTAAGAAACAAGCCTCTATTTCTTTGTCTATAGCCGAAGCAAAATACATTGCAACAACTTCTTGTTGCACACAAAGTTTATGGATGAAGCACACTTTGAAGGACATCAAGGTAGAATATGAACATCCCATCTCTATTTTCTGTGACAATATGAGTGTGATTAACATTTCCAAGAATCCACTCATGGACTCCAGAGCAAAGCACATTCCAATTAAGTATCATTTTTTAAGAGAGAAAGTTGCTGATTAGTAGGTAAAGTTGGAGTGTGTTTCCACTAAAGAACAGATTGCAAATATCTTCACCAAGCCACTTCCAAAGGAAACCTTTGAGTACTTGAGGAAGAAGTTGGGAGTGATATCACTCTTCTTCATTCATTTAGAAGAAGTCTAGTTTTAAAGAGATCTGATTATTGTCATATCATTCAACACTGCGAAAAAGAAGTTTCTGAACTGTAAATAATTCCTTTGCCATTGATGTCAAAGGGGGAGAATTGAAGATAGGGGGAGTTGTGAGATAGGGGGAGCAATTTAGAAAGTTTGAAGTTGCCATCAATGACAAAGGGGAAGATTGTTAGAATATTGTCATTGATGTCAAAGGAAACGTGCAACAATATATTAAAGGACATACAACAATATTTTGCATGAAAGGTGGAGTTGAATAAATGAGTGGTTGCATGAAATGCGGAGTTGGATAATTGCATGCAAAAAGAAAAAAAGCAGTGCCATGCATAATGTAGAGCAATTTTGCTTTTTAATCTTTTTGGTTTTCGACCCTTACTCTTTTTGGCTTTGAGATAAGTCTACGCTTAAAGAAGAAAAAATTGCTCCTAAAATGTGCAATGCGCCACGTGGTGGCTGTGTGACTTTTGTATATCGTTTTCTTTCGCGCGCGAGCCAGGACGCATGTCAGCTTGGCGGGGATTTTCTTCAAAGCTATTCTTAGAAATATGAGATTGCTCACCCGCTCGACACATCATCTATTCGCTTCAGGCGGTTTCTTTTTATTTTTGCGGAGTGATCTCTTCAGGCGGAGTTTGTTGGAATGCGGTGGGTGTCTTGCTTTCGGGGTGGAACCTTCGAGTCAGTGCCATTAATCTGTATGGTTGATCGATTAGATTTTTGGTAGGCTGTGTTAAAATCCGATTGTTTTCTAACAACTATCTTTGCTAAATATCTAAAACCATTAATGAAGTAGTTGGGACTTAATGAGCGAAGATTGCTGCAATCTAATCAAGATCTAAGATCGGATTGTGGGCTATCAAGTTCGGGCATTCGGCAGTTTTTGCTTCTAGATGTTGGTGGTGGTGTTTTCTTTTCTTCTGGTTATAAATAGGCATTGGCAGCATGAGCAAAAGAGTTAGAAAAATTACTTTGAAAATCTTTGTGAAGGATATAGATCTAGTAGGGAGTTGATATTTTCAGAAGTAGGAGGTTTTACAGAATACTGTTATTCTCTAGCATGTTCTATTTTAACTCAAACTATCATCGGATTGGCATCCGACCTTTGTTTTTCAATTCATATGTTATTGAAGTTCGATCTATTTAGGGTAAATCTTTGAAACTGTGCATGTTATGGCCTTTGTCAAATTTCTTCTTTATGTTTCGTTCATGTTAAAATACATTGTGTTAAGCTTATTTTGATAGTTCAGGTAGCTAATTTTCATGCTGTTAAGCTTCTATGTTGAATGATAGCTTTCGGAAATTGGATTGTCTGTTAAACTTTTCCATTTTCTATAAAAGTTGTTATTTTCCATATTATGCCGTAAAGGGGGAAAGGGTTCCGTAATTTTTTTGGATATTTTTGTTAATCCGTAGAGTTTTCTTATGTTTGATCGAACCTTAATGGGTGCATCCCACGGGGAGATTTGAAAGATTGCACTTTGCTTTCACTAAGCTTTTGTTGCTCGTTCTCTTCCCAACAATGAAGGGTCTGCGACATTCTGTGTCTATCATATCAATTATAAGGAATAAGTTAAGGTTTGAAATTTTGTAAAAGCTCTGGCGCATCACCATTTTTATGATTTATTTGCATTTCTTTTTATCTTTTCCCCCAACACAAAGAAGAGCCGGTTTTCTATAAAAATCCCGAAGGTTATTTAGTGAGGTGCAAATTGGTCCCCCACTCGCTGAATTTCCCATAAGGTTGCCGGAGAGGCGCAAACTTTGATGATCAACACATAAAAAAGCAAAAAAGCAGAGTTAAGTGAAGCAAAAAGCAATAGCAACATAAAAAAGCAGAAAAGCGGCATGCAAAAAAGAGTAGAAAATAGTAAAATTACAAAAAGCAGAAAAAGCAGAAAAAAGCATCGCCCCTTATGCATGAAAAAAAAGCATGCAAAAAGAAAGATAGCATGCAAAAATTAAAAAGCGTCTGATAGGTTTAATTTTATAAAAGGAGATTAATGCTATATTTTTCAAGATAAAAAAAAGGGTGTGGAAAAAAAACAGCGAACAGATAGGTGAAAGAAGACTGCCTTTAGAAGGAGAAACATGGTGTAAGGGGCAGAATTAAATTGCAGAGATAAAGTTTAGTTTTGAAGAAGTTGATTTAAAGAAGGGGTTTGTTGATATTTTGGAATATCCCCTTATAATTTTTTTCAATTTTGAGCACAAGATTTGACCTGTTAACATTAGAGAAATGGTAAACCAACTAAAAACAACCCTTCACATTTTGATCACCCATATCCCAATGAGGGCAAGCTGAGAGCATACGGTGGAAAGGGGATCATTAGATGGAATCTCAAACTGAAAGTACAATACTGAAATCAAACCTTCACTTTCTAATCACCAAGTTCCTAGTGTGGGTGAGGTGAGAGCATCCGTGGAAAGGGGATCGTTAGCTGAAATATATTGAAAGTTGGAAATATAATGTGTTGATGGCTCAACCGACCAACTAGGAAATGAAATGCTAGGTGGCTTAATGACCTCTTCCACTTTTTAGTGGGCAGTACAGAAAGGAAAATACTGAAATAAAACACTCGACTACTTATTCAGCGGGAGTGGAAATACAATACTGAAATGAAATGTTTGGGCGGCTAGCTGACCCCTTCCACTTTTTAGCGGGAATGAAGTAGAGAACAAGAATGAAAGAAATAGACGACGAGGCCTGCGTCTTCCACTATTAGTGGGAATACAAAATGTAAAGTGCAGAAAGTAAAAGAGCTGATCAGTACTACTGATTCAACGATACAATATGATAAACAATCGGAAAATACAGTGAGATTAAGATATCCAAAGCACTCCAAAATGTTAGGAAATGAACTCCAAACTAAAGCAAGCTATCAAACTATGAAAGTAAAGCCAAAACTGGAACTTTTTACTGATCTGATATGAAATAGCAGTGCTCAGAAAACTCAGAACAGCAAGCTCCAAACTCTCCAAAATGCACACAACTTTGCCAATACTCCTTCGAATGAAGTCAAATCAAGTGCAAACAATGCCTAAGAGATAGGCGACGAAGGCCAAGCCACCAAACAACACCAAACAGATTTAGCATGCGTCCCCATGCATCGATGGAGATGGTATGACCTTCTAGGAGAGGGGCGACCGGCATATAAAATCAGCCTCTTCAAAATAAATTTCGAAAACTGGAGACATATGGCGCCTAGGAAGGAGAAACAGATAGGATCAACACCCAGAATCAAACCAAATTTGCTCGGGGAGTATGAGCAAAAACGTGCTTCAGCTAGCACTAAAACAACATCATCAAAAACTGATAAGAACACTCCAAAATCAGAAAACATCAAAAATTGCCATCTTCAATAAGCTCAATCTGCTCTTCAGTGTAAACAACAGTCTTTAAATCAGCTAGGTGCTATCTTGCAAGCATGAAATTGAAAGGGGGCTAGGAGGTATGTGTTCCTCGAAGCAAAGGTCTGAATAAATTTCAGTAGCACTTTTATATTTGCAATGGATAGTCTTAAATGAAGGCAACTTCTCATACTTATAACCTTCTCAACAAATTCAAACCTTTTTCCCTCCAATTAGGGTGCCTAAAATGAAACTCACATTCACCTTCAATTTGAGTCTCATTTTGACTCTTTGACCAAGTAGTCCGAAACATGAGAGGAGCAAATAAATATATCATAAAATAGGCATCCAAATAAACTTAAGTGAAATACTTTATAAAAAACACTTATTTCTTCAAAGTAGGCGTCCAACATGCCTTAGTCAAATATTTCACTTAAAACATAAACTCACCTAAAGTATTGAATTTTCCAAAATGAGCTCCAAGAGTTTTGGAGACCAAACTGCTCAAACTGCCTTGCCAGAAATAGCTACTGCCCTGAGCCACTGAGCTTTGCTAAAAATAGCACTACCAAAAATAGAACTTACTATAAATAGCATATTGCTAAAAATAGTAAGTGACTTGAAACACATTTTGAGAACAAACCGGACAACTATCGCAACTTACTGAAAATAGCAACTCCGGAAAAGTCACTTGATGTAGATGTAGGTTATACCACTTCGAAGCTCTCTGAAAACCCAGAAAGACCCATAAGCCACTATGAAAAACTCCTGCATGCAAACCCCGAAAAACACCAAAGAAACCTCCACGCAATTGAAAACCCTAATTTCTACTTTCGACTAGCCTACTGGCCTTTGGAATAGGCTAACGGTTAGCTAATGAAACTACTGCTAAGAAGGGGACATTACATATTCGTCTTTTATTAAAACGATATTATACTTGTAAGTGTGTAGGTTGGTGCCCATCATTTTTTATGTATTGGGTTGGTGCTCAACTGTGAGTTGGAGCTCACTTTTGTAATCGAAGATTGGTGTCTTTTGTAGGTTGGTGCCTACTTATTAATAAAAACAAATATTTTGCCGTGGTTTTTTTACCAAAAGGGTTTTCCACGTAAAACTTGTGTTCATTTTGCTTATGGTTCATTTGCATTATCAAGTTTTGATTATTCAATTTATAAAAGGTTCAAAATTGTTCTTATACTGATTCACTCACCCCTACCCTCCCTCTCAATAGATAAGTGTGCTCTCTTTAGATATTACTTCTAGCTGCTTTATTTCAAGTATGCTTATAATCTCATACACTGTATACTCTCACCTCGCCCTTACTGGGAACTTGGTGATTAGAAAGTGGAAAGGAAGTTGCTTGACATTTCATTTTGTTTTGAGCTAACAATTTTTCAAGAAAAATAAAAGTTTAAGGGTGTATATTACACCCCCTCTCAGTATAAGTGTGTGCTCATCAAGATTTTTCTGTACAACTTACCTAACAATTTGATTAGGCCGTACCTTTCCCCAAGTTTGGTTCGTATTACTCTCAGGATCATCCTTTCTTATTTGCAGCATATGTGATCAATCTTAGTTGCAATATCAACTTAATTTCAAAGATATCACTTCATTATCAACTTCTTGAATGTTATTTGTCAATTTGCTAGATTTTATAGAATTAATTATTTAAGTTTAAACATTGATAATAAATTCAATAATGTAAAACTAGATAGTTTACCGCCAATGGTATATTTCTTTTTGAAGATCTTGGATGGTTTATGACTAGATGCTGGTTTATCATTGCAATTGATTTTGGTTGATTCATTGACTGCATCCAATTTTATTTTTAGTACATTTTCTGCCTTGCAAGGCATGTATGAAATTCAAATGAGTTAATCTGCCATTTTGGCATTGATGTAATTCTTTTTGCATTCGACTTGTTTGGCTTGATTGGAATTTGCATCTCACCATCAATCATTTAGTTTGATTGATTCTATGATTTGCTTATATTGTAAATTGGATGGCTAGCTGCCAATACCTTTCATGTAATTCCATTGTGCACATTCTAGTCTCAATATCCTCTCATTTTACCCACATTAGGAACTTGGTGATTGTAAAGAGCTAGAATTTGAGTGTTTGAAATTTTTTATGTGGATTTGAGCTAATATTTTACAAAGGTTTATTATAAAATTTGAGCAAATATAACTCTTATTAGCAGCAATAACATTAAACTCCTCAAAATAAGCAAATAAACGCTCTTGGTATTGTAGTGCCACTATAGCAAATTGAAAATGACTTCCAAGTCATTAATGAATCTTAGACAAATCAACACAATTGTAATCCTTAGATGGAATCATCTCTAATGGATGAGAGGGTTTTCATCCCTAAATTTTCCAAACTCCAGATTAAAATGAATAATTGAAAACAACAAAATTAAATGCTTTGCTTTGACCCTTGATCTCTTTTATAGGTGCCCACTTTAGGCCCTCTAGTTTATTGTAATTTTTAATTTTAATTTACTTTTCCCTCCAAGTATTTAAAAATACTTTTGAATTACATTTAAAGCTCTTTTTGAATTACATATTAAATAAAGTGTTAAAACACTTATTTAAATATACATAGACCTTATAATAATATTTAATATAACAATATTTAAGTTGCCCTTTTGAAAATAAAGTGATTGGGCCAAACTTAAAATATTTAATTTTTCTTAATTTTAAATAGTGGACATGGCACCAAAGTGATTTTCTGTGGTTCAAACTTTTTTAGACAGTTTTGCACCCTTTCATTGGGTTCTGCACATTTTAAGCTTTTGGACAACTTTTGAGTGAGGCTTTTTTTTATGTTATGATCACAAAGTTAAGAAATTGGCAAGCTAGCTATATCGATTAGTACTCCTATGCTCCATGTTGGTGTAACAACTAACGCCTCTGGAGTGCAAGTTGGTACAGATAGCTATGCACACTACGCAATGAGTGCTCTTCAAATTAGGAGGGGAAGCTCCCTTGTTGTGCTTAACAAAAATGCTTGAAAAGGAAAATAAACTAAACTATATCCTGTCTTTTTGTCTCAGCTATAAGAGGTACAAGGCTTTCAAGAAAACTATGTACGTTGCAACTAAGTATTTTCTGGTTTCGCAAGACTTAACTACAACACACAAAACTAAGTAACTTAACTATTCAATCCCCTCAAGAATTCAGAGAATGAGGAAACGGAGCGGGAATGATTATCTGACGATAAACCGGGTACAGACTCACAATGTGAAGGCAAAGTGGCACAACTATCTGTTTGTCCGAATAGGCTTATTATTCACACACATTACACGATAAACAAGTACAAATTCTCAACTTGAAGGCAAGGTGGCACATCTATCAGCTCAATCTGAACGAGTTTATTGAACACAAAACATGAAAGATAGCCAACTAGGACAATAAATTGCATAGGCGAGACACGCATACAATCTACAATCAAACTAGCCACTATATCTAACTAAGGCAAGAATTCACCATCATAATTGCATGAAACCCAAGTGGCATAACAATTCATCATAATAGTAAAAACTCATGAACAAATACAGAACGAGCAATATTGAAGGCAAGGTAGGCACAACATATATTTCTCTCGTGCAAAAGTTATGTACAAATGAGCAAAAACTATTATTTATAGACATCAAAAGGTGTAGGGAACCCTAAAATCACCTTGAGTCAACTACAGTCTTGCAATGCATGCAAGATTTATTGCTAAACCCTAATAAAACAAACTATATAGTTAACCGGTACAAATTAATCTAAGTGGACAATGTGCAAGCATGCACATTCTTATTGAAAGCAAGTTAGCTGGAACACTACCATCAGTTAACGTAAACCCTAAATACAACTCCAAGTGAATAAAGCTAATCCCAGAATAGACATGCATGAGACGAGACAGCGAGTTAAGTTGAAAAGGTAACACCAAGTTTAACTCCTGTGTGTAATGTCTATCCTGAGAGGTGGGAATTGAAGTCTACTGGCCGTGATCTTGAGCAACCAATCCCTCAACGAGATTGTTAACTGCATCACTATTTGAAGCTCTGATACTTTGCCGAAGTATGCTATGTTTGTGTAGCATGTCCTCACCAGTTATGATTTGGGACTGAAGTTCACCTTTGCTCCTAGTTGCATCATTGAACAATGCCGACATAACTATAAGCTGATTAATCTTACACCCACCGGTCTCCCCACTGAAAATAATATGAATGAGTGCTTGGAGCTCTGACTGAACATCAGTAAGCTCAACATATGCACCACCCTCAATCTGATACTGGCACGGTAAGCGAGATACTAAAGTCCTCACAAACCGGAGTGCACTAGTAACGTGCTCTCTACTCTCAGCCAACTCTGATGCCATAGTTTCCTCTATCTTTGCCTTGAAACCAACTGTGTTTTCCAAGAATAGATAGCCTCTTTATCCTCTGCATCTGTGACTGATTCATATGCCATACTCAGGTGAGCAATCATAATCTTGTCCCGGGGTCTACTAATCACCATATCTCGCTCCTCATCCTGGAGACGTAGACAGAGCTCTCGTGCATTGTACCACAACTGATATAGCTCTGTAAGCATGGAATGACCTCTAGCAATGAACTCCTCCCATTCCTCCAAACGCTTGCCTTATGCAACCAAGTGATTAAGCTGGCCCTGTTCTGTTGGAGGCTCAAGCATCGGTGGGAGTGTGGTGGTAACATCTGACTTGTGTACAAGGCTAGAAATGTACTGACAAAGCTGTCTGATTTCAGCCTTGAGGGCTGCCTTGTCTTCTCCGTCCTTCAACATTCTATCCCTGGCACTGTTTGTAGCAACCTGTAGGAGGTCAGCTTGAGTCTGGCGTGTGCTACGACCAAGGTTGACTGTGATAACCTCGAAGTCCTGAGATTCCAACTCTTCCAAATTCTTCCCCTATGGTGGTATAGCAGTCTCAATGATGACCTCCATATTAGTAGTCCTCTCCATGTGGACCATGTTCTTGATCCTCTTGTCTAGCGCATCCTGGTAAACCTGATGAAAGCCTGAATGATTAAGGACATAGGATGGCTGCCTCCTCTTCCTTCCTAGTTGAGTTTCAATCCAAGACTGGTCTCGACTAATGCTACTGGAAGGATCTGTATTAGCAATAGGAGGCTTTGATGAGAGTGAATATGTAGAGGAGCTGCTGTGAGATGGGGAGTCTAAATCCAATTCGATATGGATCGGGACTGGTGACTGCTCTGGAACTGGTGTAGGAACTTGAGGCTGAACCTCAGGCATTGGCGGACTCTAAACTGGCCTTTGAACTGGCTCTGTGACAGGATGTCTTACAGGCTTCGTGTGTGTATCAATGGCAAGGGCCTTACCTTTTGAACTGTCTGGCACTTGACTTTTCTTGGGAGGGTTACTCCTCTTCTTCTGTTTGGGTTTTGACGAGGAAGGTAGCGAAGGATCCACCACTGGCAGCTCTGCTCTAGGCACATTTACCCTCCTGGTCTTCTTGCTGTCGAGGTAAAGTGTACTGTTCTGAATAACTCTACTTGACCTCTCCTTTACTGTTGCGTACTACTTGGCGTACCAATCAACTGATGGCAGTGGCTGTGTGTCAACCTGTTCTCTGAAAAATTGAGGAAGGACTTCTCCCTCATCATTTGATAAACCTCCCACATCTTCTGCCAAGAATACATAAATCTGTGAGAGAGAGAAGCGACCGTAGCTACATCTGCGGACCTCGAAGTCATCCACGCAATTTGCCTAATAGTCTTCCATAGAAGGCTTATGATATGCGTGACCACCGAGGCGTGCTGTGTAATGACCCCAAGGATCATAGGCACGTACCTCAACAAGATACTTGAGATGATACTTCTCTAACTCCTGTCCTACAGCCTTGGCATCAACTGCCGTCTTGCACCAATATATTCCAAACTGAAAGGGAAAATTGGCACCTAGTTTATGCTTGCGGTACAAATGACAATGAACATCATGTAACTGCCTCAAGAACTCCATAAATACTATTCTATCCGAAGGATAGCGTGGAAGCATGGCTGGATTTCCTGTAAATCCATATACTCAGATATAGGTGTATGTCGGGAACTGAATGAACCAGTCTGCCCAACCATCCATCGCTGCTCTAGCAACTGCCGAGATACGAATGTGCAACTCTCGGTCCAAATTTCTCACTGTTTAAGTCAGGAAAGCCTTGTGAACACGCTTGAAGTGACGTTCAGCCTTTGTGAACTCAAGCTGATCGTAATAGTGATAGACTTTTTGAACACTGAGAATGCCAACGGTGTTTAACCCTCGGAACTGACCTTGATAAGCAATCAAGTACATGAGGTAAGAACACGTGAAACTCGTGAGAAACTAGGAAACTGATGATTTGTTTGTGGAGAACATCGCTGATGAAGGATGCCTAATCATAATGCTCTTGCCCAGATATGATGCGACCAATGATGTAATACATCTAGGGCTGGAAAACATTTGCATGTGAATGACCTGACACATGATTCAAGAGTGTGATTAGAATCGCATATTCGTCCTTGTACTCACCACGACCCACATTGTTTGGAAATTTGTTCTTTGCATGCTTTAACCATCGTTCTGCCATCTTGCTTTGGCACTTGTCTACATCAGGGTTGAATGCATGCTCACATTGCTCCATAGAAATGACCAAACTATTCGGGTGTTGAGGGATACCAAAACTTCTCTCAACGTCAAGAGGCTTGAGACTGCAAATGACTCGTCCATCTATTGATACTATCTCACGAGTAGCAGAGTTGTAATGCTTAATACAAGACATTACGAACTCAACACAATGAGCAGAGATAGGTATGGAAGTGGCCTCAAGTAACCTGGACTGCTGAATGTTCTGAATAATTGAATCTCTGATCTTGACTGGATCTAAGACTACCTCTGACAACACCTTGTGGAGATTCGTCTAAACTGTCCCAATGAAGTTGTGAGTAAGGACTGATTTGGTCCTGTATTCGAGCTGAGTGTACTGCATTTTGAAAAACTCGCCCGTTGACTGTGAACTCGACTATGTTTTGACAAGATTTTTGGAAAGCTAAAAATAGCCTGCCGAGGCTAAAAATACCCTGTCAAAGGGTTATTTTTGGCAAAAAATTTGAGTTATGGGTTTTGTCTAGAAAAAGATTCTAAGACAACCCATAACATCAGAAATGCGAAAATCTAACTTCTACTCAATCATGCAAGAAATTTTCAGTTGAGAAAGTTAGAAACTCGAGAACTGATGCTCTGGGGTTAAAAATTCCTAAAAATTCAAGCACATGAATTTAACTCGAGGAAGCTATATAGAATCGATCCAGATGATCAAATTTGCCAAAATTTGCCAATTTCAGGAACATGCGAATTGAAATCTGAGAGAATTTGGAGAATCTGAGAGGAGAAAAGACGTTTTTTGAGTGTCTTTCTTTGTCAAAATCGCCCCCTGTTTCTCAAACTTGCTGATAAACTGTGAACTTGCACCTGCAAAAGGAATTGTTTGATGAAATTGCCACTGAAAATTGATAAAATCGCCCAACCTGTGAAGAAAATCGCCTTTGCCTTGAAGAAATACAAATTTCTTGAGTTGGATGAGTGAATTAATGACTGGCGCCATTTTTAAATGGAGTAAATTCGCACCACAATGCTAACTGCAAGATTTAAAACCCTCGACTGAAATAGAATACTTCTGATTGGACCCCTCCAGTTCGAACTAAGACTGACTTGAAGTCCAGAATAAAATAATAATAAAAATATTCATCATGCAATTTTGAAAATCCAGCACAAAGAGGCGCCAATTTGAGAAAATCGCCATTTAATGCTTAAAAATGCAAAATAAATATTTCATATTATTTGTTGGCATTTAAATTCGCACCTCTGGAATGCGTATTTGAAACGAACAGCTATGCACAGTAAAACTGCTCTTCGAATTAGGAGGGGAAGCTCCCTCTTGCTGATGGTGTTGAAAGAAAGTAAACTAAGAACTAAGTTGCCTATCTTTTTGATCAGTTTAGAGCACAAGGTTTATTAAACACAAACGCCGCAGCTGAGATTTTCTGTTTTAAGAACTTCAACTACGACTAACTTAAACTAAAGACGTTTCTAACTTCTCAAGTAATATGCAGATCAAGAGAAACTAGAAATTAACAAGGTTGATTCTCTGACAAAATACTTCAATAAACTCTTTCTCAACAAATATCTACACACTTCAATGTAAGATGAAATCAAGATCATAAAAGTAGAACACAAATAACGGAAATTTGAGATGTTATATCAAGGCAAAAGAGGCTCATGATTTTATTACTCAAACTTCTGGAACAAAACTTACTTCTAACATGCCTGGAACAAGAAATTGCAGCTAAAGAGGCTTGCAATATTGTTCTTACACAATAGAAACAACAATCACAATAACTCCTTGTTGGCTAAAAGAGACTCAACAATTTTCTATCACAAAACAATTGAACAACACTTGAATAACAAATAGAAGGCACAATAGGCTCAGCGTTTTGTTATCACTAGCATGCTTAAAACAAAGTGAACTGAAACCGAATAACAACTTGCTGCAATACAGGCTCGCAATTTGCTATCGCAATAACCATTAAAGAAAACTAATGAGCTAAGGCTCTTATTTATAGGCAAGCAGAGGAGTAGGGAACCCTAAAATCTCCTTGCTTTCATAATCTAGGGCTTGCTCAACAAGCAAGCTTTATTTCTAAATCTAGAAAGAAGATAACATCTAACATCTAAGAAAGTAGAAAAAGCGGGAAACACCAACTATTACATTTATCTTCTTTCTCTTCTCAAAGAATGGATAAGAATTCGTTCCAAGAATAGAAAGAAAGCAGGAAAGAAAGCTTCTAGAAGAAAGCTGTTTTAAAGCTCAATCACATCCGCTAAAAGCAGGAAACTGTGTCCCGGTTCGGTGCATCTATGCCATCAATAGCAAAACACCACTTTTCTAAAATATCTCCACCATCTGCGATTGACCTAAGGAAATCTTCGACCTCATTGGCTGCCTTTTCGAACTTTGCTGACATCGTGGAAGTGTGACTTGGCAGAGTCTTATGTTTTTCTTTCATTATGTGGGGTATGGCATAAAACATCCAAGGCTGAAACTTGGTGGCATCTTCTGAGCCAGTTACCCTATTGAGCAAGGTGATAATGATAGCAATTTCATCTTTAAATTCTCCTCGCCCGACGTTCTTAGGTAGCGTTGCTTCTCTTTCATCCACCTCTGTGCAATCTTCTTACTATATTTGTCTTTGTGCATTTCCCATATCCTTTCACATTCACCCTTTGAGATAGTGACACTTTCAGGCCATGGGGGAATGGAAAAACACTTCTCGATCATATCAAGCTTCAGACTGCAAATCAATCTGCCATCAACTGATTGGATCTCCCTTGTAGCCGGGTTGTAATGCTTGATGCAAGCGATTACGAATTCGAGACTCTGAACTGATATAGCGATAGACGCTGCTGCGAGGACTCCAGAGTGTCCCAGGTTCTTGATTGAGGTGTTGCCTGTGCTCTCCAAAGTGTGTAAATCAAACACTGGCTTGATATGATGCAAGTCTGTCTCAACTGTTTTGATGTAATCATGACAGAGAGCTGATTCAGTCTTGAAAACATTGGGAGTGTACTCCATTTCAGAAACCTTGAAGAATGACTGTAAACTCGCCTAGGTTCAGACAAGTTTTAAGCAACTTACTATTTTTAGAATGCTGGTTTTTCGGACTCAAACGGACAAATTTTTGGAAATTTTTTTAAGATATGGGTTTTGTTCAAAATTTCGTTGCAAGACAACCCAAATCGTCCATTTTTGAAAATTTTGAATTTCGCCTGAAAAAGCAGCAAACCCTAATTTCTTCAAATTTTCACGAAAAAAACTGGCACCTGGGTTTTCTTCAGAATATGATTAGAAATGAACCCAGTTGATTAGATTTGCAAAACCCTGATAGCTGATCGAAAAAGCAGCCAACCCTAGGATTTGGAACTTTCTTGAAAAAAGCTGTGATATGGGTTTTCTTCAGAGGACTGATTTGAGAGGACCCGGATGATTGAAAACTGAATGCACTGAGGATTTCATTGACATGCAAATAAAAAACAGCTGCTGCAACTTGATGAAATTCTTGAAAATTTCTTCAGAAGAATGAGGTGAAAAAACCCAGATGGCTGAAAATTTGAAAACCTGAGCCTTCTCCTTGAAAAATTTGATCTTTTGGATGAAAAAGCATGAAAAAGGAAGGGCTTATGTTGCTGATCTGAAAAAATTGATGAATAACCAGCAAATTGAGCTCTTGAATCTTGATAAGTTTCTTCAAACTTGCTGCTCCAACTTTCTCCTTTGAATGCTACCTGCAAAAATAATGAAAATTACATGAAAGAGAGGTGTTAAATAGACTTAGGGTTTTGATTTAGGTTTGCTTTATTTTGCTTTTATTTTCAAAACCCTAAAAATCTCTGATCTTTGAACTTGGACGCCTTCTTCCACTTTTGCATTTTTTAAATTTTGAAAATCTTGAAAATTTCTCTAAGGCATGAGAAGTTGGGCGCCCTTCTTGGCTAGGGGCACCCACTTCAAGCAGTGTTAGTCAATTTTTTGATATTTTCAACTTTTCACCAATTTGACCCCCTATTCCGCCTTCGATTTTCGGCTTGCAGATTAATCTGATGGATGAGTTGAACGATTCATCGCGGAGCCAGACCCGTTCTGAGAAGATTGTTCTGGAGGCGACTCTGGCTAAAATCCTCATCTTGACCTTCGAATTCATGGGAGCCTCTCTCTTCCAAGGGCAACCATTTTGTCTAGAGTTAGCCATTTTTATGATCTTCAATTTCTTCATTAACTCCTCTTCTACAGATGATCTTGTCGAATCTGGTGACCCGGGCATCGGATTGACTGAGGGTTATGCTTGTTGCGTCGCTGGAGAGATATTAAGAGGGGTCTCTTGGGATAAACTTCATCAAACAGCTGGATTTGAGGCTTCAAAAGCTTGGGCGTCCCTGGCAAGTTGGGGCGCCCAAACTCACCAAAGAATATTTTTCACCTTCTGCTACTTGCTTTTGAATTTTGATGTTTGGCTCTTGTTTCACCCTATGTTCAGCTTCCCGTATCTCACGACTGCAAACTCCGATTGATGCGCTAAATATCTCGTTGGAGAGCTGGATCAACTGTGAAGAGATCATGTTAGAGCCACATCTGCAAATTCATCTGTTTTGGCCCTTGAAAACTTGGGCGCCTTTTCTTTCCTGGGGCGCCCAAACCTTCCAGACTTGGCCATTTTTTAATAATCATCCTTCAGAGTTTGAAACCTTCTATATGTTCCACTTTGATCTGAATCTACTGGAGTTTGAACAGTCGGGTGATCTGACGGAGACAAGCGTGGCGAAGCTGGCTGAATACTGAAGAGATTGAGCATATTCTCAAACCCTAACTGCTAAGTTAGGTACTCCAAAAAGCTGGGTGCCCTTCTTCACCAGGGGCACCCAAAGTTCTTATACTTAGTCAATTTTTGATAATTTTCATGTTCTTCATTCTGACTTTTGTGTGAATCCTCTCTATTCAACCTCGAATCCCGGATGACTGGATAATCTGATGACTGCACCATTGGATCCGTTGCGGAGCTGGCAAAGAAGCTGGGCGCCCTTCTTATTGGAAACATAAACCCTAATTTCAACTTTTAGTGCCCTAAAAAGATCGGCGCCTTTTCTCTCTTGGGGCGCCCAAGTCAACCAGTGTTAGAAAATTTTCTCATTTTTCACTTTCTTCTCCGTTCTTCGCGCTTGGTCACCAGCTCACCTTCTGTTGAATGCTTTGAGTGTTGAATCTGACGCCTGGCAGCCGAATGACCTCCATTAATGACCTCAGAGCTCTTGTTATGCTTTTGTAAAAGCATAAGACCTAGTAGGGAAAAACTGATTATTTTGAGATTCCGACTGCACCAGCCTGATATGGAAGTATTTTGAGCCAATCAAAATCAGTTTGAACCTTATCGGATCAACTTTCTATTTTTAGAAAGTTTTGCTAGTATCCATTTCCAAAGAAACCCATAAAAACCTAGAAAAAGTTACTATTTTTAGAAAATTTCTAAAAATAGCAATTTTCCTAAAAGGTAGGGATGAAAAATTGAGATCTGGGTTTTGTAGATTAAGCTGCTCTGAGTAGACCCAGATCGTCAGATTTTGAAAATTTTGCATTTTAACCCCTCATGCAAGACATGCACACCCAAATTTTGACTTTTTTGACTGATTTAACAAGACTTTTACTCATTTCCTCAAAATGTCTAAGTGTAACAAAAATTTTAATTTTGGGTTACAACATTATTTTAATTAGTTGACAAACCACGTGAAGCTCTTGGATTCACCCGACAAACTTCACTGATTTCGAAAAGTCCTCATTTGTCCTCATAGGCGTCCATTTGCTCAAGATATTACGTTTTTTACTAACTTCCTACTTTGTAGCTGATTACAAAGTTACAACTGACCATATTCAACACTAATTTCTGGGTGACCAGATGATGCTGAGACTGAGCAGGTGTATTCATTGCAAAGCCTGCAGAGCAAGGAAGAAATGTCTGCTGGGAGTCACCATTGCTAAAATCAACATTTAACACTTCAAAAAATTAGGCGCCTTTGATTAAATTGACTTTACGACATCAGACTTAAGCCATTTCTCTATACTGCCATTTGACGCTTCAAACGACTGCTAACGATGAACGGTGAACCCTGCTGACTGGATGATAGGCTCACTGTGTGACTAGAAGTATTCCGCATCCAACGAATATACGTAAGGCACTTGAAAGCTGTATTAAAGACCTCAAAAGCAAGGGCGCCCCTAGCCTGAAAAGGCTCAAACACCATTTTGACAAAAGTACAACTCTCAATCAAATGCCCTTCTTTGACCCCTGATATCGGGAGCTGGGGTGACCTGATTTGCGCACCATCTTTCTCAACGTGTAGCTAGAAGGACCCATGAGAGATGTCTTTGGAGGTGACAAAGCGAGAAAATTGCTTCTAAGACCTCAAAGAGAAGGGCGCCTTTCCCAAGATGGAATATACGACCAGACTTAAGCCATTTTTCAAGCTGTCTTAGTTTTTCAGTATTTTGCAAAGACCTCGCATGTACGAGCGTTCGCCAAATCCTGGAGGCTGATGGCTGGGCTTGTTGGATAGCTAGAGTAATTACGCACAAGTCCTGTGAGGACTTTGAGAGCGAATAACCCCATCTGACAGGCCTAAAGGCTCGGCGCCTTGTTGACGTGGTTTTTGCGACTACACCAACACAGAATAAAGTCGCCAACGACTACTCTATCCTCTCTTGAACAAAGTTTCCTGCATGCTAAGATTGCGAGATAGATCATACATTTAACTCTAAGGTTCCTTCAGTGCGAATAGTCTCAGTTGGCTTGATGTGACATTGCTGGTATTTCAAGGGGACTTACACAATTGTTCGATAGTTGACAGCAGATAGTAGACTAAGGGCTCTCGTGTAATTAAAATGATTTAACAAGTGAGCACAAGTTTCCTAATTCTAACTAGAAATGAACTGAAATTAAATGAGTGAAGGGCCTAAGAAGCTTATGTTCTATTCTAAATGCAAGATATGTGGAGCTCAACTTCAGCAGACTTCAACCAAATTTCACTTAGCCTTGCATCGGATAGCTTCAGCGAAATAGGTGCAATTTTCAAAGGAGTAACGAAAGGTATTCAGATTATAGTTCAACATACATATACCATCATAAGGATGCATACAAGCATAAGAACCACAATCGAAGTTAAGTTTGAGGTATTTTCTAGTTGACCACGCAAGGCAGACTTATCATCAGTAAGTTGCTAGTGGTATGGATAAAGAGAAGCTACTTCGATCAAACACCACAAATCCAAAGTAAACTACTTGCATGAAAATTAAATCCTACTTGAAATTGAAGGAAGAAGAAACCTCACAAACTATTCATGACAAAAGTGGAGTTCAGCATCAATGAAATTCTTTTATTATGATTAGCTTTCGTGACAATTTCTTACAAAAATTCTCAAAGGGAATTCCCCTTCTTCAAACAATGCAATGAAACTAAACTATTCTAACTTCAAAAATGTCTACTCTCTACTCTGCTCTGATATCCAACTGATTAACTACTTTTAGCTAGTTTCTGAAATGACTTACTATAAATAGTAAGTGTTTCGTTTGCCCTCAAATTTTACCAGCGGATAGCTTGAAAGATGCTGATTGCGGTGGTATACACCGGTTTTCGAAAATTCTGACTTTTTACTCCTCTTTTTGGGCCCCGAAGCTGGAAACCCTAATTGGTCTTGCATGCGTATCAAACGATCTCCGTTTGTTCTCGTTTCTCTTGTATTGCGATCAGCTCGTGATTCTGAAGTGCTGGGAGGCGGCTGCCGGGATGCATCTGCTAAAAATAGTAAGTTCCCGAATGAGTGATTATCTTCGTTTGCATGTCACATCACTGCGTAGCTCTCGAAAAACCCATAAGGAATCATCTGACATGCAAAGAAAACCCTGACATGCAAACTCTAAAAATGGCCTCCGAAGGCGAAACTTTGAAAGTCGTTATCTCACTTTGCATGTTATATCGTCGCGAAGGTCTCTGAAAACCCAGAAGGAATCTCCAGACATGCAATGAAAAACTCTGCATATAGGCCCCAAAATTTGCTCTGGAAGCTGAACTGCTAAAAATAGTAAGTTGTCCGTTTCTGCTAAAATTTTGCCAGTGAGTAGCCTGATGTGCTCTGGATGCAGCGAGACTGTCAAAATTTCAAGAAATGCTGGGAGAACACCCCAAATTGCACACTTACTAAAAATAGTAAGTTGCCAGAATATGATAAAATTTCAGTGGAAACCTGCTGGAAACATACTAACAACAATGTTAGTCTGAAATTTCAAGTTATTCACTTCATTTGACTACAAATTGGCTGGAAAGATGGAAACCCTAATTTTTAGACTTGGCCAAAAGTTCATGTTTAAACTCAATGATGGGCACAATCCTTGAAAGGCAAATATCAGAAAAGAGAAAGAAAGAGAGACAAAAACCAAAGCCAAAAAGATCAGAATGGAGCAAAAATTAGGGTTCCCCATCTTGAATGGGGCGATGTGTGAAAAGGTCACAACATTTGGCATCCCCACGGGAAAGTGTTGAAAAACACTTTAAGAATTGAACCTTGATTGATCTTGCTCAAACCATCATACAGGAAGGACACGTACTCAAAAGGGGAGAAGAATCTGATATTGGATCAGAACACTTTCACCCAAGACCTCGTGAGTGTGTGCATTCGTTCCATCTCTAAACCATCTTGACCTCCGGAATCGGCCGCGGCAAGTTATATAAATATCTTAACTTCAAAAGCATCCGGGACATTGCCTCGCTGCCAGTCAGGCGTCCATAGCCCCGACAAGGTTGTCGCTACAATTCTCACGAATATTGCTCCACTGCCACCCGGGTGTCCATAGCCCCGGTGGAGTTACTCGCATATTCCCAAAACCAATATTTCATAATATTTTCTTTCTTTCTTATCTTTCAGATATTTCCTTTAAGCACATTTTCTCTTTTCTCTTGATTTTCCGTCAATTCCACAATTGGCTGGCAGGCAATGAAGCCTCCAATGGGTTTGAGAATTATAGTGGCGTTGAAGCAAGATGTAAGATTTTCACCTACCAAGACCTTTCCCAAGAAACCAAAATGACTCAGAATGGAGATAGGTATGATATTTAAGGTCTTTAGACTCGTGTGTTAAGACACAATAACGGGTTAACCTCCCGAGACGAGCTTATTCCAAACTGGATGATGACAAGAGGAAAACAACCTTAGTCTTTTGAAAAAAAATTGCACAAATTCCAGTGGAAAGAAACCACATTGTGGAAGCAAAACCATCATCACCCCCTTCACAATGGGAAACCCTAAAATCCTTGCCCATTCCAAACCAAAACCACTTGAGTGGACAACTCAAGGGATGAAACGCCAAACCAAAAACCTAGAGGGCAACAAACCAAAAACCAAAACGAAACAAATCGTAAAGCAAACCTAAATCTAACTAGATTGCAAAGTAGGCTCTCGGAGAGAACCTAGGGCTGGAAATAAGGCCTGAGGAATTTCCGATCGTCTGGCAATGGGATATCCCCTCTTGTTCGTGTCCGTAACTTAAATGCATTATCTCCCAGGATCTCAAAGGCTTGACAAGGGTCCAACCATGATCTGTTCATAACCCTTTGATGTTTAGCCAAACTTTCCAAAGCTTCATCTCTTTTCTCCTCCAAGTGCATCAACTGAGACAGCCTTGTTTGAATCTGGTCTTCTCCCCAATTGACTTCTCCACATTCGTCTTTTAAGGTGGCTTGTTGAATCATCTTCGAGACTTGTTCTGAGGAGATCTTACTCATGGTACCTTTATTTTCCGAATGGAAAGCCTCGTGAATAGGTAACGATAAATCTTTGATGAGGGCATTTTCTGTCCCTTGCTTTACACCTTTTAACACAGAATCTCTGAACATCCTTTCATTCTCATCCCCACCTAAATCGTTTTAAGTTAATACTTCGGTGAAGGTAGGCGTATCTTCTAAAAACTTTTCTTCTTTCGAGCTCTGCAATATGAGGACTTCTTTCTTAACGGGCTTGTATGAACCCAAATCCGTTTCCATGAACAAAATATCACTATTTTCACCACATTCTGTGATCATCGATCTGAGCCGTGTTGTACTTTCAATTTTTATCTGATTTGGAACTCCTCTCCAAGGCAACCACATGTGGGAGAAGTCAGTTGCAATGTATCCATTCAATTTCCTTGACCAGTCTTGTTGATGTGTTTTTCGTGACCGCACCAATGTAGAATAAAGTCGCCAACGGCTACCCTATTCTCTCTTGATCAAAGTATCCAACACGCTAAGATTGCGAGAAAGTTCGTGCGTTCAACTCCAAGATTCTTTCAGTGCGAATAGGCTCAATTGGCTCAATGTGATTTGCTGGTATTTCAAGGGGACTTACGAAATTGTTCAACAGCAGAAGGAAGGAATTCGAATGCTTGAAAGGTTTGTCTATAAAGTTCTTGCTTCCTATTCTAACCAGAAAGTACTGAATTGAAATGGTGCAAGGTTTAGAGAGTCTAAATCTATTCTAAGGCGTGGGACATGGCGATCAATTCTCACAAGCTTCAACCAGGCTCCGCTTTGCCTCGCTTCGGACAACCTCCACAGAATCGGTGCAATCTTCAAAGGAGTAGCTCAAGGTGTTCAGATCACAACTTAGCATGAAAATACCATCACAACGACGCATATAGACACACAAATCATGATCGAAGTTAAGTACATGATATTCCAGTTGACCACACAAGGCGCATTCACCGTCAGCGAACACACTAGTGGTATGGATAGACGAAGTTTGCTCAAGTTGAAGACCACATTCCACAACTATTATCTACTTGCATGGAATGAAAATTATACTACTTTGAACTATTTTACGCTACCATTTGAATCGGAAGGACGAATAAACCTTGCTAGCTACTCACAACTAAGACGAGATTCACCATCAATGAAAAACTCTTTTATTGAGAGAGTGTTAACAACAATTTCTTACAAAGTTTTCAAAGGGAAAACTTTCCCTCTTCTTCGAACTACACTATCAATCTATACTAAGCTACTTCTAAGTTGTCCCTCTAATCTAATTCTACTTTGATTCAACTTCTACCTCTAATTAGTTACAAATGAGGGGGACTCCCCCTTTTATAGATGGCCAAGTCCAACGGACGGCTCAGATTACAATCGGTTGGATGGCCTAGATTGTGCCACCTCAGCCCTAAATAAGATTCGCCCTAAAAACCGTCATAATGGAGAGTGGGGCAATAAATGAGCAATTAATGGCCACCATCTTCTAGAAGATTCCCGTTTGTAGACGCGTTCACACTGTTCTGTTGTTCGCCAATTCTGTTGATCGCTTGGAGCAGGGTAAAAGAGTCCCTAAGATTGCCTCCTTAGATAATAAAATTTGATAGAATCTGGAGTTCAACTGCTCTTGATCTTGTTCTTGACGTTGTTCTTCAACTTTACTCGAACTTCCATTCTTTTCTCCATCACTTGAGTTATACTGAGTCTTAACACTTAGCCATTTTCTTGCAACTTTTCTTCCTTCGAGGTTGAAATGTAGTCTTGGATTATTTTCTTCATCACTTTAGGTCATTGTTGTTTGGTCTTGACGTTCCTCCAGCAAAACAAGCGATGAGAAGAGCATCAGAACACTTCATCATATAAACTTAACTTGCTTACCAAGATTTTCAAGTTTTGATCTCCAAGGGTTCATCATTTTTCCTTAGTTGACTTCTGCCTTCTTCATGATTCTTCATGCCTTAGCCAAATTTTCAACCCATCTTCCTTAAGGGCGTATCATCTTTGAGAAATTCATTTCACTAACTGGAGCTCTGATACTCAATTTCGTTCATCTCTGACTCTGGAAGATTAGTCCCACGAAGAATTCAATCAAATTCACCTAGGCAATCGACTTAAAATTCATTCGCTGAGGCATTTTATCTTCAAAAACATCATTTATTCCCTGCCTTAGAAATTTTTTCAAACTTTTACTTAGGAAATTCATTATTCCAGTGCCCATCAAAATCTCCATCCTGAAAGCCTTGGCGAAGTGCAGAGGACCTTGAAATCCACTCCTTGTCGAAGATCTCCAATACCCAGAAGAAAATTTTCTCCAGAACTTGTCGAATCCATGGGTATACAACGAACGGGTTCATTTAATTTTTTTTGAATTTTGAACCTTAGAAAAATAATTCTCTATCAATTTTTTTTCCATTTTTCACTTCAGGTGCATTTCCTTGCTCAACTTTGAAATTTTTTTATTTACCCTGTGCAGCTGGCATCATCTGACTTTATCTCTGGCAACTTCATCCAAATTTCATACTTCCAAGTCCAGGCGTGATTTTCCCCTAGGGAGGTGGAAATTTGATAATACTTAGAAAAAAATATTTAGATTGCCTTAGAAATTTTTTTATTTGATCTTCAAATCATCTTCCTGTGTTGAGAAATTTTTTTTTGTTTTGACTTCAAAAAAAATTTCTCCCTGAATGCCTTGGGCGCATTTCAAGTGTCCAACTTCAAGCTTAGATGCCTTAGAAAAATTTCAATCACCCTCTCTTCTCCTTGGGCACAAATGGAGGGGTGAACTTCAAATTTCACAGAGTTAGAAATTTTTTCAAATCCTCACCTAGCTCAGGCGCAAATATCCCCTTTAGGTTTTAATTTAATGACTTAGGAACTTTCGATTCCACCCTCTCCAAGCCAGGCACAATTGACACCCTGAGCTTTCAATTTATAACCACTTAACACATTTTATGCTTGCATGCCAGACAAGGGCGCATTTGTAAGGGTAAGCTTTCATTTTTTTATGCCTTAGTAAAATTTCAAGTCTCTAAGCTCAGGGGCGCATATGCAAAGGGGAGCTTTCATTTTTAAGTGCCTTAGAGGATTTTCTAATTCCTCCTTCAAGTCAGGCGCATTTTGGAGGGTGTGCTTTCACTTATACCTTGGTCGCATATAGTACCTTGAACTTTCACTTGAGGGCGCATTTGGATGTGTGAATTTTCAGTTCCCGTGCCTTAGAATATTTCTCAAGTTCCCTCCCTTTTAAGCTCAATGCGCAAATCATGGGGTCTTCTTTCAATTTAAGCTTCCACACTTAAATTTTCTTCCAGCTCACCCCTCCAGTCAAAGGTGCATTTACCACCTTGTGCTTCCATTTCAAGTTCCAACACTTAGAAATTTTGCTAACCTTTTCATAGCCAGGCGCATATGGAGGGGTCTTCTCCCAATTTTGCAACACTTTAGAACACTTTGGCAAGGTGGGGCGCATTTCTACCATGGAGGTTCCACTTTTCATAACTTAGAATCTTTTTCTTGCACCTTCACAAGCTAGGCGCATCTCATACCTTGCACTTTCATTTCTTCTCACTTAGAAAATTTTCCATCTCTCCCTTGAAGCTAGGGCGCAAATGAGAGGGGCTACTTCCAATTTTGAACACTTAACATTCTATTCATCGTCATCTCTTTCCTCTCCAGGCGCATATAGAAGGTGCTACTTCTAAATTCCAACACTTAACGTTTTCAATCACCTCTACAGGCAAGTCCAGGCGCACACCAGAGGTCATGCTTCAAATTTGAAACATTCAGCAACTTTCAAGGTCCTCTCTTCAAGGCTAGGCGCATTTTGGACCCCTTACTTCCAATTTTAGAATATTTTGAAGTCTCCTCCAAAGTTGGGAGCATTTCATCCCTTCTACTTCCAATTTAAGTGACTTAGTCAAATTTCCATTACCTCCTCCTCCTTGGGTGCTTTTGGAGGGTCAAGCTTCAAGTTTTTGTGCCTTAGTGAATTTTCATCATCCATTCTCTTCTTGAAGGCGCATATGGAGGGGTGTACTCCAAATTCGTTTGCCTTAGAAACTTTTCATCCCTTTCAACCTCCTAGGCGCATTTGGGGTGCCACACTTCCAATTTCACACACTTTGAGAAATTTTCAACCTCCTTCAAGCTTGCAAGGGCGCATTTTGCTAGTGGAGCTTCCAATTTTCATGACTTAGAAAATTTTCAAACACATCAAGAATTTTGATCTGTCTTTGGCCTTTTAAAGCGAGTTTTGATGCTGGACCTGAAAAAATATCAAACTTGGTGGATTTCTTGCCCTTTGTCGGATTTAGGGTGACTCGTTCATGCTGACACTGGCTTGCCCTAACTTTCTATTTTTAGAAAATTCTTCAAATTTTGCGCTTTGGATTGACTTTTGACTCTAGAAAGCTTGATATTGCTTCGTTTTGAACCCCGGGGATGTGATTGAGTTGTCGGGGCTTGATGCCTGCCTGCACCTGCTATTTTTAGCAACTTACTAAAAATAGTAACTGCTTAAAATGAGTTCAAATTTTGTGTGCCGATTGCCGTGTGGTGGTCGTGGTTGGATGTTGCTTTTGCATGATTGTCTTGTTCCACCCTTGAATTTAGGAAACCCTAATTCCTCTGTGCCATCCTGCTAAAAATAGTGTCTGATTTTCCATTTTGTGCAGCTCCGTTTGATTTGAAATTCGTGCCATAGGGTCTTCATCACTTGCTTGACCTGTACCCGCTGATGCCTTGCGCTGACCTGCTATTTATAGCATGTTTTTGGAGGTGGCCTACTATTTATAGTAACTGCTTGCTTCTGAGACTTCCACAACTCCGTTTGACTTGAAATTTGGACAGCGTGCTCCTCGTTGGTG
Organism: Sequoia sempervirens; assembly: GCA_007258455.2. Taxonomy (NCBI): domain Eukaryota; kingdom Viridiplantae; phylum Streptophyta; class Pinopsida; order Cupressales; family Cupressaceae; genus Sequoia; species Sequoia sempervirens. The sequence continues at coordinate 1,057,260,093 of VDFB02281492.1, forward strand.
AACTTGCCTATCTGCGTTGGCGCATGTGGCTGACTTTCTATTTTTAGCTAGTTTCCAAAATGCCTTACTAAAAATAGTAAGTGCTCCGATTGTCTTCAAATTTTACCAGCAGATAGCTTGAAGGATGCTGATCGTGGTGGTTTACACTGGTTTTCGAAAATTCTGACTTTTTACGCCTCTTTTTGGGTCTCGAAGCTGGAAACCCTAATTTTCTTGCATGTTCTTCAAATGAGCTCTGTTTGTCTTCGTTTCTACTGCACTGCGATCAGCTTGTGATTCTGAAGTGTTGGGAAGTGGCTGTCGGGACGCACCTGCTAAAAATAGTAAATTCCTTACTGAGTGATTATCTCCGTTTGCATGTCATACCACTGCGTAGGTCTCGAAAAACCCAGAAGGAATTATCCGACATGCAAAAGAAACCCTGACACGCAAACACTAAAAATAGCCTCTGAAGGCTGAACTCTGAAAGTTGTCTCACTTTGCATGTTATACTGTTGCGAAGGTCTCGAAAAACCCAGAAGGAATATGTAGACATGCGTTGAAAAATACTTCGTTTAAGCCTTGAAATTTGCCCTAGGAGTTGAACTGCTAAAAATAGAAAGTTGTCCGTTTTCGCTCAAATTTTGCACGCGAGCAACTTGATGTGTTCTGAATGCAGTGTGACTCTCGGAATTTCAAAAATGCTGACGGATTGCCTGTAATTGCATACTTACTAAAAATAGTAAGTTGCCAGAATTCGATGAAATTTTGCCAAGAGCCTGCTGGAAGCACACTGACAACAATGTTAGTCTCAAATTTCAAGTTATTCACTTCATTTGACTTCAAGTTGGTTGGAAAGATGGAAACCCTAATTTTCAAACTTGGCCAAAAGTTCATGTTAAGGTTCAACGGGGGGCCCATCCCGAAAAGACAGACGATAGAAAAGAGAGACAACAACGAAACGACCGAAAAGCAAAGCCAAAAATTAGGAGGTCCCCATTTGCAATGGGGCGATGTGTGAAAAAGGTCACAACAAGTCCCTGCTCAATAGCATACCATAACCACCAGGTATATCCACAACTGATATGTCAATGTGACTTTGAATTATGGGATTCGCTTCCAGCTGCATATGGATGCTATTCAATTCTCCTACAACTAGAACTTCAGTCTTATCCAGCTGAGTCACCTTCTTGTTGGTTTGGAGCGGAATTATACCCAACGCCTGACATACCTTCAGAGGCATGACATTACTTGATGCACCGGAATCGATCAAACAGTTGTGCAATAACTTCCCAAAAATTCTGACTGAAACAAGGAATGGGGCTGGCTCATCCTTTCCCTGATAAAATACTACTGGCCTTTTCCCTTCATTTACTGAGGCATTCTTACTTTCATCTTTCCTATCCAATTGAACTTGGTTATCTTGAGCAACAAATTTCAAATTCTGCGTTTGCTCTTGTTTTTGCTTTTGCTCCGCAGGAATATTGAACCAAACTCTCCTTTTATCTTCAATCCTCGACTTTTCAGGGGCGTTTGAGGAACCTTGTACCATACCTACGAAGTTTTGAGGCTGTTGCGGAGCCTCCCAAGTGTTAAATGGCGCGTAAGTCATCTCTTCTATCATATTTGTGTCCTGCGCTGGACGAGACTGTGTGACAACAGGAGGATTTCTTGGTGCACTGGTTGCTTCTTGGGACGTACTCTTCACAACGGGCGTTTCATACAAACTTCCTAGAATTGTATCTCTGACCTTTGAAATCTTCATTAGCTCATGTAGGGGGAGACTAACCTTCATCCTTTTGAATTCTTCTAGTACATAAGAGCCAAGTCTTTTCACGTCCTCTCGAGGAAGACTCTCCTTCTTTCTTTGCCCAACTTGATGAACTGGTTGCTGAATAGCTTGTTGTCCATTTCCACCTTGCATTGCATTCTATCCCCAATACTCTGGAGAATCTCTTGGTAAACTTGGATTATTGCTTGCGTTAGGATTCGGTGGAGTTGTAAAATTATTTGGAGGTACCGATGACGTTAGAGGTTCACGTTGTTGGTGGTAATTCCTCTGATATACTTTAGGAGCTGCACCTCTAGTAGTCTGAAGAGTTTGTACCTCCCTTCTTCCTTCTACCAAGACGCTATTGTTGAGAGGCGGAAAAACATAATCATCTCTATGAAGAGGCTCTTCTGGTGATGCATACGTGGTGTGAACTTCTGACGGTACTTGAAATTCTGGCATCCCCACGGGACCGTTTGTTGAAGCTGATGGAAATTGGTGATTAATTGGTGGGGGTGTGTAACTCTGAAATTCAGGTGGGGAATTGCAATCTTCTATTATCAATGCCTGATCATATCTGGGCGCTGGGACTAATTCATATCCTGTAATTGGAGGGTCTTCTGTGGCCCCTGTATTACTTGCTTCACTCTTGAGAATGCCAGCCACGACTTGGAATTCGTGACACTGAAGTTCAGAGTGTTGGTTCGTATTATGTAACCTACACCATCCTGATGAGGCAGTTTCAGCCATATAAACTCTATCTGCAGGACGGTTTTCAGGAGGTGGCGGATTGTCCAATGGCGACGGGACACCTCCATTGTTGGGCCCTGTATTCCAAGACCTCTTCTGAAATCCTTGATTGTTATTTCTATACCCATGACTGTTTTCATGACTGTATCCTTGATGGGTATCCTGATGACTTGGAGGATTATTTTGATATCCTTTGTTAGCACCTTGGTGTGCTTGATAATTTCGTTGCATAGTGTGTGTTTGATTATTTTGACTTTTGAGGTAAGTCACCTCAATTGACAGCCTCTTCACTTGTTCTATTAAATCTTTTATCTCATCCTTTTCCTCTTGAGTTTTCATTGGCGGCACTGTGTTCTGGAGATAAATAGGCTGTGTAACTTGCGTCTGGGACAACGGTATCCTAGGATGGAGAACTAACTGACTTGATGGTGCTTGCACTTGATAAGCTGGGAATTGCATTCAGCGCCGAAACTTGTTGATTCCATGTTGAGCCAATTGTTGGCACTTGATTGTTTGTTGCGACTACGCCAGTATATAGCGAGGGTCCAGTTGTATTCTGTCCTAAACCTTGACTTACTTCAATAGCTTTAGCGTAAGCTTGATTCATGTTTCCCGGTGTTGGGTGAGATCTCACGAACATTGCAGTCAAAGGATCAAGTGCTGAATAGTAGCTCTCTCGAGCATTAGCAACAACATAAGGGGCGTGTAATCTTGTGAGGGCCTTTTGGAACCTATTGTTGAATGCATGGATGGGCTCTTGGTCCTGTCTTCTCACTTCTACAAATTGACGATAAAGCTCTACAGGGGTGGCTTGTATACCAAACTTTCCGATGAAGGCTTCCTTCATCTGCTCCCATGTTCTTATAGACCCCACTGGTAGGTGAATGAACCAAAAATGAGCCTCTTCTCCCAAAGAATATGGAAATAGGCGGCAAGCAACGTCTACATACCCAATCTGCCTATTGCGTAAATGATCCTCAAACATTTTGATATGATCCTCAGCAGAATGATTTGGATCACTGACTTGATACTTAGTGCAGAAGTGCTCTGGATTCTTTGGCATGTCATGGTAATCAGTAAACTCAAGGGGAGATGGGTTGGTAACCAACCATGTAGCACCGTTTGGAGCTGGTTGACCTCCTGGTTGGCCTCCTAGTTGAGCCATTGCTTGAACTGGCTGTCGCCGCTGATATACAATAACTTGGGCTGGCTATTGTACAATAGCTTGAACTTGTTTCGGCTGAGCAGACCTCGAAGCACTAGGTGGAGTTCTAAATAAACTTGAAATTTCTTCTCTGCTTTCTTCACTTGAGTGAACTTCTTCGTTTGATGAAACTACTTAACTTGACTTAGCCTCCTTATTTGAATGACTATCTTTCTTCTTCTTTGATCTTGTAGGTAGTTCTAACTCCACAAAGTCTTTAGATGAACTGGGCGTAGACCTCAAGATTCTCTTCAACTTGTCTGGCGAAAAAGAACTGATACGATCCAGGATGTAGCTGCTTCTTCTATTGGCTGCACGGGATTGTTCAATCTTGAGAGAACACCATCTTGACTCATGATAATTTTCTCCAATAGAACTTTTTGTATTTCAAACCCTTTCTACTTCAACACAACTGTATGCTGTAGTTGTTATTCGCCCTCCTTCTAGTGCCAATTCTGTTGCGTGCTAGAGGAGGGTGAAAGAGTCTCTAAGATCGTCTCCTCAGATAATAATATTTGATAGAATCTGGAGTTAAACCGCTCAACTGTTCGCGTTCAGCCCTCCTTCTAGCGCCAATTCTGTTGACGTGGTTTTTGTGACTACGCCAACACACAATAAAGTCGCCAACGGCTACTCTATCCTCTCTTGAACAAAGTTTCCTGCATGCTAAGATTGCGAGATAGATCATACATTTAACTCCAAGGTTCCTTCAGTGCGAACAGTCTTAGTTGGCTTGATGTGACATTGCTGGTATTTCAAGGGGACTTACACAATTGTTCGACAGTTGACAGCAGACAGCGGACTAAGGGCTTTCATGTAATTAAAATGATTTAGTAAGTGAGCACAAGTTTCTTAATTCTAACCAGAAATGAACTGAAATTAAATGAGTGAAGGGCCTAAGAAGCTTATGTTCTATTCTAAATGCAAGATATGTGGAGCTCAACTTCAGCAGACTTCAACCAAATTTCACTTAGCCTCGCATTGGACAGCTTCAGCGAAATAGGTGCAATCTTCAAAGGAGTAACGAAGGGTATTCAGATTATAGTTCGACATACATATACCATCATAAGGATGCATACAAGCATAAGAACCACAATCGAAGTTAAGTTTGAGGTATTTTCTAGTTGACCACGCAAGGCAGACTTACCATCAGTAAGTTGCTAGTGGTATGGATAAAGAGAAGCTACTTCGATCAAACACCACAAATCCAAAGTAAACTACTTGCATGAAAATTAAATCCTACTTGAAATTGAAGGAAGAAGAAACCTCACAAACTATTCATGACAAAAGTGGAGTTCAGCATCAATGAAATTCTTTTATTATGATTAGCTTTCGTGACAATTTCTTACAAAAATTCTCAAAGGGAGAATTCCCCTTCTCCTTCAAACAATGCAATGAAACTAAACTATTCTAACTCCAAAAATGTCTACTCTCTACTCTGCTCTGATATCCAACTGATTAACTACTTTTAGCCAGTTTCTGAAATGACTTACTATAAATAGTAAGTGTTCCGTTTGCCCTCAAATTTTACTAGCGGATAGCTTGAAAGATGCTGATTGCAGTGGTATACACCGGTTTTCGAAAATTTTGACTTTTTACGCCTCTTTTTGGGTCCCGAAGCTGGAAACCCTAATTGGTCTTGCATGCGTATCAAATGATCTCCGTTTGTTCTCGTTTCTCTTGTATTGCGATCAACTCGTGATTCTGAAGTGCTGGGAGGAGGTTGCCGGGAAGCATATGCTAAAAATAGTAAGTTCCCGAATGAGTGATTATCTTCGTTTGCATGTCACATCACTGCGTAGCTCTCGAAAAACCCATAAGGAATCATCTGACATGCAAAGAAAACCCTGACATGCAAACCCTAAAAATGGCCTCCGAAGGCGGAACTTTGAAAGTCGTTATCTCACTTTGCATGTTATATCGTCGCGAAGGTCTCTGAAAACCCAGAAGGAATCTCCAGACATACACTGAAAAACTCTGCATATAGGCCCCAAAATTTGCTCTGGAAGCTGAACTGCTAAAAATAGTAAGTTGTTTGTTTCTGCTCAAATTTTGCCAGTGAGTAGCCTGATGTGCTCTGGATGCAGCGAGACTGTCAAAATTTCAAGAAATGCTGGGAGAACACCCCAAATTGCACACTTACTAAAAATAGTAAGTTGCCAGAATATGATGAAATTTCAGTGGAAACCTGCTGGAAGCATACTAACAACAATGTTAGTCTCAAATTTCAAGTTATTCACTTCATTTGACTACAAATTGGCTGGAAAAACGGAAACCCTAATTTTCAGACTTGGCCAAAAGTTCATGTTTAAACTCAATGACGGGCACAATCCTCGAAAGGCAAATATCAAAAAAGAGACAAAAAGAGAGACAAAAACCAAAGCCAAAAAGACCAGAATGGAGCAAAAATTAGGGGTCCCCATCTTGAATGGGGCGATGTGTGAAAAGGTCACAACACGCCCCTGGCCTACAGAGGCTACAGTGTATGTTTCATGTTACTCCACCCGCTGATTTACGTGCCTGGTAGAATCTCTGCCATGATCACTCGGAATGTCAGATTGACAGGCTGATTGGTGCATTGTGAAACCAGACTAGAGTAGCACAGATGTCAGGAAGACCTTATCTGCAATCTCATTCATCTCAGGGGTCATCTTGGAGGGCGCCCCTGAGCTACAGGGGCACAATTTTACCATTAGAGGAAATTTTTGTGATGTGAAGTCTCTTCGTAACCTCATCTTCTAACCCTGACTGCCGGAGTTCTGAGTCTCGGATGTCTGCATTCGATAGCTCGTCAGATAGCCAGACTAGTTGTGAAGAAATTAAATGCAACAACAGGCAGGAATGCTAGAAACTAGCCCCTCTTTAAGAAGGGTGCCCCTGAGCTACAAGGGCGCAAAAGTTTAAAACTAACAAGCTTTTGCAATCTTCAATCTCCTGAACCTCAGCTTCTGACGTCAATTACCTAGAGTTATAGACCTTGGATAACCTCGTAGGATAGCTTGACAGATAACTAGACTAATTCTGAAGAGATTGATTGTGTTTATGAGCACATGCCAGAAAATCTGGGCCTCTAAAGAGAAGGGCGCCCCTGAGCTACAGGGGCGCAGTTTTGCTTTTGCCTGAAAAATCCTCATAAATTGACCATTGAAATCTTTGTCTTGGCCATTGAAATGACCATGCAAAGGTAAAATCCTGTCATGGAAAGCTCCTCCATCGTGAAATGCCTCATTCTGAGTCCCCGATTTGGGTTCTAATCAACAAATACTGCTTTTGACTGACACAACACTGACCAAACTCCATGCTTGATATTGCCCAAAAACTGTATTTGACATCATTTTAGCAAGGTTTAGACTCTTTTATGCAAAATGCCTTGATGAAGCAAAAAATTTTGTTTGGGTATAACACTCCACAACATGGATCAAGCTATAATGTCAACATTGTTGTTCAGCAACTTGATTGTAACTTATTTTGCAGTTTGTATTTGTTCTAACAAAGTTGAATTTCTGTTGAAGTTATGTCTAAGTTCATTTGACTGGAATATGCTTTATATGAAAACTCTAATCTGATTTTAATGTTGAATAAGGTCTAACATGAAACCCTGTTAAAGTTTACTAGAGAATAACACGAATTCGATCAAGGTGACACCTAAGAAAATTGTTATTAATTTGTCCACATCTAAGGATTAATTTGACTATCAATATGTAATCAAACTCACAATAGATATGTTAAAGAAACTATTCACAAAAGATTCAGGCTGTAAGTATATTTTCATCATTGAATATATGATTTAGATTGTCTCTCCATGATATAACTTTATAAGAGCCTAAATTTGTTCTCTCTGTTTATAGGACAATAAGTCCATTAAATAATCACATACCTAGTTGCAAATCCATTTATTCTTGTGTGATTTTTTATGTATTTCTTTTAGAAACTTTATAGTAATGGCCATAACAATACTTTGATTCCTATATTTATTGCATGGTTGGTTGCAGCCCAGGGTAGAGCTACTAAGACTCACTACTTGCAAGTGTCAGACTATATTTCTGAAGAAAATGTTATTTGGGTTGACACGGCTGATGGATTGGCTAATGCTTCTCAACATTTTTCCACAATTGAGATTGCTGGAATAGACTGTGAATGGAGACCTAATCTTTTGAAAGAAGAGAAAATGAATAAGGTATCATTTACTTGTTGTCAATAGATAATCATCTTTCATTTTCAGAAGAAGGTGTGCAATGCACCTCATTTTTGTAGGTCCTTTGTGGTAAGTTGAGTATGATTTGTGTGCATATATATGTGATTTGTTTTTCAATTTTCCATAAAGCAGATGGAAACTGTATGCATAACTGCAACATTGACTTGATATCTAAAGGCAAAAAGAAAGAAAGAAATAAATTAGATTAATGTCCTCAAGCTATAAAAATAGGTCAATGTGACTCAGAAATACAACCAAAGACGATAGCAAGGGGGAGCCAAAGAGAGGCTCCAAAGAAGCTACAAATGAAAGATTACTAGAAGCGAAACAAAAACTGAAAGGCACATAGACAAACAAAAGGGAGAGGCCAACCTAAAGTGGGCAAACCCTAGTCTTTACAGAAGGTAAAGAGTCTGTGAGATGACTATGAATTAAAAAGTCTATAAATAGTCCAAACATCCAAGAGAGATGACTCGTTGCTAAAAGAAGATAGACCTGATGTCGCTGGTAAGGGAAAACTAGTTTGATCTATATCACAAGATGAGCCAGCACCCTCGTTGATAACTATAAAGGTGCTGATACAAGATCCATTGATGTTTCCTCTAGAATGGGAGAGGCCAACCTAAAGTGGGCAAACCCTAGTCTTTACAGAAGGTAAAGAGTCTGTGAGATGACTATGAATTAAAAAGTCTATAAATAGTCCAAACATCCAAGAGAGATGACTCGTTGCTAAAAGAAGATAGACCTGATGTCGCTGGTAAGGGAAAACTAGTTTGATCTATATCACAAGATGAGCCAGCACCCTCGTTGATAACTATAAAGGTGCTGATACAAGATCCATTGATGTTTCCTCTAGAATGACTTGGTTTAAGAGGCCCTGGCTGAATGACCCTGGGGGAGCATAGTGTTGTCCTGAAACTCTATCTGAAGTTTTCTTAACATTCGTAGCTGATGAAACAAATATCCTGTGATGATTCAATTTAAGCTAGATTTGAGATATTTGAAGGTCATTGAATCTGATGTGTAAATAATGGGTTAATTTAAAATTAATTTTTAAACGAATCTTGACAACTTGCTGATCTTAATCTGCTTGCTTCTTTTGTAGAGAAAATATAATAAACCAGCCTTAATGTGTTGTAAATTAAGTTGTTTAAAAGACTGAAATGTAATTAATGCTAATTTACAAGCATTGACAAGAGTGAGAGGACATAAGAAATTAGAGCATACACAGAGAATTTAGTCCGGAGAAACCCAAAATGGGAAAAAAGAAAACTCAACTAATATTGAGGTAAAGTCTCAAATTCCTATCTTCTCCAAAGGTTCACAAGTGTCTTGCCCCAATGGCTCTAGAAACATTTTGCAACAACAATAGATTCCTAACCCTTGCAAACAACTTCTGCAACTTGCTCGGTCATATACTTGTATCTGCATCCAATTCCCTAAGCATTAGCTTAACATGGAAACAATGTAATTTACACAAGTTTGTTGTTTTTGCAAGCCTTAAAGGTGTGTCTATTATTAAAATATTATTGTAATATTTAAAGGTCATCTTAGCTTTTAGTTAGTTGGGACTTTAGTTTTAGTTAACTTAGTTTGCTTTAGTTAGCTTTTGTTAGTTTTATGATCAGATTCAATGCACAGAAAATTAATTCAAAATCAGACACAATAACGCAGCTGATACCCTGGGAAAACCCTCCTCTTGAGGGAGAGAAACCCAGCAACAAATATATCTCTTATATATATGAGCAATGGCAATAAGTCTCCTTACAATGAGGCCACACACAAGGCCAATAATCAGCACCAGCAATGGATGTAACACAACTAATAGTCTGCCCTTCAATCTGCACTTGAATAGACTCACAAACTGCCTTAGAATAATTCGCACTAGATAGAATAATCTGCACTTGATATGATTCGCACTTGGGAAGAAGGAGATCGAACTTGCTTGATGCTTGAATGATGGAAAGTGACCTTCTATATATACATTACTAGAGAGGTCGCACCTTTACAATAAACTAGGTCGGCCATCAAGGAGAAATAAATACAAATAATAATAATAAATTACAATGAAGGTTAGCCAAGGAAGAATGATACAAGGAAGGTTGGCCAATATAATGTTGCCATTGACACAAATAAATAATTTATATCTTCACTGGAGGCCGGAAGAATTGAGCCCGAAGCTGCTAAAGATCAACAACTTTTATTATCTTTCTGTTAATTTGCTTTAGTTAACGATTATTTCCTTTTAGAAACATCGTCTTGTAATTCTTTAAATAAGGAGGTTTCCTTTTTTTTTTAAATAACGAATATTGAATATCAATTATTATTTCATGGTATCAGAGCATAGGCTCATTTTTGGTGAATTTTTTGAGCAATAAAAATTCATAGTTGATTACCTGAACACTTTTTGGAAATTTTCAGAATTTTTTTTAAGATAAAAATCGAGGATTTTTGGTGAAGAATTTTTGTGAATTGATTTTTTGAAAATTGAAGGGTTTTTGAAGCCGATTTTTGAAGGGTTTGTTGTAGAAGATTTAGTGAAGGTTTTCAAGCAGATTTGAGGGTTTCTTTTGCAAGAGATCACTGATTTTTGAAGTGGTTTTCTGTGATTTTTTTTGGGTTGAGTTCATTATCTGATTTGGGCAATCTTGAAGAGTTTTTTGAAGATTTTATCTGAAAAAATCTTGCATTTTCAGAAGTTTTTAAAAAAAAATCTTGCCTTTTCAAACTTTTTTGAATTTTTTTTCTTAAAAAATTCTTGCGTTTTTGAGCCTTATTTTAGATGATTTTTAAAAATTGTGGGTGTTGTGTCAACTGATTGTCCAGGGTTTAGTGCTAGCTGATCACAAATTTTACCTAATTTTTCGTGCTTTTGGAAAACAGAAGCGATGGGATCTATGTAGTCTGATTAGGCGTCTACCTCTTATGCATTGATGGCCAAACGACCAGTAGATCGTGTCAAATCATTTGCATGGTACATCGATTTTGGAGCCTCTCATCATTTTACAAATAGGAGAGACTGGTTCACAAAGTATATGGCTTGCTCCGATTTTGTCATCTTGGGTGGTGGCGAAGAGTATACAGTTGTTGGCAAGGGAAACATCCAAATCACATCTGGTGGGAGAAATTTAATATTTCTCAATGTATACTATGTGTTCGGCATGGAGCGTAATTTGCTCTCGGTGAGTTAGATTATGCGACATAGTCTGAAGTTGGACATTATTTTCAGTTCACACAAGTGCCGAATCGTTGATAAGGAGTGAAAGAAAATTGTGGTAGTCGGGCTTGAGGATCATGGTTTGTATCGGCTTCTTGATACTGGAGATCCTTTGGAGCATGCGCTTGTTGTGAGGAGTTCATCTATCGACACTCTTCGGCATCAATGGTATGGGCATCTCAACATTTCCTACCTCTCTTAGTTGGGTCGGGAAAATTTGGTAGAAGGCTTACTTGAGATTCAGCAGTAGACACATGGTGTTTGTGGAGCTTGCCAAGCAGGGAAGCAATATTGTACTCCATTTTCAGATGGAAAGTTTTGGAGAGCATCCAATGGTTCTACAACTAGTTCATGCAAATGTTTGTGGACCAATGAATACTGCATCAGTCACTGGTGCGAGGTATTTCCTCTTATTTGTTGATGATTTCAGTAGGAAAATGTGGGTGTATTTTTTCAAGGAAAAGTTACTAGTGTTTAATGAATTTCAAAAGTTTATGTCATTAGTTGAAAAAGAGTCAGAATGCCAAATTGTAACTCTTAGGTCAGATAATGGGGGTGAGTTATGTTCCAACCAGTTCATCGACTTCTATGCTAAACACGATATTAAGCGTTAGCTTACCACACCCTATACCCCTTAGTAGAATGGTGTTGTCAAGTGGAGAAATTGTACCATCACAGAAATGGCTCATTGTATGTTGGAGAATAGGAATGTTCCTAAGAAGTTTTGGGCTGAGGCAGTGTATACTGCAGTATACCCTCTTAACCAGTCTCCCTCACAGGCCGTTAAGAAGATGACCCCAGAGGAAGCATGGTCTGGGAGGAAACCAAGAATCACTCATCTTAGATTGTTTGGTTCGATTGTGTATGTTTGGATTCTAGATGCCAAGAGGACCAAGCTAGAATCCAAGAGTTAGAAGTTGATGCTAACAGGATATAGTGACAACTGTAAAGCCTATCGGCTGATTGATGTGGCCATTGATCGTTTGACATTCAATAGAGATGTTGTGTTTGATGAGGAAGGTGGGCCCTTTTTGCTCTCTTCTCCCATCAAGAGTCTTGACAATCAACCTCTGAAGACCAAGGATTTGGGAGCTAAGCTTTCAGTAGCTCCACCTATAGAGAGGGATTCTGATGATTTTGACATTGTGGAATCTCCTAGGCAAGATCCTCTACGAGCAGGGAGGGACTCTAATGATTTTGACATTGTGGAATCTCCTAGGTAAGATTTTGTACTAGGAGATTCTCCTTAGTATAACTTGGATCAGCATCCAGATGGTATTATTCCAAGCAGCCCAAGTCATGATGATGCTCATCTTGATTTGGAAGAAGATGCATCTCCTCCTCGCCCTAAGTGGTGGGCGAAGCTCATTGGTGATGTTCATGATGATGAGCTTGTTGAGGGAAGATTGTCTAGAGGCAAGAGCAAAAAGAAGACAGTAAACTTTGCTCTTATGGCCAACATTCAGGGTGTTTATGAGCCCCAATAGTATTTAGAGGCCAAGGCTAGACCTAAATGGGAAAAGGCTATGGATTCTAAGCATCATAGTCTTTTGAAGAACAACACGTGGGTTTTGTCAGATCTTCCACCAGGGAAGAAACCCATTGGCTGTAAATGGGTATACAAGGTAAAATACAAGGCTGATGGAACAGTAGATAAATACAAGGCTCGGTTGGTGGCTAAGGGGTTCTTGTAGAGAGAAGGTATTGACTATGAGGAAACTTTTGCTTTGACAACAAAGATGAGCACCATCCGACTTGTCCTAGCCATGGCAACACAGTTTGGCTGGAAGGTCCACCAAATGGACGTAAAGAGTGCCTTCTTCAATGGAGATTTGGAGGAAGAGGTATACATGATGCAATGTCTTGGTTTTAAGGTTGTAGGAAAAGAGCATAAGGTATGCAGATTGCTGAAGGCTCTTTATATCCTAAAGTAGGTACCCAGGGTATGGTACCTGAAGTTTGACAAGTATTTGGTTGCACAAGTGTTTTAGAGGAGTCCCTCAGATGCAACTTTGTGCATCAAGAACACTGGCAATGATATCATCCTTTTCATCTATGTGGATGATATCATCCTTGTCATTTATGTGGATGATATCATCGTTACTGGTAGTAGGTTACATTTGATTGAACAGATCAAGTCGAATTTGTGTCAGACATTTGATATGACAGACTTGCGTCTCCACTATTGTTTGGTTGTAGAAGTTTGGCAGAGCCTTCATTTCTTAGTCAAAGTATGCCAGGAGTTTGTTGGAGAAATTCAAGATGGAAGATTGCAAAATCTCATCCACTCCTATGGAGAAGGGGCTAAAACTTTTAGCCAAATCAGACTCACCAGTGGTGAATGAGTCTGCATTTAGGCAACTAGTGGGCAGCCTCATTTAGGCAACTAGTGGGCAGCCTCATCTATCTTATTGCCACTAGGCCTAATCTTAGTTTTGCTGTGAGCTACATTTCTAGTTTCATGACTGCCCCTAAGACAGAGCACTGGGTTGCAGTAAAGCGAGTGTTGAGATATGTGAAAGGGACACCTGGCTTTGGCATTTTGTATATCAAATGCAAAGATCCTAGGCTGGTTGGTTTTACAGATTTAGATTGGGTAGGTTCAATTGATGATAGAAAGTCCACTTCTAGGTACGTTTTCACTCTTGGTATGAGTGTAGTCACATGGACAAGCAAGAAGCAGTAGGGCAGTTGCTCTTTCCTCGACAAAAGCAGAGTATCGAGGAATAGTTAAGGCCACATGTAAGGTAGTATGGCTTCGAAGGATGCTTGCTGACATGCAAATGTCTGAAGCAGGGCCTTCACCCTTGTTCTGTGACAATCAAGGGGTGCTAAAGCTTGCCAAGAATCCAGTCTTCCATAAGCAAACCAAGCATGTTGAGCTTCATTGTCATTTCATCCTTTAGCTTGTTGAAGATGGATCTGTGATGTTGCAGTATGTTCCAATTGAGGATTAGACTGCAGACATTCTCACCAAGTCTCTCAATTCAGATAAATTTGTAAAATTTTGGGATAAGCTTGGTGTAGTTAGTAGGATGACCATTAAGGGACGGTATTAAAGTATTATTGTTATATTTAGTGGTCATCTTAGCTTTTAGTTTGTCGTTAGTTTACTTTTAGTTAACTTAGTTTGGTTCAGTTAGCTTTTAGTATCTTTCCATTATTTGCTTTAGTTTGCTTTAGTTTGCTTTAGTTAATGATTGTTTCTTTTTAGAAACATCGTCTTATAATTCTTTATATAAGGAGTTTTCCTCTCCTTTGTAATAACGAATATCGAATATCAATTATCATTTCATCTGTTTGTACATCAAGAGTGCAATAATGCTTCCAACACAAGCCCAACGTCCTTTAGAACCCAAAAATCTTGACTTCCAGGTGTTTAGCTGCTCTTGATTCTTTGGACTTTGCAGTTTTGTCTCCTATGGGATAGTTTGAAATCCTTGACTACATGGTGACAATTTTGGCCCTAGACGAATTGGTATGACTATTTTGGTGGGATGCAAAATGGTGACAAATGATTGGTTTTTATGCGTACAACCTATAGTCATATGAATATAGAAATGATGTTTCAACATAAGCTAGGTCGACCCTCATTCTGATTTTTAGCAATTATCCTTCTTTGAGGCCAAACAATGCAAACTGCTATAGCCAATTGTGAACCCTAAGGCTAATTCCAACATTGATGTAGGCATTTGCCCTTCTTGAAGAACTAACGCAACACAATGGATCTGCATGTTACTGTTCCACAATTGATGTGTTGGCATCATCTTCTTTTCAATTACTAACATGATGAGATGGTCCTGCATATAAAATTGATTTCATTAGCTTTGTGAATTTGTTTTGCTGTGATTGCATGTATGAAGCTTGGCATGTTCCTTGGTGAAATGTTAGAAAACATGCTACTGTAAAAAAATATGCTCTCTCACACTTGCATACACATGGTTATCAGTAGCCAACTTCATTTTTAATAGTAGCTGCATTTCTAGAGCTATATTCATGTCAAAGTAAAAAGCAATCTTGGCATGTTGATAATTCCATTGGCCTCGAGTAAATATGATTACAGAAGGCTGAAGCTGAACCAAGGTAAGGTTGATATTTACCCAACACAAGCAGAATCATGTTTTGTAGGATCATAATCACATCAGGCAGGTTAATTTCTGCTTGAAAATATGACATACTATTGTAATGTCCGCTTTCTAGTTTAGACATGTTGATAGGTTGCTTAGCCTATTCTTGACCCTCGTAGGCTAGAGCGGTTGGTTAGGGGGTCACAGTTGGTAGTATTCGGCATGGTTTTACCTCCGGAGATCAGTACGAGTTCAGGGTGACCTTTGTCGGACTTCATTTGGCACACTTAGTATTTATAGTGACTCTTCAAGGTTACTATTTATAGCAGGGCACTTGGACAGGGGAGATGCAGTGTTGACCTTTGATCAGGCCTTTGTAGTTGTTCCAGGACTCAGTTGTGTGTACTTACTATTTATAGTAAGTCAGCTTATCAAGAGTTGCTATTTTTGGTAGGGTGTCTGATTGATCAGAGTTTGGCAGTTGTGACCTTGGTTTCAGTTGGCAGAGTTAAATGATGATTATTCATGGAGATATTAATATTAAATGTGTCATTAATGATATTATAATAAAAAGTTATAATTTAACTTTATATTCGAATGGGGCCAATGACACATAAAAGTGCATTTAATGACATGAATTAAATATGTGCACATAGACCAAGGTATTTTGGTGACAACAAAAGCAAATTATAAAATATATCATTTAAATGATTAAAAAAAGCCAAAAGAGGTTGATTTTCTCCAAAGAGGTATAAAAGCAAAGTAAAAAGCAAATCAACCTCATTGTTGTAAATTTTAATGATCAGATTTAATGCACAGAAAATTAATTCAAATCAGACACAATAACACAGCAGATACCCTGGGAAAACCACCCTCTTGAGGGAGAAAAACCGAGCAACAAAGATCTCTCTTATATATATAGATAGTGGCAACAATTCTCTTTACAATGAGGCCAATCACAAGGCCAGTATTCAGCACCAACTTTAGATGCAAAACAGATAATAATCTGCCCTTCTTTGAAACCTAAATCTGCACTTAGAGAAATTTGCAATCTGCTCTTGGAGAAAATTCGCACTTGAATGAAGGAGAGAAACGAACTTGCTTGATGATGGAAAGGATGGAAATGACCTTGTATAAATACACAATGAGAGAGAGGTCGCACCTCTTCATGTACAAGGTCGGCCAAAATAGAAATATAATTACAATTAAAATGTGCGAATTACAAGGAAGGTTGGCCCTTTTAGAAATTACATTGTTGCCAAGTGAAGCACCCCTTCACATTAAATATCACATATAAATAAATAGCCGATAGGCTATATTAATTTATGTCTTCACTCGTGGCTAGAAGGATGAACCCGAAGCTGCCATATCATTAACAATTGTATTGTGAGTACTTGAATTTGTTTTTGAAGATTTTGGCTTTTGCTGTGAGAAACCAAGGGTTTCAGCAGTTTGGCTTCAATCCAGCCATTGGAGAACAAAAACTCTTCAATGTGGAAACAATTTTGAGGTTGTGCAAGACCAGCCGAATTATTGCACAAGGTTTGGCTTCATTCAGGAGTCAAAATAGAGCAAAATTGGTGAAGTTTAAAAGGGCTTTGAAGATTGATCAACTGCAGACCTGAAGTTTCATTTGGTAGCCATTAAAAATCAGAATTGAAGCATTCATTTCCAGATATACTGGCTGCTTGACATTTTGAGATTGGTCTGAGATTATTTATTTTGCTAGACTAATTTAATTTCTTTCTTCAGAAGTAGTTACTTTGGAATGTGTGTGATCTACATTTCAGCTGAATCATGCATCTGCAACTTGAATTTTAGTGAAACATGACTGGTTCTCAGATTGGTTTCCTCTAAATTACATGTCACTGCCATACATTCTAGACATAATTTTGAAGGCATCTACAAACCCAGAGAACCTTTTACTACAGATCCATGCCAGATATGCTGAGGTTAGGGCATGCTATCTATTATCTGAGGGTTTGGCAATTTTGCTTTAATGGTTTCCCTGTGAACTTTGAAATTTGATCAAACATATTTTTTCTCAAGGTTTCGTGCAGTATTACTATATTACGTAAGTTCTTGACTGTGGAAAATGATGATTTCCATCATACATAATTATTCAAACTCCAATTGTGGGTATTGATCCAAATGAATCTTCTCAATCTATTGCACTTATTTATCCATTCTAGGCTGTTGTTTCATGCATAGTTTACATACTCTCCGATTACTCTCCGAGTAGCCGAGTAATCTCCAAAAAATTTGCATGCCGAGTAATTTCTGCTTTACTCACGGGCAATATGAAGATGGATTTTCTCCCGTCAAATTATCAAGTAATCGCCAGTAGCTTGCAAAAAACCCACAAATTTGGCATGTTTGTGTGTGTATAAATATGTTTGCTTGTGTATATGCATGCAAACTTGGCATCCTGTGTATGTTTATAGATATGTATGTGTGCACAGTGCAGTCATGAGTATACACATACATAAATATCCACACACATTTGCCGAGTATTTGCCGAGTAGTTGTCGAGTATTTGCTGAGTTTTTCCCGAGTCAAAATTTTTGGGCTTGCCAAGTACTCTCCGATTCCGATTATGTAAACTATGGTTTCATGTGTAGTGAATTCTACTATTTGTCTTCCATTTCCATTCTCTACTTATTTTGACTGTTTCATTCCACTACATTCTATTGCAGTCTATCTCGTTTGGACTGTTGTTTCCATCTCTTTGTTTCTCATTCTGAACTCGAAAACTGAAAACCAAGAGGTCAAGTCAAAATTCCTTAAGTAGGATAATTATGAAAGATAAACCTGTCAATGACATGAGGCACTCTTTGTAGCCCTGAATTGCCAATCCTCTCTGTCTGACACTGCAGTGATAAACCCCACATGAAGTTTGGAGGCATTTTTCGAAGGTGTTATTTTTCTAGTCCATTTTAGGTTTTTTATCTCCAAAAAGCAATGGTGGTTTTTCTGAGGCATCTGAGGCAGTCATCTGTTCGAAGTTTTATTCCTCCAAAAGTTTTACACTTTTTTGAGTCATTTGAGGAATATTTTCAAAGGTCCATATTCATTCCTCTAAAAAATGTCTTAAAGAATGAAGTTGTGGGTCGAAATCGTGGTCTAGATAAATTTTAGATTTTGAACATTCCACAGCAGTCTATTTTGTGTAGATTCTGTCCTATTTCTCACATGTATTTTCAGATGTTTGTGGAAGAAAACACTCCTCAATGGAGCTTGTTCAGATTTATCTTGGGGATTTTTCAGGTATTTCTAATCGCGCTGATTGCTTCTGAGAAAATAAGCATAGGCACATATATCAAGAACTCCCCAAGAATTCTCCAAACCAATATTTGAAGGAAGTTGGTTTGGATCTTTTGTTGAGTTAGAATCCATGGATTGTCTTTGTTCTTTTGGTGTGGATTTAAATTTTACTTTTAACATGATATGGGTTCAAATCCCACAGTGGTATTTTCTGTTCCAAGGAATCTTAAAACCTTACTCGAGAGGCTAGAATAAATCATATAGTTGCAATCACCTTGCCAAGGAGCTTAGTTTGGTCTTGTGGTGCGGATGTACGCATAGAATATATGAGTTTTGGTGCTATGTTTAAATAGGGTTTCATTATGTATTGTCTCGGTATACTCAGGTGATGAAGTATATTAGCATATTCTGTTTCCAACCAAATATGTATTTGTTCAGTTTCTCTTCAATATTTGAAATAAGTTATGGTAGCGACTAGTGTGTTTACTATAAGTGGTTGGGTGGTTCTTTGACCAACACACCATCTAGGTTGTCATATACGTGTGTTTTGATTGGAAGCGCGTATGAGAATCTTATTGTTATTCTTCCTATTTGTGTGACCATTCTCTATATTTGTTAGTATATATTGTGCATGCATAATTTGATATGTGAATAAAGTTTCAAATTTCTTTTCCTGGTCTCATTCTTGTCATGCACATTTATATGGTTTGTTGTGTATTTTCTATACTACATTTTTGGTGTCTTTGCCTACTCAAGTTTGGGTAAGACATCAATCATCTTGAAGAATGGAAGTCTATTGAACATGATGAAGTAGAGATGGAGACTTGGGTTTTGGTTTGGGAACTTTTGAGGCAATAAAATTTGAAGCATTACCAAATACCAACCAAGAAAGTAAAGGCTTGTTGCTTGGATATTTTAGTCTCCTTTCAAAGTACACATTCAAGAAGAAGCTCATGAAACCTAGTCAACAACTAGATTTATTTACCAGGACTTAATATGAAATGAATGTTTTAACGGAATGATACCCAACTTGTCCTACAACAATTGAAGGATTTTTCTGATGCAAGATTCACATAAAGATCAATAATGTGATTTATGTATAGTGATTTGATAGAATTACCGATGCAATCTCCATCAAGAAGAGAAAGAGTGATCATAGGAGAGATCTAGAAGATTCTTGATTATGAATCCAAATCTCAAAAGAAGATGAAAATGACTAGGTAGCATAGGGAGCCTAAAGCTTAGAACAGTTGATGGAACAAAGATTTATAAAAGTGAGGTTATCTGAGATTGCTCCAATGCCCCTTTCAAATAAAGTGTAGAACCTTCTCAATGTATGAGATTTATAGACGTAGTTGAGAATGATGAAATAGTTGAGATCCTTCTCATAGAGAGAAATCCTCATTCAAGAAATAAGGCAAGTTTATGTGATGAGGAGAGGAATCCTTGACTTTTTTAGGGTGAGTTGGGTGATGGTTTAGAAGTACGAGCTGAGGTGGTGGAAGAAATAGAAGACCAATTTGTGAGGATTGTTCAAGCTTCATAAGAGACTCCTAGTTGTGTTTGATGGTGCTTATTAGGTGACTCCAACATGGAAGTGCAAAGTACCTTTTGTCTATGTGTTAGGCATTAGTTGGGAAGGAATTTTGAAATGGGAGTGTGAGACACTAGTCTTTTGACTAAGGTTAAGTGATTGTGGCTATGCATAGAAGCCAAGTTGGTCCTTAATGCAAGGAGTGTTATTTTATGGTCTCACATGGAAAATTGTTGGGTCATGCTCTTTTGCAAATGAAATATCACAACTTGCACAATTGATATCTTGATCACATCTATTACATGCACTAGTCTAGCCTTTGTGGAAGGTGACATTGATCTATTGTTTGGCATAAGACATGTTTCTCCCTTAACATAAGGACATGAATGTTCTTTTTTTTAACAAGGAGGTTATATATAACCACCTCTTTCGTCTAATGATGTTTGTATTTTCCGTGGGAGATGAAAGTAATAATTTTCCAATAAAAGTCTAGGCATCTTTGACTACCATGGGAGATGAAGACATTAGTATGACAATAAGTTGCAAAACATAGAGGATCATGTCTCTTATCTAATGCTATTCATTGCAAATAAATTTAAGTGCTACTCAATTTCTTAGCATTTTTTATGGTTAGAAGACATCAAAGAGCAGCTGAGAAGGTAATGACTAGAAGTGTACACTAAAAAAACTAATGAATGTGAGATCTGACATTGCTAGATTTCAAATGGAAAGGTAATAATGATTGCTTGATGCAATCGAGATGAACAAGAGATGATTTTATTATACATAAAGTAATCTTGACTCAACAATCCTCTATAGCATTTTTTGCTAAGTTGCTGGTTCTGGTACGTGATTGGGTACATGTATGGAATATGGGTGTGCTAGTACGACAATTTTTTTTCCTTGGGTATGGTACGTCAGTATGTTTGGGTACAGTTGTATTATATATGTAATGCCCCTATTTTTATCCCTACGCTGTCTAGTGATTGTTAGCCTATTTTTGGAGGCTTGTAGGCTAGTCGGAGACAAAATTAGGGTTTCCTATTTTCTAGGAAATTTCCTTCAGAGTTTTCAGGGGTTGCATGCAGGAGTTTGGTAGTTTGTCTTTTGGGTCTTTCTGGGTTTTTAGAGAGCTTCAAAGGGGTGCAACATGCATTTCAATCACAGGATATTTTTGGACTTACTATTTTTAGTAAGTTATGACGGTTGCTTGGTTTGTGCTTAAATAGAGTTTGAAATCATTATTTTTAATAGTATGCTATTTTTAGTAAGTGCTATTTTTGGCCGTGCACTTTGGCAACAGTGCAACATTCAGTTTCTATTTTTGGCTAGGCAATATATGCATAGGCGTCTCCAACTTTCTTGGAGTCAGAATTGGAATGTTGACAACTTAAGATATATTATTTGATATTTCTAATGCGCATTTTGGTCCCCAAGCCTAGGCTCATTGACTTAAGTTGTTCTTAAATGGTGGTTTTCATGTGGTTGTTCAAAATGGAGTATTTTTATAAAGTTAATTGTTGCAAGTGAAGTTGGACACCTAGGTTGAAGGAGTAAAGTGATTTTTATTAAATATAATATTGCTCCAAATGTGGCATCCCTTTTTGGAGGGAAAAGGAGTTTCAAACTTTTGTGTTTGGAAATCTATATGTACAGTGCTTTGTCTCTTCATTTGGGATCTATTATCTTTTCATAACAAAGTGCTATTGAATTTTATTCAAACTCAAGTACATTCCTCATATTTGGGTGCCCCATTGCTCAAGTTTTGGTGATTTTTGGTGAAGATTTGGATTTTTAAGACAAGGTCGCCCTTTTCAAGGAGGCTGTACCTTTTCTGTGAGTGCATTGGGAAACTTGCAGAAATAAACGGAGCTATCTGGTGGTGTTTGGATGCTTGGATTGTGATGTTTAGCTTCTAGGCATCATTTGCCTCTAATTTGAGTTCATTTAGAGGTGTTTTGAGGGAGATACGAGCAGATTGGTGATTTTCAGGCATGTTGATTAGAATATCAGAATGCTGCCATTTCATGAGACCTGGTATTTTCAGTAATTCACTTTATTTTCTTGATGCTTATCTTTGTATCTATCATGGAGATGTTTGCCTAACATTTGGGTCTTCATATTGCTAATCTAAGTTACCAATTCGATTTTGGATTCGGGTACGGGTATGCGAATCCGGTACGGGATTTAGTCAAAATTCTTTTTGGGTTTGGGTACGTTAATACAAAAAACATATAAAAATCAGAAATATACACATATTTGCAGCAGTAATTAAGTTCAGAATACACCACCATATTAATAGTCAAATAACCTAGCAAAAATACACCACCACTTTCATAGTCAATTATTAAAATATTAGTGATACTCGAATGTCATGATATAAATAACTTTGAGATTCAGAGGGCAGGGGCTAACATCATTTAGTCATTTAAGGGTTAAGTGGTTAAAATTAGATCTTTTTCATTTAAGGAGTTAGAGTGTAGCTAATAAGGTTGTAGCTTCCTCGCATATATAAGTACTATTTCAATGTTGTAATTAAATGACTTCTAGATTTAGTAATTGTATATTTCTCTCTCATTTCTCATAAATGCTTTTTGCTTAAGTGCTTGCATGTTTGTACTTCTAATTCCTAAGTTTTAAGGAGCACTGGGACTGCTAGTATAATGCTTGAATGTTGCTTTCTGTACTGGCCTATTTAAGTTTAAACTGTTGATGCATTTATTCTTGTTGATGCTTGATTCTTGAAACAAAATTTCAAAAGATAATAAAAATGCAGTTAGAGACCTGCTGATAATACTTGCACAAACCTGCATTGTAGGCAAAGTTAGTTAGAACTTAGAACAGATATAAGACACTAAAATCAGAATGGTTAAGAATAGACTTTACATCCGAAGTAGATATTTCTAAAAATGGGATCTTGACAAAACTTTTAGTCAAAAAAATAATAAAAAAATGCAAAAAAGGCACTTTTTCCGCGGCCTAGGCGTTTTGACATCTAGATTTGAGTCGGATTCGTCGTGGATTCAGCTGGGCGTATCCTGGACGAATCCACAGTGGCGTTTCAAATCCAAGGCAAATCCATAGTTATATTTTCGTACCCTGTCCGAATCTGAATCGTACTGAATCCGGTACAAATTGTATCGTATCCAGGGGTTGGGAGTGGTGAATTGGTAACTAAGTTGCTAATTTATCTCTTGATATATTGTAAAAGATTCCATATTGTAACATTGTTTTCAGTTGTACTGATCAGCTTTTAATTTTTGTACTTGTGAGTGCAAGAGGTTGGCTTGCTTCCTACTTGCTTTCTTTTGTTACTTGCTGAAAAGTGGAAGAGGCTGGCTTGTCACCTAAGCATTTACATTCATTTACTTTCCTGTAGCCTGCTAAAAAGTGGAAGAGGTTGGCTTGCCGCCAATATCATTTGTTCTTCCAACATTTCAGTTATTGCTAACAGATCCCCTTACACCGTATGCTCTCACCTTGCCCACTCTGGGTTCTGGGTGATCAAAAAGTGAAGGGTTGCTTTCAAGTTTGTAATCTTTCATTGAGCTAATGTGAACAATTAAAGTTTCTGTGGAAAAAATTTGAAACTCTCTCTCTCTAGATAAATAGATAGATAGATAGAATTGTATATATATATGTATATATGCAAAAAAATAAAAAATATACAGAATTGTAAATACATTTGATAGTATGATACTTCATCAATCATCAATCATCCTGATGTCTATCAAATGTTGATAATCATATCTGCTGCTTTAAGTTGAAACATCCGGTGTTATGATTTGGCAAAAAACTTTACAAGACTCTAGTTTAAGGTCCAAATGCTTTGCTGGGCTGTGTAGCAGAGAAAATTCAAGCACACACATTTTCATTGCACTACATGTCTTGTGGTTTTTTATTGCAGACTTTGGATTGGCATTGAAATGATATGGTTCGAAAGTAGAAAAAAAGGTATAATGAATACAAGGTAATTAATATTGCACTAAAGAAAAATAAGTGTGTTGTGGAAAATGCTGAGTGTATTGTGCACTAGTCCTATAAATGAGTAAATGGAAGGGACATTTAAAAATTAAAAATAATTAGTGTAAGGATCATTTAACATCCACTCATAAATGAAGGCACATTCTCCTATTTATACACAAAGCAGAAATTTAAATAGGTTGAAAAGGTTAATTAAGCTTCAATAAATTGTAATTAAGGAACCCGCAAGAAACCCTGCCACTCCCAGCTGCTCCCCAGGCCACTCCCGTACCCAAACACTCCCAGAGCAGGCACGGGAGCAAAATCCAAGGAACCTGGTAACTTAGATTGTTTGAAATCAACCAATCCTATTCACAAAAAGTAAGCAATTAAGAAATACAGTGTAGAGTACTTTAATTAAAACCTATGAAAGAAAAATTGATATTACAAAATATTCAATGTAATGAGAACAATTCATATGCTTTGAACAACATTACATAACAGTGTGGGTTAACCACCAAAACATCATGATTTATAATTGGACAAGATATTCCGATACATGATTTACCAACACAGATTGATATTTTACTTACATTGTTGTCCTTCACTTTTTTGCTATTGAAAAAAACAATCTAAGGCTACAAGTTGATGATTCCTACTTCCTACAGCTCCATGGCTTCCATCTATATCACATACTCATTATGCAATTTTCTGTGTATATCATGCCATTATGGCATATCATGCTTCATTCCCCTTTAATGTTGCTACACATTGTGTATATTCTTTTTTCCTCAAGAATAACAGTGCAACAGAGAGTATATTGTTTCTGTAACTTAGACGAGATTTGTATTCAACCAGTAATTTCTGTTATGCACAAGTACTAAGTAGTATGCTTGAAATCAGCTAAACATATCAATCTTATTAAAGTGCAGTGCATTAAATTATGATACAAATTTCTAGAAACAAGTTTGTAGAAATGTTAGTTAAATTTTTTTCACATAGTTGTTTTGAAAAGTTTGTATCATATATATAATTCTTGTATTTTCTCAAGTACTTGAGACAGTGAATAGTAAGCAAGCAAATAAATCAACACACACATGCATAGACAGAAATAAACTCTGTAGAAATCCATTGTGGGAAACCTCTAGAAGAGTAAGGTCTTGCATTCTCTTGCTGCTATCTCCTTTGCATATTTACAAGATTACTGCCTTATAAATCATCTGGTTTGTAAATCATTTCTGGCTCAAACAATTTTTGTTTTAAAGCAGCCGAGTAAGAAGAGTCTCTCAGCTATATCTTCTAAATTTTCTTAGCATTTAATTTTTATTGCAATTCTGTACAAAAAATTAAAATATATAGTGGTGAAACTAAAATCTTGCAGGTTTCTATTATGCAAATTGCTACGGGGAATAAAGTGTATATCATTGATTTAATTAAATTACATGTCGAGAAGCCAGATGAGTTGGACAACTGCCTTAGATACATTTTTTGTTCTTCTAACATTTTGAAGCTAGGTACGAAACTTATCCTTGTTTTTGTATTTACTTATCTTTAGTTAAGGTTCATCTTAGTACTTCTTTCTGGAAGAGTGTGTTTCATTCATACGTGAGACATAATTATTTAAAACCACATTCATTTTTACATTGCTGGTTGAAACTATTGAAGGTTATGCCTTGCATAATGATTTGGGACAGCTTTTGCGTTCATACAAAGATATGGCGTGTTTTTATTACTGTGAGCCGATTTTGGACCTGCAAGCACTTGGTGGCCATTCTAAGGGAGGCCTCTCTGGCCTTGCAAAGGTGATTGTCTTCAAAATTTACATTATGTTTCCTCCATTTTCTTAGAAGTAAAATTGTAATTTTCCAATTTTCTGAATGTGGGCATTTCTAAATCCTAGGTTGCAGTTGCAATCTGGATATTCATGTTTAGCATAAAGACATACATAGTCTTTAGAGTTCTTTTTTCTTTGTTGATAGGTTAAATCAAGGGATGCAACGCTGAATAGAAACAAACAAAATGCACTAATTTTCATCAAAATTAGTGACAGGTGTGAACTATATTCAATTGGAGTTCATAGTTACAAATTTACTATCATACTACAGACCCATTTAAGCTTCTAATAAGCTTAGAACGGCAAAAGATGTCTTGCAGTACGTACATAGCTCTTTCCCTACTTATCAACTAGATTGGTCCTACAACAGCTTAGAACAAAGAACAGACAGCAATCTTTTCCCATATAGACAACAGGCATTGAGGTCAATAGTAATAATTAAACTATGTTAATGATGGCTAGGGACGTCATCTTCTCCCTGATATCTGTCACCTCTACTTCTGTTGCTTGTGTTAAATCATCAGCTTGACTTGCCTTCATTGTGGAGGTGCCAACACCATCTACAGCTTCACCAAACGATTTGCCCGCATCCTAATCAAATCACCAATTCACAATGAGAGTCAATGTAGAGAAAGGGAGATATACATCAGAATTTCTGCCTCTTGAAATCCCAATTTCAGAGAAGGGGAGATATACATCTGAATTTCTGCTTCTTGAAATTGTAAGGTGCCCAGTCGGAAAGAAGCACAAAAATGCTAACAGATCACAGAAATATAACCACTGGTACTCAGGATATAATAGCAATACTGAGAATTAAAGAACAGTGATAAACTCTGTTGCACTCCAACATGAAAATATCAATAATTAGCTTTTAGAGACTCCATTATGTGAGTCAAACAGTTCTGATAGAATTTTATCCACAGTACAAATTCACAGTAGTAGAATCACAATAACATTGATTGACTACAACATTCAAACCATACATTGATAAATGAAAACTGCGATAGTGAGTCCCTTGCTTAATAGACTTAATAATGCTGGAAATGCCGAAATCACAATATTAGCAGTTGAAGTGGAGATTGCTTTGATTGGCTCACAGATCTAATCAAATACTAGGCAGAAATATAGAGAGAAGATTATGGCTATGCCTTGTCCGCCTATGATGTCGATTGTATGAAGCCTTCCCTCAGTCGCAGCAGATACCAGAGCCCAACCAAGGATCTATCAACCAACAGGGTGTTGTCTTACAAAAGTAACCCGAGCAGGCATTGATACGTGGTGGGATAGCAATGGAGGGCGCGGGTCAGATGCTCTGCTAGGTAACAGTTGTGCCAACGAGTTCTGCTTGCGTGATGGTTTCCTACTCAGATACGGTTAGGAAGTTAGATCGCGGAATGATGACGCTAGTAAAGCTAGCGAATTCCAGAGTATGATGTCGTGTCAGTGTAGTGCCGTGATCTCTGCACAAGAGTGATGGATAGGTGTGGTGTGTGCAATGAATAACTATCACTAATGCAAGTAGGGGCTACATCCTACCTGCCTCGGTTCTTCAGAGGGTTCCTTCTCCTTAGATCCAATTGATATGTTATTCCAACCATGATACCTTAACCAAAATCGAACTTGAATATATATTAGATAATGGCCAACCTAGGAAGGAGTCGACCCAGATTTATTAAATTTAAATGTTATTCTAATAATTTAAATTTATTATTATTTAATACTATTCAAAATTTCAAATTTTATTCTAGTGTTTAAAAACACAGTTTTGTTGCCACTGTTTGAATTTAGGTCCCCATTAAGATGGGGACATGACAAAAATCCCAATTTCAGAGAAGGGGAGAGTATGTAAGACGAGGCCAATTCTTCCTCATACAACACCTTTCTCAAATCTCTCACATAGTAAAATCCAAGGAGTGTTACTTTAGTGCGATCCAATCTCAATATGGATCAATGCCATTAGGTTCAAGCGTATCATGTAGCTTACCCATGTACATTCTTTGCATGCAACTGAAGGTTGTACCACACATAGACAAGGTCATTCATGAACTTTTGAGTCAACCTATTGCACTTCTTTGTGTGAATGGCGTAAAAAAACACTCCAATTGTACTCACGACAGTGTTCCATGGAGTTTCCTAATGGGGGGACATGGGGACGGGGTGGACCAAGGGCCTAAGTTTGGGGGCGGTAGGGGGCGACACTGATATACATATAGTACTTGAAAAACTAATTATACAAAGATGTATGAGAATTACATTTCTAATGAAACTTTGGCAAATTAGGAAAATAGCGAAATTGCAAATACTAAATAAAATTTGACTAATGAAAATGCCAAATTGGAGATTTCTATTATATTGAAAATATCATAAAGATGATTACAATGAGTAGCATGATATCAAAATAAGTACAAAATGTCAAAATGTAGGGAAGGGAGGCCTCTAATCATCCCCAAACTCCTCATCATTGGAACTATTGGACTCCTCATGGTCAAGCTCTGCTAAACTAATACCAACCAACCCTGTATTTGAATTTGAAGCGTCTTCATCAATCTGTGCTAGTTCCTCTGGCGGTACATCCCATCGTGCTGCTGGATTCTCTTTGTACACAAGTGTTTTGTGGTCAATGAGGTGCAAAGCACTATGTACAACCACAAGCTTCTCTGTGCTCCTAGAGGTAAGTCTGTTCCTCTTGAGAGTGAATGAAGTTGTAGGTAGACCAATTCCTCTTAGTAGCTGAAGAATTGGAAACCTATGATAACAATCGAATGGCTAGAGTGGTAGTCAAAGATATTGATCCATGGCAAGTCCACCACAAAATTGGGTCCTCTTATGCCATAGTTGCCATATCCATCTTGGCCACATCAGAATAACCCCTAAGAGTGGAAAATTTGGTCTACTCTGTGTGAATCGTGCTGATATCTATAGGATCATACATCTTCTCAATAGCCCTGAAGAACTCTACCTTCACCTCAACATCTTGTATCGGTGTAACTCTACCAAGCCTAGTCTTGTACCACTTGGGATTCAATGCTTAGACAACCATGTGCATGAGAGTGTTAAGCTTCTCCCATATCTGATGAATGATTGGTTGAATGTGCTTATTGTATAATGCTAATGTGGGGTCCTTCTCTCGCATGACAACCCTCATCTGGTGAAGCATAGAATCAATGCACTCATACACCTCTCTAAGGTTAGGTGCATTTGCATCCCCATATTTGATGACTTGGAAAACTGGAGCAATGATGGAGACTATATATTTTGCATCTCTCCAAATGCATCACTCTTCATTGTACCCCTCACCCTCCCCCTTGCTCTATCTTGGACTCGGCCCACTGATTCCAATCACCTATCATAACCATGAGTTGCAGTGACTCTTGCAACTCAATCATTTGCTCCAAGAGAATGAAATAGGATGCATATCTGGTCTTAGTAGGTTTCAAGAACTCCTTAGAGAAGCTCCTGAAGAGTGCATGTGAAGTTTGGTGGTTGCAGATAAACATCTGCACATCTCTAGCATCGATGACCATTGCTCTGATCAACTCAATCTTCCCCATGTCCTTGAGTGCATTGTTTGTGGCATGCAAACAACATGGAGTCCACCAAATATGTATGTAAGATGCCTCAACAACTTTCCCCACAACTTTGCACACATGTGCTAGATCTGTCACCACCTGGACCACATTTTGTGGCCCAACCTCCTCAATAGCCTCCTTGAGGACTCAAAATTGAAAATGAACATTTTTGCGATGCCTTGTACAATCAACTGCCTTAATAAAGTAAGGGCCCTCTATACATGTAGCCATGATATTGATGAGTGGACGATGGCTAATGTCCATCCACCCATCCATGACTATATTGCATCAAGTCTTCACCCAACATTCCTTCATTTTCTCCATCAACGCATTGATCTTGGAATAGTTTTCATTGAAGATTGTGGTCCTCAATTTTGTCTCACCTGGTGGCACATATGATGGTCCTCCCCTTGCTACCATTGACATCATCTCCTTATAATAAGGAGATCGAATTACATGAAATGGGATGCCATTGGTAAAGAACATGCCAATGGCGTAATCTATCTCATTCTTTAGATGCACATTGAACAAATCAGCTACTGGGTTACTTTGAGTTTGCAATTCGCGTTTACCCTTACCCTTTGAAATATCCCCCTTAGTTTTTTCCCAAATTTTAGGACATAACACTTCACCTGTTAACGTTAGCCCAAGAAAGATGACATGCTGAAATCAACCTTCACTTTCTGATCACCCAAATCCTAGAGTGCGCAAGGTGAGAGCATATGGTGTAAGGGAATTTGTTAGCAATAAAATGAAATGTTTGAAGTACAAATGATATTGGCGGCAAGCCGACCAATATAGAAAATAGAAATGCTTAGGCGGCAAGCCAGCTTCGTCCATTTTTTAGTGGGCTTGAAATATCCCCTTACAATTTTTTTAGATTTTGAGCACAAAATTTCACCGGTTAACAATGGAGAAATCATAAACCAACTGAAAGTAACCCTTCACTTTATGATCACCCAGATCCCGATGAGGGCAAGGTGAGAGCATACGATGGAAAGGGGATCATTAGGCGAAACCCAAACTGAAATTACAATATTGGAAATCGACCCTTCACTTTCTGATCACCAATTTCTCAGTATGGGTGAGGTGAGAGCATACAGTGAAAAGGGGATCGTTAGCTGGAATGTATTGGAAACTGAGACTATAATATGAAAGACGGCTCAGTTGATCAGCAAGATATGAAATGCAAATTGACCACTTATTCAGCAGGAGTGTAATACAAAGTACTGGAAGTAAATGTCTAGGCGGCTAGCCGACCCCTTCCGTTTTTCAGTGGGTAGTACAAAAAGGTAAAGTGCTGAAAGTAAATAGATGACGATCTTCCACCAAACGGTGGGAATGAAGTAAAGAGTAGAATTGAAGTATAAAGACGGCGAGGCCAGTCTCTTCCACTAATATTGGGAATACAAAAGGTAAAATTCAGAAATGAAATGATTGAATGAGCACTATTGATAACAGCCTTAAAAAGTGAAGCAATCTACAAATTACAATGTCATCATGATAACCAAAACTCTCTAGAATGACAAGAGATGATCTCCAAACATAAGCAAGCTATCTACTATGAAAAATAAGCCAAAGACATGAACTTTTACCAATCTGATATGAAGTTGCAGTGCTCAGAAAACTCAGACCAGCAAGCTCAAAGACCACCAAAAATGCTCACAACTTTGTTAAGACACCTCCAAATGACGTGAGACCAAGTGTAATCAGCTCCTAGGAGGTAGGCGACCAAGCTCAAGCCACCAAACAACAACAAACTGCCTCAAATGTTTTATGCACGCATCCCAAGGTTAGGACAGGAGAAGTATAGCCTCCAAAAGAGGGCGACCAGCAAGATAAAATCCGAAACTTTGCAAGAAGGGGTGCCCAGGTAGTGGAGAAGGTATAGCCAATACCCAAAACCATCCAAAAATTGTGCAAAGTGCTACAAGCAAAAAGGGTTTCCAGCCAAGCCAAAACAACAACTCAAAAACTTAGAAAACTTCATAAATCTTCATCTCAATAGGCTCAATCTGCTCTTCAGTGTAAAGAACAGTCACAAACTTAGCTAGGTGCTATCTTGCAAGCATGAAACCAAGGGTGCTAGGATGTATGCATTCCTTGAAGCAAAGGTCTGTAGAAATTTTGGCAGCACTTTGGTATAGTTTTCAATGGGTCCTCTCAAATGAAGCCCAACACTTATATTTATAAGCTTCTTCTCAAATTCAAATCCATTTTCCCTCCAATTAGGGCGCCCAAGATGAAATTCACATTTAACATGAGTTTGCATTTGAATTTCATGAAGCTTGGCATGCAAAGCACAAGAAGGATATAATTTAATAAAAAGCAACTAACATAAGTTAGGTGTCTAATTCTCCTTTAAGTGAAATAACCTTATAAAATGCAATTATTTTCTCCAAGTTAGGCGTCCAAGTAAATAAGTGAAATATATTATAATTTAACTTAAATATTTCTCCAAAAGTCATCCACCATGCCTTAGCCAAATATTTCACATCAACCAAAATATTGAATTTGCCAAAATAAGCACCAAGAGTGTTGGAGAACAATCTGCTCAAACTGCCCTACCAAATATAGTAACTGTATTGAATTGCTGAAACACTGCCAAAAATGGCATTGCTAAAAATAACACTTACTATAAATAGCATACTGCTAAAAGTAGTAAGTGACTTCAAATGCATTTTAAGCACAAACTGGGCAACCGTTGTAACTTACTAAAAATAGCAAGTTTGGAAAAGTCGCCTGATGCAGATGCATGTTATACTACTGTGAAACTTTCTGAAAACCCAGAAAGATTCCATAAACCAAACTGCAAAACTCCAACATGCAAACCCCCAAATCCACAAAAGAATCCTCCAAGTAGTTGGAAAGCCTAATTTTGCCCTGGACATCCGGGAATAGGCTAACAGTCACTGGAAAGCGTAGTGCCAAGAATGGGGACATTATAGGGCTACAAGGAAAGTAGATGGAAATGTAAAATGCTTAGGCAACAAGCTAGCCTCTTCGACTTTTGCAATGACCCCTTTCTAGCGGAGGCACTTAAACCTGAGTCTTGCATTCAAAGTGTTTCTCAGAGAGGCATTAGAAGCGTTAAAGATCAATAATTTTAAGTGATAATATCTAATAAGATCATAGAGGATATAAATATTTCATTCTTGTCAAAGGATTGTTCCTTTCCTCCTTATTACTTGCTATAAAACATCTTTCAAGATCCCATAGATGGAATTCTATTATACCACTTAATGTCACAGTGAATGGATAGAGTCATTATTATTTATAAGGTCCAATAATTGCTACAAGCATCATTATTGGATAATTGTAAATAATATATATATACACTTATCAGTTATTAATCATATCCTTCCAACTCTCAATATACTTATCTATCCTAATAAATACTTAATTATATTCAGACATAATAATGTGCTAAAATATATTATGAGTACATTCTATTTGTTAATCATCATAATATATACATATATATATCTGAATATATATATACTTGTCATTTACATTTATTCATCACAACCCATTTAGATATATTCATAAGTAATAACATACCTAAAGATATATTAAATATATAAGTGTTAAATGAGATGTAAATTAATAATGTATGTGCTATCTAAATCTACTAGTCTTACTTTCTGCATACCCAAGTAGTCATAAACCTTTATTTAATTATATAATAATACTTACCCTGCTGCTGGCTGTGCTTTTCATATATCAGATATTTTGCAATTAAGACCTTTACATCTTTACCGATTCTATATTTCTCCTGTTCTTCCCTCTTGATTGGAACTATTGAAAGAGTGCTGATCTCAAACGGTCACTTATTTATATTGACTGAAATTATTTATAAACGTGAAAAACCCCCCTATGATTTTCTATTTACAAAGTATATTATGATAATGGTATTTATATTGTTAGCATTTATATTTTGATATTTACAATATTATATTTGATAATTATGATTATAATATTATCTTGATAATAGTAGTTATAAATTTGTTAATATATATATATTTGTACTTTGTTATTTGTTTATTCGCATTTATATTCTAACGTGTATTGTTTTCAATGCTTAGTAATTTTAGTGTTCTAATTTGGGGGCATGACAACTTTTCAGTGAGTAACAAAAACAGAAAGCAACTAGGTGGCAAGCCAACCTCTTCTACTTTTTAGTGAGAATGAAACACAAGAACAAAAGTGAAGGAGCTGATTAGTACTACTGAAAGCAGTGTTACAATATTGAGTCTTTTACACAGTATCATGAGATAACCTAGAAATATGAAGGACCTAATGTTAGACAATCATCTCCATGATAAGTACATAGATAAGCATCAAGGAAATAAGACGAAATATTGAAATACCAGGTCTGATATAAAATGGCAGCATTCTGATTTTATGATCAGCAAGCTTGGAAATCACCAAAACGCTCGTAACTCCCTCAAAACTCCTCTAAATGAACTCAAACTGAAGGAAAATGATGCCTAGAGGCTAGGTGTCCAAGTTCAAGCAACAAAACTCCTCCAAATGACTATTTTTGCACGCTTGCCAATGCAGCAATGACCAAAGGGCACAACTCCCAAGGAGGGAGACTAGCAACAATAAATCAGATTCTCCTAAAATTGCAAGATTCCAAGCAAAGGGGCACCCAGATACTAAGAACAAGATGAGCCAATACCCACAAAATTTTGTCAAGTAACCAGAAAGGAAAGTACGAGCATAAACGTGGGTCAGCTAGATATGAAGCACTCCAAAAACCCTCTAAAAAGTGAAGAACACACCAAAATGTCTCTAGAAGACATCAAATCCATGCCAAACTGAAAACACCTATGAAGCCATCACCATTGAAGCTCAATTTGCAACCTTCGAGTGAAGAAGTAGTCACTAATCAGCTAGGAGTTGTCTTTCAAACTCGAAATTGATGAAGAAACTAGGAGGCATCTTAAGCTCAAAGCAAGAGTCTAAATAAAATTCAGTAGCACTTTGTTATGAAAAGATAATGGATACCAAATGAAGAGGCAAGGCATAATATATAGAGATTTCCAAACCCAAAAGTTTGAATTTGCTTTCCCCTCCGAAAGGGATGCCACATTTGGAGCAATTTTATATTTAATAAAATCACTTTATCCATCATACTTGGGTATCCAAAAAGGCATAAATTAAACCTTAGAAATGTATTTATTTCCAATTTAGGTTTCCAAATCCATGATGTCCACTTTTAAGAACAAGTTATGTTGCCTAGGCGTGGGGGCCAAAAGCAACTTTAAAATATAACATAAGTTATTAAACTTTACTTTTCGAGCTCCAAAAATGTTGAAGAAGCCATTGCCAAAACAAAATTCCCTCACTACCAAAATTAGAAATTGTGTGCTAAGTTGTTGCCAGACTGCACTGCTAACAATAGCACTTACTAAAAATAGCATATTGCTAAAAATAGTAAGTGACTCCAAACTCGATTTGAGCACAAATCAGGCAGTTGTGACTTACTAAAAATAGCAAGTCCAAAATATCCTCTAATTGAAATGAATGTCACACCCCTTTGAAGCTCTTTGAAAACCTAGAAAGACTTAGAAGACAAATTGTCAAACTCCTACATGCAAAGCTTGAAAACTCAAAAGGAAACCTCCTAGAAAATAGGAAACTCTAATTTTGCATCAGACTAGCCTACAAGCCTCCAAAAATAGGCTAACTATCACTGGAAAGCGTAGGGCTAAAAATGGGGACAGTGTAGTCCGCCCTTCTCAAAGATTGCTTGTCCTCAAGAAATGCCACCACAACTCCAGAAATATTAAACTGATCCACGCAAAACCAAGTAGGATCCCAAGGTCCCATGTCCATCTCAGGAAGGACCCACCATGCCGATGTTGCACCACTTTGATCACATCAATGAAACCATCGTGCCAAATTTGCACTATCCTCCCTTGAACCCCAAAATGTTACCATCCACAAGACTCAAGTTGAAAAACTTGAGAGGTCTGAAATCAATACCTCGCAACATCTCTTTCTCAAACGACTTGAGAAGTCCATATCTGCGATGCTATTGCCTATCACAACCTTGGGCAATAGGAAGGAAAGTTTGCTCAACTGAAAACCGTACTCCTCAGCATATCTCGACATGGTGTCAAGCAGAGCCACGACTGCATATGTGACTCCCTCAAATCTTCTTGCTAAAAGGAAAGCCATCCCTCAAAATTGATCAACAAATATATCATCATAATACCTCACACAACCATGAAGACTCTTGAAAAAACTGTCTGTTCCAATTCCAAGAGTCTCAGAATGGCGAACCTAAGCAAGTGGAGGTTCACTGTCCTGAACTAACACTGAGAGGGGACTACCAAGGCTTGCATCACAAACCCTCATATAATGAATTCCCTGAGTTTGGAAGGTTTGAAGTAACCAATAGTCACTGCTGATTAGAGCTGGAAACAACAAGATACAATCTGAGTTTAGTGCTCTGCTCAAGTGATAACAATAGTGCCCGTGAAATTCCCAAGCATTAGCATATGAGAAGAGCATAGTGTTGCGTAATAACACCTCGAAAGTGGTTGGGAAACACTTCAAAACAACCTCCCACTGAAATCTTGTACCTACTTGGCAAGAAATAGTGTGCCAACTCTCTTGAATGAGTGTAACTCCAAGTGTAAGGTGACTGGTTTGCAACCTAACAACAAACTCAAGACTCAAAATCTGCCCCTATCTATGCCAAGGAACACTCCCAAGAGTAACAATCCGTCCTTTTCTCCAACCCTTACTTAGAATTTCACTCCAATCCATTTGTTGATGAGCAAATGGAACTACCAAATGGCTAGCAAAGAAGGGGACAGCACCATAAAATCTGAAAAGTTTGATCCTTATCCCTCCAAAGATCCTTCTTTCCATATGCAATAAGCTCTGTCAAACCATGTTGAGGATCCCAAGCATGGATACCCAACCAAGAACGATCTCCAACACACTGGGGAAAGTACACAACACATCTCTAGGTACCAATCAAAACCAAATGCACACTCAAGAAATTAGTAACTTCTTTGATGAATCCTGAAGCCTATTCAGGAAAGCTTCAACAATGAGGGAGCCTGGAACAGTCATTGTCTTGAAACCCAATTCCCAAAATGGACTAGTATGAGCTAAAGCATCACTCAACCCAAGGAATGGATTGTCAAAGCTATAAATATCATATGTTGGTCCTTCTTTCTCCCAAGCTTCATAGGTTATAAGTCTGAAATCTTCTCTCCTTTCTGCTGTAATGACCCCTTTAACAGCTACTAAATTATGTTTGGACAACACCTTGATGTCAAAGATGATGAAGTCACCATGATTCAACACTTCCCATATGGAGACTTTATCCTCTAACCCACTTATGCATTTACTACCAAACAGCCTTGGAAGTTTACCAATCACAAAGTGTGACACGTCCTCATAGTTTGATTTCAAATCATCAAAAAGCGGAAAGCCACACTTTGTCTCATGGTTGGAAACTTCATCGGATGCTCCATCACAAAGAGTGGATTATCATAAATTGACTCAGCACCCACTTCAAAGTGAGGATTGTCAAGAATTTGGAAGTCATCCCTTTCCTCTTGCTCAATTCCATCTTGCCGATCCAATTTTGCACATGCAACTTTTGATTTTCTTGTGAAGCTCCCTTGATCAAACTCCTCTCGAAGACTATCAAGCTCACCAATTACTTGCTTGATTTCTTTAGCTCTTTGTTCATTCTCTTGCTCCCTGAGAAGTTTGAAAGCAACAAGCTGTTTGTTTGCCTCCTTTAGTACCATCTGGGTATCTTCCAACATATCCTTTGTTGATTCGAGCTCAATAGTAAGCTCATCAACCTTTCTCTCTTTTCCTTGGAAGGCACCAATGGTCTTCTTTGCAATTTCAAAGGCATAATCTTGATCTCTAATCAAGTGTAAATATTCTGATTTCATTGTCTCTAAAGAGTCTTTGATAATTTGCAGATTGGGGAGAGTGACTCCATCCCTAACTCCTTTCTGACTTTCATCCACCTAAGCCTTCCAATAGAGTTCTTGAATTAAACTATGTGTGCGGTCAAATTTAGTTAGAGTTTGCACTTCATTTTCAATGGACACCATGAATTGACCCTCCCACTCATAAGTTTGCAAAGATGGTGAATTGCTGATAGGCTGCAAGTAAAAATCAAAACTTTCATTCGTGTCATTAGTGACCCCTTAGCTATTTCTAGACTCTTGTCCCTCATCACCCACTTGATAGCATTGCTCAATATTAGGATGAGAATCAAAATCAACAAATTCTCTAAACCTTTGCTTATAATCAGCTCCATGCATTATTAAATCAGATTTATGTTCAAGAACACTTTTAAACTCTTCATTGTTAGGAGCCCTATG
Organism: Sequoia sempervirens; assembly: GCA_007258455.2. Lineage (NCBI taxonomy): Eukaryota > Viridiplantae > Streptophyta > Pinopsida > Cupressales > Cupressaceae > Sequoia > Sequoia sempervirens. The sequence continues at coordinate 1,057,297,815 of VDFB02281492.1, forward strand.
GTCTTCTAACTCTACTTCCTCACTAATACTTTGAACAAAGGTTAAGGCAGGCCCCAACTCAATCAAAGAGTCACTACTGATCACTATTTTGAAAATTTTAGTAGCAGCAAACTCTTCCTTAGAGGCTGCAACCGTCTCAGAGAGGTCATTATGGAGCTCTGTCATACAAGCTTCTTTGTCAAAGATATCTTCTCCAATGGAAATCTCATTGCTTGCATTGTATTCTGAATTTTGAACATCATCCGGGTCAAAGGAAAATTCATCCCAAACAAGTTCCTAGTCATACTTAGGTGCCATCACACCTGGATCCCAAGTGCTAAAGGGCTGATTGTTTTGATCGAAAGAAATGTGCTCACTGTACTCCTCTTGGGGTGTTGTCTCTTTGAATAAGTCACTTCCCAACTCGCCAATATTGATATCATCATAAGTATCTCGCTCCAAGGGCTTAGTCTGGTAATCAAACCGAAATCCACCCATGTCATCATCATTGTAATGAGGTAAAGAATCATCAATGTTGGCTGTTTTGAAAACTCTATCCTATTTGCCTTCAATGAGTCCATCATTTGTAGGTATGTTATTGATTTCATCATTAGTAGTCACATGCATACCTAAGAGGTCATCTTGGTTACTTGTCATAAATTCTTCATGTGATAACTCTCGAGAAGTTGGGTCAGCAACAAGAGGAGAATTATCCATAACCAAATCTTTAACATGATTAGGTATTGTTGTGACTTTTTCACACATCGCCCCATTGCAATTGGGGACCCTTCGTTTTTTTTTGCTTTTTGGTTTTGCCTTGGCGTCGCAAGTGCTTATCACCAGTCTTTTTTGCAATGAGGAGTTTGAGTTTTGAGCCACCATCCAGAGCCAAGTTATGATTTTGAGTCAGAATCAATGTCTAAACATCTCAGACAAACTCAAAGGGCCCGAAGGACGAAGAACGACTGCCGTTTCATCCAGTTTCGACAACTACTTTTTCGCGTTTTTTGACCCTCTGGGCCCCTTTTTTTTAGGGACTTCATTTTTCGCGTTTTTTGGCCCATATCGGATTTCCTATTTTTTAGGGGCTATTTTTGGAAAGTTGCTATTTTTGGAAAAGTTTCTATTTTTTGTTGGGTTTCCATATTTAGAAAGTCCTTGAATTTCGAAAGTCCACTTAGAAGTCCCAAAAAATGAACAGAAAATCACGAAAAATCAATTTTCGTGAAATCTGATTAAGTTTGAAAAATTTGAAAAAATCAGTGAAGGATCAAAAATCAGACTTCCAGATCAGAAAATCATAGAAAACCGATTAAAATCTGCAAAAAAAATCAGTCAAAATTCACGAAAATTAATTTTAAAATCTAGAAAAGTTCAGGAAAGTCTGATATTCATAAAAAAAATGAAATGGCAAAGACCTTGGGAAGTCCGCCACCTTAATAAAGTTTTTTGGAGAAAACTTAGGAAACTCCGCCCATCTTTCAAAAGTCATTTGGGAAAATACTTTATGAAGTCTGCCAGCTGGAAAGTGATTTGGGAAATGAAGTCCGACCAACTCTTGGAATATTATCTCCAAAGTCCGCCCCTCTTATGACACTTGGCAAAAGTCTTCTAAAGTCCGCCTTGGGGAAAAGGAGCAATGGCATGAAATTTGTTGAAGTCCGCCCCAAGACATATGGAAAGAAATAAAGTCTAGCCAAGGAAAAAAAGAATGGCCTAAGACAAATGAAAGTCCGCCCAGCCTTAGCCAAAATATGAATGGCAAAGAAATAAAGGAAGTCCGCCTTGGGCAAGGAAAAGAGTGGCATGAAATTTAGTGGAGTCCGATCCAAAGTGGCTAAGAAATAGACAAAGTCCGCCCTTAGCAAAAGATTAAATGGCATGAGAACATGAGAAGTCCGCCCAGCCACATGAAGAAATGGCCTAAACATATGCAAAGTCTGCAATGTCTAGAGAAGTGGTAAAAATTAAAATTTTTGCCTAAGTATGAATGTTGGAAAATTTAAAAAAAAAATATATGCTTGGCACTTTGAAAATTCGCCATGCTTGAAAAGAAAGAAAATTCGCCTAAGTCCAAACATCAAAATGTCTAAAGAAAATCATGCCAAATGATTAAGGAAGATGAAATAAATTTTGCCAAAGACTTTGGATGATAAAAATTATGGCCAAATAATTTTGGACGAAAGAAATTAGGGCAAAATAATTTTGGACGAAAGAAATTACGGCAAAATAATTTTGGACAAAAGAAATTACGGCAAAATAATTTTGGACGAAAGGATTTATGGCGAAATAAAATTAGACGGAAAGAAAATTATGGCCAAATGAAATTGGACGGAAAGAAAGTTATGGCAAAGTGAAATTGGAAAGAAGGAAATCACCTTGGGAATTCGCCATGACATTTGGACAAGTGGATAAAAAAAAACAAGTCTTAGAGAGTTCGACTTCTAGAGAGAGAGTATGGCAAATCAGTGAGAATTCCGATTTCGGGAGATAAAATGGAGAATTAAATATGAAATATGCCCGTGCCAAGATGAAAATTACAAAGAGAGTATGAAATTCGCTTTGAAATGATAAATTCGACACAAAATTCACCGTGACTTCAGGAGAGAGAAAATGAAAATCTTCATCCAACATTGGGATTGATGAATAATTTTCGCCATGGCTAAATTTAAAAAATAAAATAAAGATAAAATCAAATAAATTAGCCATTTTGGAGAAAATTAAAAGCCTGAAAATGAAGTTAGGAGAGAAAATCTGAAATAAATTTCTTTTATTTTATTGTAGGTGGATGACTACACAAGGCGAATCTTCAAAGAGGAAAATGACAAAGAAAGTGTAAAGTCCGACTTGAAGGGAGATGAAAGAAAACTTGGGGAGTCCACCCTTGCACATCGCAAGACCAACGGGAAGTCCGCCAAGAATTTGGCATCATGAAGACAACGGCAGGCACATAGTCAAGTACATCCAACTTATGCAAGCCAAATTCAAAATTGAAGACAAATCGACCGGCGAAGTTTATTTGAGCACAAAAATGGCCAAAATCTTGAAGGTATTACAAAGTAGCCAAAATTTGGCTAAGTATGGAAATTCTCCACAAAAAAAGTGCCAATTTCCTCCATTGTGGCGAAGGCACAGGGGAGTTCCTCTCCATTTCAAGGCACGTGAAGGAATTCCAAAGCAATCCGGGAAGAAAGACTTAAGAACTTCAAGTCTAAATAGGTGCTCCAAGTCGAGGTGAGAAGAAGAAGCCAAAGTCATCCAAGATCAAAGCACAAAGGACAAAATCATTGGCAGAAAAAATGTTCTAAGGCAAGATCATGGAAAAAGAACAAAGCGACCAAGGAAGACATCCAGCACGCTGAGGTGGCGCCTCGTCATCTTCCAACCAATCAAATTGTTCCAAATCAACATGCAACAACTTTCTATTTTATCTGTTGGTTCATATTTGGTAAAAAGGACAAGTGTCCTCAAATGTAATTTTCTTATTGGTCGAAGGGTAGCAAACCCTAATTAGGGTTTTATTTGTAATCTTGGGCGTTGATCCTAAATCAATCTTGGCCATTGAATTGTAATTGGGGAGCCTATAAATTGAGCTCACCCCCTCATTTGTAAAGCATGGGAGCATGTTGCAAAACATGTTGAGATAAGCAATTGTTGTAAGACTGCCAAAGTAATAAGTAATGCATGCATTGTTTTGATGGTGATTACTTCTCTTATTTTGGAGTTGTTATGGTTCTTATCCCTCATCATAGTTTAGATTTTATTTCATGTATGTTAGATGAATGCAAGATCTGATAAGTATTGATTTATGGTGAAACTTTTTGCTCATACTTTCTTTGAATGGATGATTTTCGTTCAATGCGTAAAGTTAGCCTGAGCTTATTTTGTGGACGCTTAACTTCTGTTTGGATAAATATTGTCCAATTTGGTGGTAGTTATTCATGACGTGAAAATCATAAGCACATTCCCTTGAAGATTGCACCCCCCTTTGTGTAGTTGTCGTTGAGCGTGGCGAAGCAAAGCGTGGTTATTGGTTCCACCAAGTCAATACCGTCTCTTGAATTCTTAGGAAGTAGAATAGAACTTCTGAAACCTTATCTCCTTTTTTAGTTTGTTTGATCCATGACCCAAGCAATAGAGCTTCATTGTATAGACCTTCATTGTGAATTGAACAAGCCTAGCGTAAGTCCCTTTGTGTTACTAGCATAATCACATCAAACCATAGAGCTCATCCACACCTAACTGAAACATTGGAATTACCGTATGATCTTTCTTGCAGTCTTAGCATACGAGGTAGTTTTTCAAGAGGGGATAGAGCGTCTTTGACACTTTATTCTAGAATGTTTGTTGTGTCATAAAACACGCATCAACAGGTATGAACACATAAACATCATCCTATGATAATGGTCATAAGTTGATTTAATGACATCACCAAAATTACCCTCAACATGCTCTTCATTAGTGAACTCACCACACACTATAGCTCTACTAAAATCTTGTGTGAGGTCATTAGTCTTAGAACCATCATTGGATGAATTTGAATTAGGACTGAAGACTGCTGTTTTGCTCTTTTTACCAAACCGATCCTCATCGTTACCAATTACATCCAAGTCCAAGGGATTGTTTTGGGGCTCTACCACACACTCCTCATATGTCAAGGTATCTTTTTTGATCTCACGGTCATCTTGATGTGACATGTGCACCTTGCTTTTGCCTTCATCAAAGCTTGTTGACTGATGTGTGTCTTTCACGTGCTTACTTGTGGGCTGCAAAACACAAACACTTCTTCCATCTTTGGCCCTTCTTCAACGACAAGTTTTGATTCTTCTTTCATTGTTCTTTTGATGTACTTGACCACACCCAATTTTCCAGGTTTTAGTATCACAACACAATTCAAGGAGGAGTCAAAAGAAACCATGTTCTTAAACCCATCTGGCATGCCTTGATACTCTTCAAATATTTGGGAAGCCTCTTGCTCATACTCTCTCTTGATTTGTTTTGCAATTCTACTGAAATCCATTTTAATAACTTTGAATTTCACTGTTCTCCCAATAGGTTGGCAGGAACTTTAGCTTTGATACAATTGAAATATCCCCCTTAGTTTTTTCCCAAATTTTAGCACACAATACTTCACTCGTTAACGTTAGCCCAAGAAAGATGACAAGCTGAAAGCAACCCTTCACTTTCTGATCACCCATATCCTAGAGTGGGCAAGGTGAGAGCATACGGTGTAAGGGGATTTGTTAGCAATAAACTGAAATGCTGGAACTACAAATAATATTGGTGGCAAGCCGGCCAATATAGAAAATAGAAATGCTTAGGCAGCAAGCCAACCTCTTCCACTTTTCAGTGGGCTACAAGGAAAGTAAATGGAAATGTAAAATGCTTAGGCAGCAAGCCAGCTTCTTCCACTTTTCAGTGGGTATGAAAACACAAGAACATAAATGAAGGAGCTGATTAGTACTAGTAAAAGCAACGTTACAATATTGAGTCTTTTACATAGTATGATGAGATAACATAGAAATATGAAGGCCCTAGTGTTAGACAATCATCTCCATGGTAAGTACATAGATAAGCATCAAGGGAATAAGATGAAATACTAAAAATACCAGGTTTGATATAAAATGGCAATGTTTTGATTTTCTGATCAGCAAGCTTGGAAATCACCAAAACACTTGTAACTCCCTCAAAACTCCTTCGAATGAACTCAAATTAAAGGCGAAGGATGCCTAGAGGCTAGGCATCCAAGTTCAAGTAGAAAAACTCCTGCAAATGACTATGTTTATTTCTGCATGCTTCCTAATGCAGCAATGAACAAAGGGCACAACTTCCAAGGAGGGCGACCATCAACCATAAATCAGATTCTCCTTCTAAAATTGCAAGATTCCAAGCAAAGGAACGCCCAAATACCAAGAACAGGATGAGCCAATACCCACAAAAATTTGTCAAGTCACCAAAAAGGTACGAGCATAAATGTGGGTTAGCTAGATATGAAGAAGCACTCCAAACATCCTTTAAATAGAGAAGAACATACCAAAATGTCTCTAGAAGACGTCAAAGCCATGCCAAACTGAAAACACTGATGAAGCCATCACCATTGAAGCTCAATCTACAACCTCTGAGTTAAGATGTAGTCACTAATCAGCTAGGAGTTGTCTTTCAAACTCGAAACTGATTAGGAAACTAGGAGGCATCTCAACCTCGAAGCAAGAGTCTGAATAAAATTTAGCAACACTTTGTTCTGAAAAGATAATGGATACCAAATGAAAAGGCAAGGCACAATATATATATTGGTTTCCAAACCCATTAGTTTGAGTTTGCTTTTCCCTCCCAAATGGACACCACTTTTGGAGCAATATTATATTTAATAAAATCACTTTATACCTCATACTTGGGTGTCCAACTTGAAAAGGCATAAATTAAACCTTAGAAATGTATTTATCTCCAATTTAGGCGTCCAAACCCATGAAGTTCACTTTTAAGAACAACTTAAGTTATGTTGCGCCAAAAACAACCTTAAAATATAGCATAACTTAAATTATTAAACTTTCCTTTTCGAGCTCCAACAATGCTGGAGAAGCCATTGGCAAAACAAAACTGCCTCATTGCCAGAATTAGAAACTAAGTGCTGAGTTGCTTCCAGATTGCGCTGCCAGAAATAGCATACTGAGCAAAATAGTGACTCCAAACTCCATTTTAGCACAAACTGAGCAACCATCATAATTTACTAAAAATAGTAAGTCCAAAAGTATCATTTGATTGGAATGCATGTCACACCCTTTTGAAGCTCTTCGAAAACCTAGAAAGACCCAAAAGACAAATTGCCAAACTCCTGCATGCAACCCCCTGAAAACTCAGAAGGAAACCTCCTAAAAAATAGGAAATCCTAAATCTACCTCTGACTAGCCTACGAGCCTTCGAAAATAGGCTAACTGTCACTGGAAAGCGTAGGGCTAAAAATGGGGACATTACATCCTCTCTTGAATGGGCATTGGAAGAACTTGGCATCACTCCTACTCTCATCTACAAAGTATGACTAGAACTTTGTGGCTGGCTCTATTGAATATGTGCCCTACAAGACAAAGTAGTAGGCATAGGTGTAGTTGCACTGTCATTAGGAACACCCCATAACTTATTTATCTTAGTTATGTATTTGAGGCTGCCAGTTGCACCAAAAAAGACGTCTCCACACCTTTTCCTCTAATAAAAAGGCATGCATTAACTCTAGTAATGCTGCCATACCATTCTAGATCAGAAAAGTGGCACTTCCACCTCCTTGTGCCACCAGATGTCCCTAGCCTACTTGGTAATTTTGTTGCAAACTATCTGAGAGGAGACTTACGATCAAAAGGACCCCTAGCATACTCTGCCAGTAATGCGGAGGGGCACTCTATAGCATTTGTTGCACTTGCCATGGAACTAGTTTGGGCTTCAGGCTCAACCCCATGGTCACCCCCCTCAGCCTCAAGTTCACTATGAACCTCTACCTCATCCTCACTCATGTCATGAGGGCTCATTGTGACACTGCAATAAACAATATAAATTCTATAAGTGCCTAGTTTCAACCTAGTTTAACAAATTTGAAAATAAAGTATAAAATTTGACGTTGAATTTGAATGACAAAATGAAATATGAACAATGAACATTGAAATGAATCTATGAATATGCATTTGTAGCCATGATTTTTTAATCATAATTCCATCAACATGGCTGCAATGCATATTCATAGATTCATTTCAATTTTCATTGTTCATTTTTCATTTTGGCATTAAGATTGAACATCAAATTAGGTTTTGAAAATGAAACTTAGAAAAAAAAAACAAAAATAAATTGCAAAAACTTGAAAAAAAGTCATAGAAACCTACCTTGTGCTTGAAAAATCCCTCTAAGTTGATGTAGAATTCTCCTCTTCTTCTTGCTGCTTCTCACCTCTCTTGCATGTGCAACATCTAAATTTCACTCCATCACTCCACTCACTCTTTTTTCTCCTCTTCACCTAGTTTTTGGAAATAATAGAAAACCAAATGTGAGAAAAATAAAGGATTTGGGAGTGTTGTAGAGGTTAGAAGCAATGGAGGGGGCCCACTTGCCTTTAGGGCTCGTCCTAAGGCACAAAAATCGAGAAATTAAAAATAAATTAAAAAAAACACCTTTTGGGACACCCATGATGTGAAATGCTTGGACGTCCCTAGGACGCTTGAGGGACACTTGGGCATCTAGGGACACCTGAGCGTCTCAGAATGTCTTGGTGTGCTTAGTGTTTCCTTGCCGTACCCTACTGTCATGCCCCCAAAATTACAACAGTAAAATATATAATGTGAAATATAGATAAATAAATAAAATAAATAACAAAACAAATATTAAAAATATAAATATTGACAATTTATTGTTATTACAATATGAAGTATGAAAAGCAACAAATATATATTAAAATATATACATATATATATATAAATCAAAGCAATCTAAAAATATAATATATTTATATGTATATAGTCTAAAGAACACCATTATAATTATAAAATAGAATAAAAGATATATTAACATTTAATAATGTCTACACCTTAACAAATCAAGAAATGGGTAAAAGTGCCGATCCAAAGAGTTATTGTTCAAATCAGCCAACATATCATTAAGAGACACTGAATGCAACTAACCCAGTCAATGCCTAGAAAGAGACATGACTATTCACAAGCAATCACTGGTTGAAAGGATATGGTTCCCCCACTAAATTGTGGGGTATTTTAATAGACACTCAAGAAACTTCAAAGGGAACATTTGGGTGGGGAAGAAAGGAAAGAAAGACCAATGCATTGGTGGATAAGATAATATGCAAGACATTCAAAAATATTAAGAGCATATCGGTCAAACACAACGTGCAATCCACAATGGGTAATAGGGAAAATCAGAGCATTATGGTAATGCTACTCTTTATTATGAATGAGATAATATTAGGAGCATAATATCATTTAGGATATCATTACGATAGTGTTCTGCTTTATTAGGAATAAGGTAATTCATTATTTTGAATAAAAGAATGTTAGGTGCATAATATTATGATTTGGGATGTCTTAATGATAATGTTTTTGATTAGGGGTTAAACAGGTTTGGATGGGACCAGAAACCCAGTACAAAATGGTTTTGAAGGGAACTGACAACCTAACAAAGAAAAGCAAGCTGCAAATAAGATAATCACAAACCAACAACAACCCAATAGTAGCCTCTAAAAGATAAACATGACTACACAGGTTGCATCAAACAAACAAGCAAGGGCCCGAAACCCTTTTACAACCTGGTTTTAATCAAGACCAGAAACCCTTAGATACACAAAGAAACCGCCTTCATCTGCCAGGCATCAACAAACTGCTGCTCATGGATGACACTACTGAGCCAAGAAAGATAATCTACTTAATGGTGTAAGAGACCATCAAACCCCTAAGCAAAAACACCATCAACTCCAACAACCCCACCTCAATAGGGGAGTTAGAGAGCACAACGGACCATTGAAGACAAAGCCACTATTCGAACCAGGAAACCAACTCCCAATGCACCTCAAAAGGAGGGAGCTCCCCTCTATTGGAGAGAATGTCACGACCACCAAGTCCACTACTGCCTGAAAACTCCAGCACCCTCAACCTCCACCTCCATAGGAGAAGCATCCACCTGAAAAGGATCAACAACTAAGGAAGCCAGAGACAATCATTTCCCAACTCCACTTCCATAGGATCCAAGAAGAAGACCAGCACAGTAGCAAAACAAGCAGCCATGCTACCCAATGGAAAAACCTGGTAAGAGACCAACATCCACAAACAACAAGCCTCAAAAGTAAACCACTGAGCCATAAGCTTAAACATTTGAGGGGGCTCAACTCGTTGGGACATAGAGAGAAACTTAGAATACCACCCAGCCTACAACAAAAAAGGAGAAGCCAGGGAAACCAAAGCATCCATGGATAGCTCCACCAGAATAAACTCTTTCGAACCACTTTGCTTTAGCACAAAGGCAGAAAAACCAAACTCTAGCTCCATGAATAATTGGGTCTTGAAAAGGGTCTTTGGAAACAACCCAGCCGAGAAAACATAAATAGAGGACAGAAGATAGATGACCTCTAGAATAAATACAAACCCCTTACACTTAGAGAGCATAATAAAGCAAAAGGGGCAACCAAACCATCGGAACTCTAAGGGGATAACCTTTACCCTATAGACAATCACTACTAGCAGAAGCAGGGAGGGAAAACTGCTCCACAGTAGTCTCCAAGCCAATAAACACTTTAAAGCCCCACCTCATGAGACACACCAAACCCATAACTTCCAGAGGCAGCCATGGGGATGGAAAAAGCAGAGCACCAGAGGGCACAAGCCCATCCCCCAAGCAAAGAAGACACTCCCAACAGGAAACGATCCAAACATTATACCCATAACTGGGAGCCACCACAAGCAAAAGAAAGCTAACCAGTCTAGACTCGACTAGCACAAAGGAGGTTCCAAAGGCCACAAAACCCCGCAAGCCACAACAAGTGCTCAAGCAACCAACACAGGTCAAAAACAAAAGATCCTCCCCATTGTAGGAGCAGGCAAAGAAAACAGGCCTGACGGAGGAAACAACCGTACCAATAGAAGGACCACTTCGACACCACATGCTGGGCATAAAAAAAATATCCAATGCTCAGAAGAAGCCTCAGTTGGAGGGACCAAAGCAGAACGACCAGCCTCAGCAAAATTGATTAGGCACAAAAGGCAACAAGGGTAGTCCACTGCATCCAAAGCAGGGAGAGGGACACCCAACAAAAGCCCGCAGAAGAGAATGTGAAATCCATCCCCCAACCTAGCTCCCATCCCCGCAACTTCAATGCTGAAAAGCCAAGGGAATGAAAAACCCTCAAGCCACGCAGTAGTTGAGAAGCCTCCATCCGAATCTTCATCCTCTACGCTACCATCGCCATTTGCAGAACGTAAACCTTTGAATCCCGCTCGTTTCCCGCCCGTGTCTGCTCTCGAACTCAAACCTTTGAAACCCGTTCGTTTCCCGCCTGTCACCCCTCTCGAACGCTCCATCCTTCCTTAAAGTTCATGTTTCTTAACGATAATGTTATTCCTTATTATGAATAAGATAATGTTAGATGCATAATATTATCATTATGGTAATATCATTCATTATCATTAATAAGATAATGCTATGATGCACATCTGTGATATACAGTGATGTTGATGTTCTTACTAATGCTGATTAGGAGTGAATACATTTTATGACTACTAATTATAGGAATGATAACTGCATGTTATATATATATATATATATTCCTGTCACTCATATATGTCACTTAGGTAGAGTGAACCATGTGTGGGTATTATTAGTCCTTATTTGTTGATACATTTATTGGAGAATTACATCACTTTGTTTATGCCTTAACCATGGTGGAAAAAAGGGAAATTGCCAAGAAGGTAGATCAAGGGGTCCTCTTCTAGATATGCCACCCAAATGAGGGGACAAGATGAGTCCCATGGGCCAAAGGGGTATTGCCGTTGTCTCAATGGGTATTGCCTTTGGGTCTAGGGGAGTTGAGCCGCCAAGACACTTTCTCTCAACGCCTAATCACCCCTCATGGTGTAATGATGTTTTAATACATATCCAAACCATGGATAAGGGAAGGAAGATTGTTGAGGGAGTATAGTGAGAGGGCATCTTCTAGATACGCCACCCAGGAAGGGACAACATGAGCCCACATGGGCCAAAAGGGGTACTTACCATTGCCTCAACAGGTGCTGCCCTTGGGTCTAGAAGACTTGACTACCAGGACACCCACTGCAACCTCACTTACTGTAACATGTTGTCATGAGTTTGCTAATACTTAGAATATGTTTACTTGCTAGTATTGCTATTGTGATAAATAATTATAATCTATGATTATGGTGATGATTATTAACCTATGTGTAGGGCTCCAACCAGGAAAGAAAGGTACTCTCTACACTCATTGTTTATTTAAGAAAGAAAATTAGGGCAAATTTGAGTATTCCCATTTAGAGACATTACACCTACGTTTCTGTGGTGGTGGAGGTGCGTCGAGGGGACGTCCCCAACCCATCCCCACATCTTGGGGATGTCCCCATCTCGTCCCCACATCTCGGGGATGTCCCCATCTTGAAAACATGGGGATTTGGGGGCGGGCGGGAGGGACGCGTCCCCATGGAACACTGAGTCACAACCAAAAACACTGCAAGGCTGGGATAAAATGTGGACGACAAGCTTTTGAAGATTAGGCATTGTGGCACCATAATCTTTCCACCACAAGTTTCCAAGGATAACATTTGTCATGTATAACTTAGTAAGGATTTTAGTAAACTTAGAAGTTAAAATAAATAAATTAAAATTACACACACACACATATATATATTACTTGGCTTCAAAGTGGGTCTCGTAAAAATGCAAAAAAAAAGAAGAAATAAATGCTTCCTCCTCTTTCTTATAACTCTTCAGCTCATCAAGTATGATGGCTTGAAGGTTTTCATCAGCAACAGGTCTCTCAATACATGCGTTGAGGCCAAACATAACCATTGCATCTACTTTGAAAGAAGGAGAGAAATCAAATTCCTGGTTCAAAAGTAGGCAAAGACATGAATATGTTGGTGGAGATATCGGTTTCACCTTTGATCAATAATGCGTCATATGGGTTTGTATTTGGTCTTATTCAACCCATCTAAATGCTGAATTGCCTTTTTTTCCTTATCCATGGCCTCATATAGATACTCCATGGGTTTTTGATCCCCATCCACTAATTGTAGAACCCTAACCAACAGTTTTGACACTTAAATATCAAAGTTTTACAAAATCAGCAAATTGTAACATTACAAAATAAAAATAAAAATAGAAAATGGAGTTTTAAAACTTACATCGATGATTTCCTCCATTACTTTGGCAAAATCTATCATAAAAGATGGTATTCACAACTGCCTATGCTTCATGCTTCCTACAATAAGGATTTGCTAACCACCTTTCGCTCACAAACATGTGCTTAAGGTTGGGCATTGCAACTAATATTACAAGGTAAGGAAATTAGTGGCAAAGTGTGTGACTACTGATTGCATGAGATGTTTTCCATTAGTGTGCTCTCTAATAAGATTTAGGATCACATGTGGTTGTAGATGTACATTGTGATACTCCTTGTATCTTCAACCAGATTCTTCACCCAACTTAGTTTCCCTATGTCTTCAAGGAGTAGGTCAAGGCAATGGGCAACACAAGGGCTCCAAAACAATGTTGGGTGCCTTGCCTCTAGAAGTCTATTGATTTCCAAATGTGCATTTGTATTGCGGGTCACTATTTGAAGGACATTTTCCTTTTCCATCACTTCCAACATGTTGCACAAGGTCTTTGCAATTTTAATTTCACTGGAGCCATCAATTGATTCATAGTTGCCCCTTGAAGCCACTAAACAGTTGATGAGTTTCCTATTCCTTCCATTCGTCCACTTGTCAGATAAAATGGTGCAGCCTTTCTTTATCCAATTTTACTTTTGGTCTACTAGTAGGTGTGTGTTTTTGACCTCATCCTACAATAATGGTCCACTCAACTCTTGATTATTTGGGGCCTTGAACACATTACCTACCATGATCAATGCATTAACCAATCACTCCCAATAAGGACTTGAAACAACATTAAACAAATATTGTTGTAATACCAACATCTTGCAAATGCCAATATTTCCTCATGTTAGAATTCTCTATTCCATGCAGTACCTTCCAATGAAGGTTACACACTAGAAACGTTATGAGGGAAAAAAAAAGTTATGGCTACCCGCATCGCTCAATATTCGTATTTGTGACAAAATGGAAGAGCCCCCAATATTGCCTTGTGACCTTGTAGAACTAAAAATTGGGTTTGGGGCTGCCATTGCCTCTGCTGTTCTCTTTTTCTCTGCTTTCCTTTGGTCATACATTGCAAGGATTGGTTTAACCTCCTTCTTAACCTTTAGAGTAGCTAGTATAGATGGTGTAATATCCTGACAAGGGATCAGTGCAAGGTGATATTTGAGTCGATTTATGAATCTGTTCGTACTCTTAGAGCAATGGATACACATAACTTCTCCTTGCACTAGACCTAGTGTCCCATGTTTCCAACAAGGATTTTTAGATTTGCCACCAATCCTTCCATTTTCAGAAGTCATATTCCTTTTAGAAAAATAAAAATGAAACCTAGCAAAAGGGCGACAACATAAAAAATATCAATAATTCATTAGTTAGCAACAATGCAACCTAAAAAGCCGGTATTGGCATGGTGTGATGGTTTAAAGGTGGCATTGTTGTTTGTGCCACCAAGGTTCAAACCCCATTGGGGTGGTATTGTTGAATGGTTGTAATCCGGTTCATAGCTCCGGTCAAAAGCGTTTACCCCTTGAATAAAAACAATGCAACCTAAAAAGTAAGAAATAAAAATTTGCTGCATAAACTATTTCCTTATTCTAGCCTACATTTATTTGGAAATGTGCAAGGTATTGCATTACAAGATCAGTAGTGCTTTTAATTTTCTGATGCCATTTTTACTCCACATTTTGAACAAAAAAATAAGTGTAATATGTTTCTGCTTTTAAAGGAGCCAAGTTTCCTATATGCTCCTTTTCCATTGGACATAGTGTAACTCATAGATGTGGAATTTATAGAGTACTTGCAAGAGTTATTGTAGAATTCTTTTATTTTGAATCATAGGTATTAGATCGAATCTGTAAATTTTCTGAGAAACACTTAATAGATGCTGACTGAAAACAAAATAATCAGTGTAAAATATACTTTTTGATCATTGTGTGAAAATTTGCCTCATATAAAGTTTGTAGTCAACATCTATTAAGTGTTTTGGCTAATTGCAAAGCTTTGGAATTCATAAATGAGAAGCAAACAAAAAGTTTTGGTGGTTGTCAATTACATGGCTTTTTTAAATTTAAATTGTAATTTAAACATCATGATCATTGATAATTTGATAGTGTAATTGGAATCCTTCATAATAAAAGCTTTTATTTTTGTTTGGCATTCAATCTAATATCTATGGTTATGTGACACTAATTTCAATCATTCTTCAACTTCCGGGTTGGATGTAACTTTTAAATCTTAAACTATGAAATTTCTGAATTTTGTAGTCACATTCATGTAAGGACTGAGTAGATAAAGGGAAAAGAAAACCTCAATATTCAGATTCCCTAAGTTGGCAAAGTTGTCTCCAACAGCATTGTGAAAATGCTAAAATCACTGTAAATTTTTAACTTTAGGTGGAAAATGATTTTATATTGATTTGATGAGTTTATCTATAAAAATTGCAGAGTTATAACATTTTTTTGCAAAAGTGTTTATGCGAGTTTATGAAAAAACTAGTGTTGAGTTTTTTGGTATGTTAAACACCATTTTTAACTTGCGAGTACTTTGTGAATTTCGCATCTATGGTTGTGGACATGTTGACCTAGAGAAAATTGACATTGCTAGTTGGATGGCCTTGAAAACTTTCAAATTTTTTTGGAGTTTCTATGGTCTAGCCAAATTATAACAAATGTTTGTACTCAAACTCTCACATTGCATGGCCTCCAAATGAGGCAATAAAAGGAGGTAAAGCAAAACTCATATCAATAGAAGCACAACAGTTAGCATTCAAACTAATAAAACAAAAGTTTTGTTTAGTGCCAACACTTGTTTTACCAAATGTACAAGCCTTTGAGATAGAGACAAATGCCTCAAAATATGCACTTGGAACAATCCTTAGTCAACAAAGACACCCAGTTGCCTACCCATTGAGACCTTTTCTAACATAGTGAATTAGATCGCCAACTTATGATGGAGCTTTATGTCATTGTTTAGGGTTATAAGAAATGGAAGCATTATATATTGAAGAAGGAGACAATCATCCACACTCAAACACATCTCTATAATTCATGCAAATTCAAAGCAAGCTACAACATGACCATCATCAAAGGTGATCAACGAACCTACATCAATTACACCTCAACATTGAAAACAAGAAAAGGAGCACCAACAAGGTTGCTAACTACTTGAGTTGACCTCCAATTGCAACCTTGACGATGGTCCTCGACTTGTGCAAACATGATGCTAGAATTATTGTCATTGATGTCAAAGGCATATGGGAGATTGATTGCATGTACATTATCATTGATGTCAAGAAATATCAAGATGAAATTCATTGATCAAAGAAGAAATTGCAATGGCTAAAGGCCACTAAGTCACATCATTACAAGGGCAGTTCCTGTTATTTTTATGATCAGATTAGAGCACAGAAAATTAATTCAAAAATTCAACACAAGAACACAGCAGATACCCTGGGAAAACCCTCCACTTGAGGGAGAAAAACCCAGCAACAATATATCACTTATATATTGAATCTTAACAACAGTTATCTCCTTACAAGAGGCTGATATGAAGGCCTGAATATAAGCACCAAAGTATGATGCAACACAGAAACACAATAATGTAATTCGCTAATGAGATCTCAGCCTTCTACTATGTCGATCTGCCTTTGATGAAGAACTTCGCACTTGAGATGAAGAATGGAATGAATCGATATCAAATGAAGTGCATTCAAGGTGTATAAATACAAGGTGAAGGGAGTGACGTGACTCTCCAAAAATCAACATGTCGGCCTCATCCAAGAGGCATGTCTTTTACAAACAAAAAGTTGGCCTCCATAAAGAATCGCGCCTCTAAGATAATCATGCCATTTCACATTAAATAAATATTAACCATCATTTATCAAATGACGTGGCCAATCATAAAATTGTTCTCAACAATTAAATAGACGATAGGCTACAATTTAATTGCTCTCCTTATGCGATATGGGCTGGAAGATGTGACCGACGCTGCCATAAACATCAACAGTTCCTATACTCACAAAGCAGCAATAAAATAATAATTAAAATTCATTCATTGCTGTCTGAGTTCGTCACGCTTAGCGCCTCTTGGTGAGTTCAAAAGAACAAAAATAAATTTAATTATTTTTAATTTGGGTTGACCCCCCTCAATGGCATCGATTTCATTTTGAATTAAGTTTAAATAAATTTATTATTTATAGGGGCCGATCTCTAATGGAGCGCCCAAAATATGGTGATGAAAAGGTGCAAAGAAAAGGTATAAAATATTGAATAGTTGCCTCCTTTGTGATGTATTGTATCCCTTCATGAAGTCACCTCTTTTGGTGATAGTATAAATAAAGCTTGAGGATTGTGGAGAAGAGTGTGTGTGGAAGATAAGTTGATAAATCATATATACAGCAACAGATTTGTGAGAAGAGAGAATAATTGAAGATCATTCAAAGGAAGATTTTTGAAGGAAGATTATCAAGAAGAACAAATACTTTGTCTATCAAGAGGTTGGTTCCTCATATTGGAGATGTTGGTGCTTCATATTAAAAGAGATTGGTGTCTCATATTGAGTTGGTGCTTAAGTGTTGGAGATTGGTGTCTCCAAGTAGGTTGGTGCCTAAATTTTTTGTAAGAGATTTTCATATAAGAAATTCTTTGCTGCGGTTTTCTCTTGAAGGGGTTTCCATGTAAATCTTGTGTTCTTCTTGTGTCTTTATTTTGTTGATGTTAATTTAAAG
This sequence comes from Sequoia sempervirens, assembly GCA_007258455.2. NCBI lineage: Eukaryota > Viridiplantae > Streptophyta > Pinopsida > Cupressales > Cupressaceae > Sequoia > Sequoia sempervirens. The sequence continues at coordinate 1,057,315,383 of VDFB02281492.1, forward strand.
TTATTGTAGTTGTTAATTTAAAAATGTAAAAGATAGTGTTATATTGATTTAGCTCCCCCTCTCTTAGTATAAGCTTGTGCTCATCACATGAGTCATTAAAATGGCATTAGTTGTACATTGGAGATCCTAACTTCTTTGAAATGTAGTAGAGACTTACAGTTGAGCAACAAGTTCCTAAATACCACCTAGAGAACTAACTCTTATGCCACATGGGGTACATTTATGTTTCTAAAGATGATTTAGATAAGTAACAACAATAGAGTGGTAGGCCAATTTGGAATAGAAAAAATAGTAGCAATTGTATAGAAATACTTATACTAGCCAAAATTATGTTATGATGTTATCGACATTAAATCTTGGACAACTTTAAGGCATTGCAAAAGTGGTCAATCAAAAACAAGGCATGTTTACACCCTTGTCAGTCCATAAAAAGCCTTGTTATTTTGGTTCCATGGCTTTCATGTTGGGTCTACCCATGACAAGACATGGCCATAATTGTGTATCCAATGTGATTTGCAATTTCATGAGGGTGACAATTTTTATGCCCTAAAAGAAAGGGGTTTTTACAAGAGACACTACCAAGCTCTTCTTTGAAAGCATGTGGGTCCATGTTGGCCTACCACAAAATATTATTAAGAAAGGGACAACTGGCTCCTCCACATTTTTTTTGCTGGTTCCTCAACATTTTTGGTCTATATCGTGGTTTGCAATGAACATAAAGTTGACAAAGTCTACAATGTTCCATCCATAGAAAAATGACAGATGAAGGTCACAATTGCATAAAAGGGGCATCCCCCCTCATTTGTACAAAAGGAAGGAAATTTTTCAATTGGACGACTTAGATTCAATTACAATGAACGGCTCAAATTGAGCCACATAAGCCCTATTCAAGATTTTCCCTAAAAACGGCTACAAAGTGGAGGAGTGGGGTAATAAATGAGCACACATTCATGAGGACACATTCATTTACTTTTTTGTAGCCCACTGAAAAGTGGAAGTGGTTGGCTTTGTCGCCAAGTACTTTACTTTCTCTATTGGATGGCTTGTTGCCAATAGCTTGCTTGTTTGCTTCGAGCTTATCAATATTATCAGATCCCCTTACATATCATGCCCCCAAAATCGTGACACTAAAGGTAACGAAATACATATTAAGAATATTAACCATTCGATATAATTATAATTGTCAAAGACAATATTATAATTATAATTATTATATTATAAATATTAAAACATAATATTTTAATAGTATTAAATATAAAATTACAAATATTAAGCGGTCATTATGATATTTTAATATAAAATATTAAAAGGGGACATTACAATTATTCTTCAAAGATTAAAATATTAAGAGGAGAATTAATAATCATTATTTAATAAAAAATCATCCTACCTTCTATGTGTTCCTACTTGGGCGATTACATTGTGGCTGCAATACTTATCCCGCTAATTGAGATTTGCTAGCACCATCTATATATATTATCGCGGATATAGTTTTGAGTAGGATCGTGAGTGTTTCTAAGTATTGGGCAGCTTCAGTGAAAGTGGCATTATATATTGGCTATTTGGATGTAATGAACAGATGGTTCTATGAGAATAATTGATAGACTCTATTGCAAACTCCTCTCATTACTAGACCGCACCACATCACTATATTGAGAGGTAATATGAGTTTTGGTGACTCTTATCATTACATACATTCATATCTTTGTCGACTCATATGTAACTATATCTGCCGCTATATCTTCACTGGCTTGCATACCATCAGGACCATTGTTCTAATGCTGGAATCCTTTATTATTGGAGGTCATGACATTTGCCAAGAGGTGTCAGGGCTTAATTTTGGCTGATAGTGCTCAATCTAAATCACTGCATCAGTCTATCGAATATCTTGCATATAGGCTTCGGGTATTATGTTCCCAAGCACACAAAATCATTAGCCGAATTCGATGGTCAAGGGCTGCAATCATTAAAGGGTCGTGATATCCCCTTGGAAATTGGTTTCTTATTCCGCCTCCACTATTATTATCAGCTACCGTTGGAAATTGATACAAAGAACTATGAATGAAGCCGACCAGAGTGCAATCATACCAATCTCTACAACACACAAAGCATGAGTTCATATGATTTTAAGAGAACAAAACCAATAATAGTTACGAAGGTGCATCTCCTTGTGTAGTCATAGTGATATAAAAAAACCAGGAAAATGGTGGAAAGATAGGAGGGATAGGGAGTGGTTTAATATTCATTCTTTCTATATTAGAATCGCTTAGTAGAGCCTTAGATAGTCGAATAAGAGAGGGTATCTGCCATCTCATTATAGGGTGATAGACGCATGAAATAAAGGTAGACTCAACAGAGACAACCGATTGCATGATTACAAGGGGAGTCAATCGAGGGAGCAATCAGAGATTTGAATTCTGATTTCTTTGTCAAAAGTATAGTCAACCGCATATTACAAAGGAACCATTCAAATACAACGAACTTATAAATAAAAGATAGAGAAGGCGGTACGCTGCCTAGTAAAGCATCTCATATTCTGCTAAGACTTAAATAAATTAGCCCTGTCTGAAGTTATCATATAATTCCTTTTAAGCATAAATGTGTCATAAACAAAGATAGAGAAAACCCCACTAGGGACATTACATTACACCATACGCTCTCACCTTGCCCTCTCCAAGATTTGGGTGGGTTGCTTCCAGTTGCTTATCATTACATTTGGGCTAACGCTAACGGATGCAATTTGTGTAATTTTTTTGGAAAAAAACTAAGGGAGTATTTTACAATTGGTGTCTCCTATGGGTTGGTACCTACAAAAGAAAATTTGTTAATGAAGTAGGTTGGTGCCTACAAGATCTATATAAATAGTATTTTGCCCTGGTTTTCTTTTGCAAGGGTCTCCACATAAATCGTGTTCATCCTGTGTTCTTAAGTGCTAGATCTTGCATATGTGTTAGTCAATTAGGTTGTCCTTGGTATTGTTCAATTGTTGCTTATAATACATTAATTTCCACAACTAGTCTATTGTCCCTTGAATTACCACTTAATTCGGATCAATATCAAGGGAAATGTTGTGAAATTGCCAGCAATGGCAGAATCCTACTGAGAGACCTAGGTACAAGTGATAACAGAAAATGGGTTTAGCCTGGCTGAGTTTATAGTAGCGTTATTTGGAAAGAGGTTAATCACAATCAATTCAAAAAACATGTTTGAAATTTTTGCAAACAAAACTTCATGAATTTTCAGTTATATAAGGCTGCCAAAAGAGGTTTTAGGGATCTGCATTTGAAAGATTGATGGTATCATTGAAATGTTTTGGAGTCTTTTCACCTATTTAACAACATTTTCGTCGTATTTTCATATTCAATGCATGCTATATACATATTTTGATGTATAGACACTATATCAGGCAGGAAATAACAGGAGGACATCTTTTATATTTTTAAATGAATATTAAATCTCTTTTTTAATTTTCCATGTTTCTCCTGTATTAATTCTGTCATTGAAAAACACTTACACTTTGGCTACATCAGTTGCCATGAAGAGGGAATGCTACTATGGCTGAAACAATCTTCCATGCACTTGCATGAGCAAAATACACATCTACTACAGTTCTAGTAGATTTCATAAAACAGCAAGAAACTGCCATTGTGAAGCCAATCAAAAGAAGGGAGAAATTATTGAACTCATTCAAGGCAAAAGACTCAGAAGAAGATGACGAAAATAATAAACTTTGAATTTGCTCCAAGCTGAATAATCCTACCAATGAGGTTTGGCTAGAGTTACAACATGTGACTATAGGAAGTGCATTTCTCTGGAGAAGATGCAAACAGAAATAGAAAAGATGAAGAAAGATGGCAAAGTGCCTTAGATAAGTGGAAGAGGTACAATGGCAGCAAGCAACAACAAAAGAGAAACAAAGGAAAAATTAAGCCACTGAAGGGCAGAAGAAGATGAAAGAAAGGAGGAAAAAGGAAGAAGTCTGCATCCAAAGCTTGCCAAGGAGGCAGTTCAAAAGATTGATGAACACAATAGAATGAGCAGAAAAAATGCCTACAGGATGCTTCAAATTTGAGATGGGGTTGTAACTTGGTAGAAAAAGTTAAAAACACATGCAACAGAGAAATTTGAAATACTCACTATTTTTGCAATTTTCCTTTTATTCTTCAGACCCCCTTTTTGGACTAATACCCCTAATTTTAGGGGTATATAGTTGCAAAAAATTGCCTTATGTATGGGCACATGGATTTTACCAGCATGCCAAACACCCTTTGTAAAACAAGATAGCTTTCCTGCTATTTTTATTAATATTAATTAACTGGTAGATTCTGGTGAGCAATATGTCATAATGCCAGCGGAGCTACCATTCGACTATCCAATACATCTGGCCCCATTCTGTCTATCCCACCACACCCCATTATCTCAGAATCCTGTTCTCCACCTGTGCTGGACCATTACCAACAACAATTATCATTCAAACAGATCCATTACGTACTGTTGAGTTGGAACTTCTTAACTTGGGCTTGGAACAAGAAAAGCCTCGAGCACCATTTGAGGAAAAAGATGAGATCCAACCCAAATTGCCTGATAAGAATTAAGATGGAATGGAGATTTATGGAGCCACTTTACAGCCAACCATTCCAGTGCAAGATCCAGAGAACTAGTGGTAATGGCTCCACCAATGTAGTTGTAGGAAATGCAGAGCAATGAGATAAAAATCAAGTCAATCAGCTACAAGTAAATGCTGGGAAGGAGAAACTGAACCCAAATGCAACAAAGGATGCCAAAAAACGAGAAGCTCAAAAACAAGACACCACTGTAGAACTAAAGAGCTGCTCATAAGCCATGCAAATAAGTCTGTAGAACCTGGTAGACTGCAATGTTAATATGTTCTTGGCAAGCCGCTCCAAGAAATAGCTACCGCATGGTCTTCAACATTAATAATGAAGAAATGCTGTCTCTGTTTGTCTATCTATCTATTTAGATACTGTCTGTCTGTTTGTTCATCTCTGTGTCTATCTCTCTGTCTCTCTATGTATCTCTGTTTGTTTGTCTGTCTGTAAGAGACTTATGAAATTTCTGATTTATGCAATTTTTTATCCCATATCTAAACAGACAACATTGGGAGGTTATTTGAATAAAGCATTACGAATGACTGACTGGGAGAAGCGTCCCTTGAGCCCTAACCAGGTATGTAAAGTTATTTCATTTGCATGATGGGTCTTTACTATTTTTAAAATAAAGTCTCCATAGATAAATGGATTTGATGGTCTTATGTATTGCTTCTCAGCTGCATTATGCAGCCCTTGATGCAGCTGTCTTGATTCATATCTTTAATTTTGTGTCATGCCAACCATTTACCCTTGGAGAGGGGAGTGAGGTCCTCGCTGATTGGAAATCACATGTTGTAAGATTCAAATAACTCTTATTCTATGCAAAGCACTTTCTACTGGCATTAGTTTTTCAGCTTTCTTTCAATTTCGTTTGATTCCTTTCAAGATGCATTTCACCATGCCAACAGTGCTTGATTTATGGAATCCTTATGGTGAAATTATTCTTGGTAATCACTGTTTCAGAAATGCTTCAAATCCAATTTCAGTCACAAGAACCCTGCACGCCAAGAGGAGAAAGGTCAATCAGTTTCTTCAGAGGCTATTCAAATGGATGCTAAAATGGTATGGATTGGAGTTTCATTTTATCTTAGTCTTCTCTAAATTAGAATTTAACTGAAAAAATGTCATTTATCAATTAGTCATGCAGAGCAGAGAAATTAAATCTGCTGTTGACGGTAAATTCTCCAGGCATAATTTATTTCCTGCAGACACCCTTTCAGATTTCATTTCCTGCAGGTTTACTCAGAATCTTTGGTTGCCAAAGATGAACTTCTGCATGCAGATCAGGAATCCAATGCTGTGGATGCTTTTGGTCCTGAAGCAAGTATGCGTGCAAGTTGCAATATGGATGTGTCATACATATTAGAAGAGGAGCTAGTAAGTACTAATTTGTGAGAGCGGTGATGAGAATAATTAAAGTTGTGATGTCTGACTTGATAGATTTGATTATAATCTTTTCCCTCCCTCGTCTTCTGGGCATTGTTTTGAGTTAACACAAATGAGGTGAGCTTTATGTACATGTATCATAGTTGGTTGGTTCTTAATTACACTATGTAACAAGAAATCAGATTCAGTTTGTATTTTTGTATTTGTGGAAGCTCAAAATATCCAGAAGTGAAGGAACATATATAATGATGAAAGATTAAAAATAATATTCAGAACTCCAAAACATTTTCAGTGATGAAATACTTTTAAAATCAGGTTGCAACTTGGTCAATTGACAGTTTGGAATCAAACTTTGAAAATTCGCCACTGATTGAAGCAACTATATATTTACTTTGCACCTGTGGTTTGCAGTTTTTTAGATTAAAGTCCAACTTTGCCATACAAGAATATTTGCAACAAAATACTGGACATTCTCTTAAAATGGGTACCTTTTAAGTGAATTGGTGATGCTTGAAAACAATTCTTTCTTTATTTTTAAGAAAGCTTTTAACATGGTTAAGAACTTAAGATCACTATTATAATTTCCTAACCATTGTCAATTGATAAATAAGTTTAAAATCCTCTTTGCATTTCTGTGATTTTGTGCTTTTCTCCATTGCCAAAACCATCACTAGGTCTATACAAGTTGCAATCTCCTGGGATTGCCAATGCCTGGACTTTTGAAGAGTGAGCTACAGAATTATGCTCAGAGTAAATTGTTTCCTCTTCCTACATACAATGTGTCACAAATAATTGGACCAGGCAACAAAATGCTTTATTTCTGTACTTTGACTGTTGGAAGCACGGAGTTTTGTGGGTGTCTTTCTTGTTCAAAAAGGGAAGCAGAAATTTCAGCAGCTATAGATGCAATTTCACACCTTTTCAAAGGTAATATGTCATTGCTTTTTAATTGCAATACACCATTTCGGAATCTATATAATCAACAGCCTCATAGCTTGTTTTTTCATCTCTTTTTAATTTTACAGGAGAAGATTGTGGGGAAGGGAATATTTGAAGCTGTAGAGCTTATTTGTCAACTTCTGTTTGGAGAGCCTGCAATGGCTGACAATATGGATTTGATCTGAACATAAAACATCTGAAGTGTTGGAAATAATTGACTGTACAAGTTTCTTATGAATAAAAGTTCTGTAGATAGTAGAGTATTTTAGAAACCTTGATAATTTCCACCTTTTACTGGACACAAGTAATGTATGCAGCTCTGTACTGTGATATGCATCTCATAAATATTATACGACGATTCCTTTGTGACATTGAAGTAGTGGAACTTCTATTAAGACAGTGGATAGTCACTTGTTTTTGCCTACAGAAGGAAATTTTTAATGCATGTAACCATAGAAGCAATAATCTGCAAAAAATCCCGATTAATCCCAATTTTTAAAATATCTGCAGGCTGGGCGATCTTTTCCCCAATTTTTTCCAATCTCAAACTGCAAAATTGCCAAAAAAAATGCGTTTAAAACCTGCAAAAAAATGCGAATAAAATTATGCTGATTTTCGCACGAAAAAAAACCATGAGACCATAGCTTGTTTGTTACACCTTAGTTGTGTAATTACTATTTACTATTACTATGCAGGGTAAATGTGAATTATGGAGATGAATGTTTATAAATCTTACGTATTTTGAGTGATGCTACATAGGATGAATGTTTATAAATCTTACGTATTTTGAAAATGGTAAGTAAAACTTTGTTTTACTTTATCTGTATATTAAAGTGCTATAGATCATCGGGGACAATGATTCACAAGGGGGAAGTATGTTACAACCCAGTTGTGTAATTACTATTTACTATTACTATGTAGGGTAAATGTGAATTATGGAGATGAATAAATTGTGCTCGTACCATGTTATCAATGTGAATGTTATCTCATTTGATGTTTTCTCAGTTGATGTTATTTCATGGGGAAAAACTGCATATATCTGAATAGATGGTTATTGAATTATTATTCTAACTTTGGAGATGTTTATGAAAATTGCAAATGTTGTGAACAATTGACTGTTGTGTGCATGTGTTAGTGGATGTAGGTATGCGTTCCATTCCTCCAAACGGAGGGCAAGTATCACTCGGGAGAAGATCTTGGTCGGGTAATCGGTAAAAGTAAACTATTTGAGCATATACACACCGCATTAGAATGATTAAGTCAGTTTGTGGGTAGTAGGTAAGTCATCCTTAGTTGAAATGTTTGCATTAGTAAGGGTCTTGATTACTACTGAATGCATGTTTGGATGATGTTTATATGTTTGAGCTTGTGAGTTCCTCCCTTATATCTCTCTCTATATATATACACGTGAGCATTCATGCTTGGAAATAATGTATATATGTATATATAACATATCTATGTGTTTGACTACCAAAAGAGTGGTCTATACTTGATTATCGAATAGTTATGCTTGGATACACACACACACACACACACACACACACATGCGCGCATTCATGCATGCAAATATAGATGATTGTATTATTATGCTTATATAGAATAATATTGTATTATCCGTATATCTATGAATACATACCGTCATCCGTATATACATGTGTGTGTGTGTGTATATATATATATATATATACTATAAGTAATATAATATATACATATTATATATTGTTATTATTATGAGAATATTACTCTCTTGTGTTCATCCGTATATTGAATGAATACATTCTTGATTGACATTTAATATATATAAATGATCAAAAGATTACGTTGCTCTGCATATATGTTTTCATAGCACAATATATCCACATGTTCAAGAGGATAATAAAGTGTGGGTTCAACGCTTTATGTTTGGTCAATAGGGTTACTATTATCATGTGAATGTTACCCGTTTGAATTCATTTGAATATCAAATATAAACGTATTTTATTTGATTAAGAGAAAATGTAGATCGAACCCTTAGAGCATTCTTGCAACGCATGATGTATGGAAACTAGAACAATAGTGAATGGTATGTGTGAGGGATAAACTACCACACTATGTCAAGTGAAGAATAAGCCAAATGCAAACACTACTTTTAGAGGCATGTAAGTGGAGTTTTTGTAGTGAAATATGCATATGGCGAATAAAATATGAGGTCGATAATAGTCATTATAGACTATGTTTGATGAGGCCGATAAAATATCTTTGACTGTTAGTGTAAACCGATTATCATTTTGGATGACACACGATATAAGTTGTTGCATTACATTAGATATTGTTGTTTATAAAATGCTTGACATGGTCGACGCCTTTAGTGAGACCAAGCTTGACTCCGTCTTACATATTAAACTACCAAGTCGATTCATCCACCATATGGATCGATGGAAATTTGTTGTCATCAAATGGGAATTGACTAAGTTTAACCGCACCAAATATGAAAGAATTGATGCCACCTTTGAGTCTGAATTGTTGTAAAAGTCTTTTCTATGTGACAATTCAAATTATGCATATGCTGATTGAATAAGTCTTCAGCTTGTTGTCACTCAACAAGTTGACCTATAGGTGAATAAGTTGAGTATTAGTTTGAGAATTTGCCACCTTTTTGATAGATTTCATGTGTTGGTTTGCATGAAGCTTGTTGTCCATTAGCATGTCTAAACTATAAGCTATGAGGTTACTTGGTTGCTCTATAAATAGCTGAACCATTTCATTCGTGAAGGATGCATTCTTTCTCAAGAGATCATAGATTTTTTGCAGTTCATTATTTATGAGTTATTACCGACCATACTTGTCTTATTTTATGAATGGAATATAGTGAGTATTCTATTGTGAGTAAAAGGTAACATTGTTGTTTGAGAGAAGTAAACTATCAACAAGTGAGATAGAGTTGTCTGTGAGAAGCTGATTATCCAGCAAATTGCTGTTGGAGAGGGTTGCATTGTTTTCTTTAGTTGGATAAGCAATAACAGGCATGAGGATCTCTTCTTCTTTGCTATTTTACTTTGCTTGATGTGTCTTGCATGCATAGTTGAGATGTCTTTTCCAATATATGCATTAGAGAACGTAGATTGTTTTGAAAAGGAAGTTGAAGCTATTATGCTGTTTTCATATTGTGTTTTAAAGTACTCCATAGTAGGAGATGGGTGTTTATCATAGGTATTATATATTAGGTATGATTGAACATGAAAAGCACATATGGTGTATTTAGCTAAGTTATTGATATAACTAGGAAAGCTTGTGTTTACTCCTAGGAGAGATAATCCAGTATGGGAGGGAGTTTAAATACTTACGAGTAAGTAGGGTTAACCAAGTATATAGGTTATGTTTGGAATGAAGGACTATCCATTGAAAGGAAATACCTAGCTTGTGTACTTACTAGTTAAGTAGGTTATTCCAAGTAAATTAATATGGTTGTAGGTTAAATGGGATGATGGACTATCCATTGAAGGAAATACCTATGTGTATTTTAAGGTAGCCTTAAATCAAATTGGCCCTGAGTAGTGTATGTGATAGATGACCCTCAGTAGAACATACTGAATGAAACACTTTGACCAAAGTAGTGTGATGACCTTTGACTCCACTGTCAGTTCACCATGATCTAGTATTACATGCTAGACAAAGATTGTGGGATTACAAGTTCTAGTAATGTAGGACACAACACTATGCTCAGTTGGTTGTTGTTATCGGTTACTCTACCAATCTCTTCATCAAAGGGAATGGCTATCTATCAAATTATAAATGTGTGGGGGTTCGCATTATGAGTCTATAGTTGGCGGAAAAACATCCGAGTGATGCTTCTCCTCCATAACAAGCGACAAAAAAACCAAGATTTGAAAAGGATTATGGATAATCTTACAACTATTTGTTCTAAAGCTCATTGGAACTATGTATGTAAATGTATGTATTCTTGTATTGTTGTAACTTGTGAAGTTATTGGAATGAAATGAAATTTTTATTGTAATTTGATATGGCATCTTATTTGTATATTCTCAATATAGAAGAAAATTTTTTATTGCAATGTCTTGTTACCTAATTTATTTACTTGCACAGTGTAAATTTAGATATTTTTATTGAGTTTAAGGATTGGCATATTACATGTGGTATCAGAGCTACTAGGTTCAATACTGAAACCTATGAGCTCATTATGCAACAATGCATAAGCCTTATTAGAAGATAATGGTTGAAAAGTTCTTGTGCCACAACGACAAGAGAAAAGAACATAGGGAAGTAAAAAGGAGGATGAGAATTTTTGGAAATTTGAGTAAATTTGGGACTAGTTAAGATTCGTCCCTGGAGTAGGAACTCCTAAACCAACAACTTATGATATTACTTGGGATTGCGGAAGATTATGCAATCGAGATATGTAGGAAGGTTAGGAAGAATAACCAGTAGATACCTTTATCCTACTAGGTAGCTAAGTGACTCTAAGGGAATGAGAAGAAATGAGATAACCCCTTTTATAGTAGCAACCTATAGTTGTAAAGGGTCAATAATTCTTGGATTTAGTGAAAACACTACGAATCTATGTGTATGCAATGTCGACATAAATTAGATCAAAGAAGAAAGTCAATGAAGGAGGTATCCACAAGGTTGGAGAACTCTCGACATAAATCTAATTCTTGTGTAAAGATAGGATTTTGCAAGAAAAGAGTTAGTACCTAGGAAAAGAGAAAATACCAAAATGGTTATAAAGAAGTAATCAACGATGTGGGCATGGTGGATTATTGGAGTTTTGATTAAAATGAGAGAAAGAGACCAAACAACTTTGGTATCTCTAGAAGGTTGGGAGAGAATAAATTACCAAGAAGTGGGCAATGTCACTTGAAAATGTGATTATAGGAGAGAAACCTATAAAGATAAATTAGATTGGTCTGACCAAAGGTTTGGATAGTACATAGATTGGTTGGACTATAAGATGAACTCACCAACATGTTTGTGAAAATCAACATTCGTTTAGAAGATCCAAAAGGAAATGGAATACAATAAGGCACTATGTGTTAGATCAATAGAAGTTGTAAGGAAAACAACGTTCTAAGTTGAAAGGTACATCAACAAAAGAGGCTTGTGAGCATGGATATTCCTCCACCAAAAAGGATATTGGAAAGAAAATGGAAATATTAGTGTGTCTCTAACTTCTAAGTTGTTGATTATTCATTAGATCTATTGGATGATCCAAATTGTTGAATCTATGAGATAGAAATCAACGATGAATCTAACTTTGGGAAAAAGTATATTCAAAGCATAACATTGAGGCAGGAAAAAGGAAAAAAAAGCCAACGACAAGGAATGAAAAGTCTTTTCAACGAAACAAGTGTTTGCTAGGAATTCAACTTTGAGATGATCGAATGTTGTGAAAACACTAAGGGGAGAAGGAAGAGAGTGGATTGACTCGGGTTAAGTACCCCACCCAATGGAAAAAACATAGATATGTTTCCAATTTGGAAGAACTAATGACTTCTTCGCAAGTCATGATGTCAATTAAGTCATACATTTTATGACCACAAGGAAAAAGGTATTGGGATTTTTAGAGAAAGATAAATGGAAAGGTCAAGGATTATGACCTATTATCATCCCATACCTTATATTTATTTGTTTGGAAGATCAAATGATAATATCATTAATGCCTTGGAAAAGGATAGGTGGATAATTTGATCATGATAGGGAAGATCATTTTCTATGGGATTGGCAAGGGAAGATCTAGATTACTCGTGATTGGAAGAAAGTGTCTCTACACTCCTATATACCTTATATGGGGAATTTAGATAACGATGTTATTTCTATACATAGGTAGTAATACTACATATTATGAAGTATATCCTTGTCGTGAAGGGACTTGACACTATAGCTTACTATGCTAAGAGATCTGGGGATGATAAGGTTTAGCTAATAAGCCATAAAGATGGTATGAAAGATAAAATAGGATGTGATGCTATGCAAACATATCAATTATCTTTACTTGATTAGTCACTTGATCATAACTTACTCTTGAATGAAACCCTAGGTTTGAAATAATCTATTGGGACGAGAAGTTCATTTGATTAAAGAGAGAAACCTTAGGTTAAGTTTTACCTATTGGGTTGGAATATGGACTACTAATTAACACTTTTAAGTTGGAAATAACTTACTTGGTTGAGTTGTACATTTGGTCTTGATGGGAACATATAGGGGTAGAGTAATCTATAACATTAGACTAGTCATTAAATGAGGACTCTATCCTAAAGAATTGGAAGGGAATATTGAGATTGAGATTCACCCATGGGAATGTGTAAATCACTTGAGCTTAGGAAATTCTATATGAGTGGAAACATAGGTGAGATACCTAGTGAGTTAAAGTAGCTACTTGGTTAATTACTTTACACTCTTGAAAGGAAGTCATATTGTTGACAAGACTACTTTGATTGGCTCTTTTATTAAAAGGGATACACTCTCAAAGGGATGCATCTATTGTTATGTCGGGACATCATAGAATTTTCCTTTAGCATAAAATGTTGGAAATTTTATTGAGTAGAAATTCGGGGTTGTTACTTGTGCTCAAATAGGATATACCGAAGTTGGGACTCTCCTATATGATTAAGTGAATCCATGGAGCTAACAAGAAACATTCATGCTTGGTAATTCAGTATGCAATTAAATTTGATATCTTCTAGGGACCAACATAATTGAACGAGGATTAAAACTCGGAATTAGTACCAATTCTTATTAGAAAAATTAGATTGAGTTAAAAGATGAATTGCATCTTTGGAAATAATCCTAGGACGGAAGAAATCCAAGTTATGGATGTTCTGAAATAAGGGAGATTTATTTCCGCAAAACTTATAACCATTATTACATGGGAACTAAAGGAGGCAAGATATCACAAAATAGGTTTTCACTTAGTCAAAGAATAGACTATTATTGGATATAAAAGAACCTATGTACCCAAATTTTTGAAAGATCTGGGAATGAAACGAGGAAATTAATGTCAAAGTTAGGACATTGGAATGACAAAGTGAATTGTCCGATGAGGATCCACTATAACCTGGGAAAAGATAGAGTAAGAGGCTGCACAAAATGTGGCAAGATAATGTCTAGTATGCCAGAAAATGAAGACCGGATGTCATCATTGGTAGGACATGTATACTTTTGAGAATCCAGAGGGAAAGTGGTAGAACACAAGGCAAATCAATTTGTCTATGTCGGTAAAACTGACATAATGTTCTAGTGGACAGACTCACCAAAGTAACCAATGCTATTTGGAAACTTGACTTATAAGATTTCGGTCCTAAATAATATATTGTGGGAAGTAGTTGCTTAGTATTCGTGAGAAGGTTATTTCAATTGTGAACAAACAAATAATGATAGGGTTGTGTAAACCATGATCATACTATGAGACATTTAATTGAATGAATGCACAATATATTATAGCCCAAATAGGCAAAAATGGTGGACTAAATCTTCAATGATTTATAAACTTCTAACATTGAGGTTTGGACCATTGTATGGAAGGAAAGGTTGGAAACTCTATTAGGCTGAATTAGGCTTAGAAATAGGGTTAACCATAGACTTGATAGATTGTTAAAAAGAAGTAATAGATTGAAGAGATTGATGAAACTTTGTCGATACAAAGCTTAAGTATGAAGCAGTATTGAAATTTGACAAGTGTACAAGAGCAATGTTATGCTCAAGATGGACAAGTAATCAAGAACAAGTACTTTATGGTAAGGATAATGGATGTGTAAGTGACAAACGAAATTGGTTTATGAGTTGTCTAAAAGTGTAAATACCAAAGGGGGAGGATGGGACCCACGATGTAGTGCGCAATACATTGCTATTCCTTTTTCAATTTGAATTATACTAAGGATAAATTCATGGGCAAATGATTTCCGATCACTATGTCTTAGGTGTCATGTATAGCTACTATTGTATCTAGGATGTGTATATATGATAGTGTAATAAAGCTCTTTGGGAGAGTAAGTATGTGTAAGGCATACTAGATTTCCCTATGTGATAGTGAGGGCACTCGAAGCAAAGTCCAGGAAGGACAAGGTTGCAAGGAGTGATGCTACATAGGATGAATGTTTATAAATCTTACGTATTTTGAGAATGGTAAGTAAAACTTTGTTTTACTTTATCTGTGTATTAAAGTGCTATAGATCATTGGGGACAATGATTCACAAGGGGGAAGTATGTTACAACCCAGTTGTGTAATTACTATTTACTATTACTATCTAGGGTAAATGTGAATTATGGAGATGAATAAATTGTGCTCATACCATGTTATCAATGTGAATGTTATCTCATTTGATGTTTTCTTAGTTGATGTTATTTCATGGGGAAAAACTACATATATGTGAATAAATGGTTATTGAATTATTATTCTAAACTTTGGAGATGTTTATGTATACTACATATGTTGTGAACAAATGATTGTCGTGTGCATGTGTTAGTGGATGCAGGTATGTGTTCCATTCCTCCAGGCAGAGGGGAAGTATCACTCAGGAGAAGATCTTGGTCGGGTAACTGGTAAAAGTAAACTATCTGAGCATATACACACCACATTAGAATGATTGAGTTGAGCCAGTTTGTGGGTAGTAGGTAAGTCATCCTTAGCTGGAATGTCTGCATTGGTAAGGGTCTTGATTACTACTGAATGCATGTTTGGATGATGTTTATTTTCTTGTGCTTGTGAGTTCCTCTCTTATATCTCTAGGCTTGATTTTGTGGTTGATGAAGAGTCTATATATATATATATGATCAAAAGATTACGTTGCTTTGCATATACCTTTTCATAGCACAATATATTCACACATTCAAGAGGATAATAAAGTGTGGGTTCAACGCTTTATGCTTGGTCAATAGGGTTACTATTATCATGCGAATGTTACCCGTTTGAATTCATTTGAATATCAAATATAAACGTATTTTATTTGATTAAGAGAAAATGCAGACCGAACCCTTAGAGCATTCTTGCAACACATGATGTATGGAAACTAGAACAACAGTGAATGGTATGTGTGAAGGATAAACTACCACGCACCATGTCAAGTGAAGAATAAGCCAAATGAAAACACAACACTTTTAGAGGCACGTAAGTGGAGTTTTTGCAGTGAAATATGCATATGGCGAATAAAATATGAGGTCGATAATAGTCATTATAGACTATGTTTGATGAGGCTGATAAAATAGCTTTGACTATTAGTGTAAACTGATTATCATTTTGGATGACATGTGATATAAGTCGTTGCATTACATTTGATATTGTTGTCTATAAAATGCTTGACTTGGTCAATGCCTTTAGTGAGATCAAGCTTGACTTTGTCTTATGTATTAAGCTGCCAAGTCGATTCATCCACCATATGGATCGATGGAAAGCTGCTGTCATAAAATGGGAATTGACAGAGTTTAACCGCACCAAATATGAAGGAAAAGGAATTGGAATTGGTGCCACCTTTCAGTCTGAATTGCTATAGAAGTATTTTTTATGTGACAATTTGAATTATGCATATGCTGATTGAATAAGTCAGATTGTTGTCACTAAACAAGTCAACCTGTAGGTGAATAAGCTGAGTATTAGCTTGAGAATTCACCACCTTTTTGATAGATTTCATGTGTTGCTTTGCATGAAGCTTGTTGTCCATTAGCATGCCTAAATTGTAGGCTATGACGTTACTTGGTTGCTTTATAAATAGTTGAACCATTACATTTGTGAAGGACACATTCTTTCGCAAGTGATTATACATCTTTTGTAGTTCATTATTTTTGAGTTATTACCAACCATACTTGTCTGATTTTATGAGTGAGATATAGAGAGCATTCTATTGTGAGTAAGAGCTAACATTGTTGTTTGAGAGAAGTAAGCTATCAACAAATGAGATAGGGTTGCTTGTGAGAAGTTGATTATCAAGCTAATTGTTGTTGGAGAGGGCTGCATTGCTATCTTTAGTTGGATAAGTGATAACATGAATGAGGATCTCTTCTTCTTTGTTATTTTACTTTGATTGATGTGTCTTGCATGCATGGTTGAGATGTCTTTTCCAATATATGCATTAGAGAATGTAGATTGTTTTGAAAAGGAAGTTGAAGCTATTATGTTGTTTTCATATTGTGTTTTAAAGTACTCCATAGTAGGAGATGGGTGTTTATCATAGGTATTATATACTAGGTATCATTGAACATGAAAAACACACATGGTGTATTTAGCTAAGTTATTGATTTTACTAGGAAAGCTTGTGTTTACTTCTAGGAGAGATAATCCAGTATGGGAGGGAGTTTAAATACTTATGAGTAAGTAGGGTTAACCAAGTATATAGGTTATGTTTGGAATGAAGGACTATCCATTGAACGAAAATACCTAGCTTGTGTGCTTACTAGTTAAGTAGGTTATTCCAAGTAGATTAATATGGTTGTAGGTTATTTGGGATGATAAACTATCCATTGAAGGAAATACCTATGCGTAGGTTAAGATAGCCTTATGTCAAATTGGCCCTGAGTAGTGTATGTGATAGATGACCCTCAGTAGAACATACTAAATGAAACACTTTGGCCAAAGTAGTGTGATGACCTTTGGCTCCACTGTTAGTTCACTGTGATCTAGTATTCCATGCTAGACAAAGATTGTGGGATTACAAGTTCTAGTAATGTAGGACTCAACACTATGTTCAGTTGGTTGTTATCGATTACTCTACCAATCTCTTCGTTGAAGGGAAGGGTCATCTATCGAATGATAGATGTGTGAGGGACCGCATTATGAGTCTGTGGTTGGTGGAAAAGCACCTGAGTGATGCTTCTCCTCCATAGTAGGCGATAGAAGAACCAAGATTTGGAAGGAAGGATCCTAGACTGTCTTACAACTGTTTGTTCTAAAGCTCATTGGAGCTATGTATGTAAATGTATGTATTCTTGTATTTTTTTAACTTGTGAAGTTATTGTAATGAAATGGAATCTTTATTGTAATTTGATATGGCATCTTGTTCGTATATTCTCAATAATGAAGGAAATTTTTTATTGCAATCTCTTGTTACCTAATTTATTTACTCACAAGGTGTAAATTCAGAATTTTTTACTACATTGAAGGATTGGCATGTTACATTGTTGCTTACTATTATACTTTTATTGATTTTTTCCAAGCATCCATAGCTTGTTTGAAAGAACTTGTTTTAGGCTTTTAGCCATAGTAGCAAGGCAGTGAATTGTTTGATAAAATGCTTTGGTAGAAATGAATGAAAAATGTGGTAGCATAGACAAGGCAATGAATTGTTTGAAAAAATGCCTCAAAGAAATGTGGTCTCATGGCAATGGAATGCCATGAAAAATGCCATGACAAGCAAATTTCTATGGATTGTCATGGCATTCCATCACCAGGAGACCACATTTCTTTGAGGCAATTTTTCAACTAGTTAACTACCTTGTCTATGCTATTGTGTACTATTATGCTTTGATAGATTTTTTCCAAGCATCCATAGCTTGTTCGAAATCACCTATTTTAGGCTTTTAGCCATAGCAGTAAGGCAGTGAACTGTTTGATAAACTACTTTGGTAGACATGTATGAAAATTGTGGTAGCATAGACAAGGCAATGAACTTTTGAAAAAATGCCTCAAAGAAATGTGGTCTCATGGTGATTGAATGCCATGACGAGCAAATTTCTATGGATTGTCATGGCATTCCATCACCACGAGACCACATTTCTTTGAGGCATTTTTTCAACCAGTTCACTACCTTGTCCATGCTATTGCTTACCATTATGCTTTGATAGATTTTTTCCAAGCATCCATAGCTTGTTCGAAAGCACCTGTTTTAGGCTTTTAGCCATAACAACAAGATAGTGAACTATTTGATAAAATGCTTTGGTAGACATGTATGAAAAATGTGGTAGCATAGACAAGGTAGCAAACTATTTAGAAAATTGCCTCAAAGAAATGTGGTCTCATGGTGATGGAGTGCCATGACAATTCATAGCAATCATTCCATGACAATCCATAACAATCATTCCATGACAATCCATAACAATTTTCTTGTCATGGCATTCCATCACCATGAGTCCACATTTCTTTTAGGCATTTTTTCAAATAGTTCATTGCCTTGTCTATGCTATTGCTTACTATTACGCTTTGATATATTTTTTCCAAGCATCCATAGCTTGTTCAAAAACACTTGTTTTAGGATTTTAGCCATATCAGCAAGGCAGTGAACTATTTGATAAAATGCTTTGGTAGACATGTATGAAAAATGTGGTAGCATAGATAAGGCAATGAATTGTTTGAAAAAGGGCAGTGAACTGTATGAAAAATGTGGTATGATAGATAAGGCAGTGAACTGTTTGAAAAAATGCCTCTAAGCAATGTGGTCTCATGGTGATGGAATGCCATGACAAGCACATTGAGACCACATTTCTGAGGCATTTTTTCAAACAGTTTACTGCCTTGTCTATGTTATTGCTTACTGTTATGCTTTGATATATTTTTTCCAAGCATCCATAGCTTGTTTGAAAGAACCTATTTTAGGATTTTAGCCATAGCAGCAAGGTGGTGAATTGTTTGATAAAATGGTTTGGTAGACATGTATGAAAAATGTGGTAGCATAGACAAGGCAATGAATTGTTTGAAAAAATGCCTCAAAGAAATGTGGTCTCATGGTGATGGAATTCCATGTCAATCCATAGCAATTTGCTTGTTATGGCATTCCATAGGATGCCAAAGATCAAGCAGAATGATCAAGCCCCAGGATTGAATATCCCATGGAAAACCAACATAAGCACAAAGGACACACATGCATGTAAGATATGTGCCGCAAGACAAGATTCACAAGAATACAATGTCAAATCCAATGTAAAAAGGAAAAAGTAAAAAAAAGGATGGACTAGCAAGTTGTGTTATGCCATGTCCATAAAATACGCTCGCAAGGGCTAGTGCAATTCAGTATACACTAGGTGAGCCCCAAAGGAAAAATGAGAAACACACACTATGTCTACAAGGTGTGTACCCATAAAAGGGGTGGAAAATGGGACAGATGCACTAAGTCTATAGGTGTGCTCCCATATGTCAACCATACCGAAATTTATACTCCTTGATAACTTTGATAAAGTGCCACAAAATGGTCAATGTGCTATGTGAATGCTACACTAAGTCCAACTCCTGTGAACAAAAGTGAAGCCAAAAAATGTCAAACTGAAAACAAAACTCACCTTAGGATGCCAAAATGAAATAATACTAATGTATGCCCCCACTTTAAAGAAATTGCTAAACACCATGTTGTGAGCAATTACTTTAAAGTAGAAATGATAAATGCCAATTGATAAAATGGAAATAAGAGCTTATTTGGAAAGCCTATGCCAATGATATGTTTCCAAATAAAGTTGTGTCATGAAGAATGGTTTCCCCCACATGCAATCTCAAAAGATAACACAAAAGATCTAAGGATTCAGGGTCAACGTATGTCTTTTCTACAGTGATATAATAGAGCTCAAATCCATCATCATTTCCAAAATACTCGTAGAATAACAAACACAAAGGAGGAATGACACATAGAGAGAAAGGAAAGAAAAGGTTTTGGGTAAAAATGGAAGACTTAGATGTCTCAACAACTTGCATCATCCCCAAAAGGAAAAAAATGACAAAAGAAAAGACAATATTTACTACAGATAGAAGAATGTAGAATCAAATAGAAGAATGTCTCGATAGATTTGCTTTCGTTGTATCCTTGCACCAACAAAGTAACAAGGGTCATCCAAAGGAAACTCACATAAAGACACACCAAAGAACATGATATGGGGGATCACATTACATACACACAATCACAAATAACATGAAAAGAAAAGAAATAGACTGTCACATGTGAGCCAACCTAAAGTAGGTCATCCAGATCCCAATCTTGCTCATCATATACGGATGGCGGATAACTAGCCGAAGGGACTACGACAAGTGCCATACTAGGACAAGGCTACCTAACCCCTTTTCCCCCAAATGTAGGACAAGGATGAGTCGAGATAAATGATGATATGGCGCTCCTTACAATATGGAAAAATCAGTTACATAAAGTGCAATACATGTAATAGTGAGTAAGCTAAGATTCTACAATTATCAAATGGAAAGGAGCGAAGTGTGTGCATGCTAGCCATTTATAGTATCAACTAGCTCTTTGACAATATTAAATTCTTCAAATATGTTCTTTAAAGCACAACACTCATGAGTAAGATGCCCAAGTGTTTTATGATATGCACAGTAAGACATGTTTGTACTTTTTCCTTTTTTGTTTTCTCGGATAGGTGGTAATGTTCTAAGTCCTTGGTTGAGAAGCGATTGTAAAGCCTTTTCGGTTTTGGCTATGGTATGGAGAAATGGTAGCTTGTTAAGTTTATAGAGCATGGGTTTCTTGATTGAACAAATGTTTGATGAGGAGGGGGAGGATCTTGATATCCTAATCCATTGGTATCTTTTGATTGTTTCTGTTCTAGCAATTGATGGATTTCATGCTCATTTGTTATCTCCATCCTTATTTTCTCAAAATTCTAAAGCCTTGACCATAATGCTCTTCTAAGTTGATAGGTGTATAAGTAACTTTATGGGCATATGATAGAAGAGTATCAATGTTGTCATTGTGAATAAGCTCCTTCATGATTGGTGGTTGAGGTTTGCTTTGTGATTCAATTTCAGGATGCAAATGGTTGAACATGCCAAGTGATGGGATGATATGAGGTGTTGGTTATTGCATGGAGGGATAGAAGGATGCATTGTTCTCAAGGGTATGCAAGGAATTTTGTATGAATTCTTGCATGCTATCTTCATCTTGGCCCAAGATATCTATCTCACGAGGAGGTGAAGAATCGTGAATAATTTCAATTGCATTAGGATCACCACCAAACACATAACTTGAAACATCAACCAAAGATTTTAAGATCCATAGTTTACCAAAACACATGTCCATGATGAAACTTTGTTTTAAATATCAAATGAGTGGATATTTAATGCAACTTTCATATCTGAAATATGATAATTGACTAATTTTAAGATGCAAAAACCTAAAATGATTACTTTTGAATGCCAATTTTGATCTTAAACAATGCACTTTCTTTCACCAATTGAACTAAATACAAAAATCTATAGAAATATGCAATTTTTGAAACTAAACTAGAGATATGCAAGTATAGGAAAATGAAGTAGACAAAGACAAACAAATGCATAGAATATTGTAAAATCACCTGTACAAGGACAGGTTTTCCCAAGGGTGAATGCGTCTTTGCAAAATTTTGATGAAATGTATCATATGACAATGTATGAACAAAATCATAATTTTCTTGAATGAAATTTTGATCTAAATGACTGAAACACACCTTAATCAAGATATTATGTAGAATGTATGTAATGTTTTTGGATTTTTATGATTTTGAATGATGAAAATATGCAATATGTAACCCTAAATGAAATGCAAAATAAGATAATGCAAAACCTAGATCTAGGGTTTCAAGGATCTCCAAATTAGAAAAGTATCATGTAAGAATGTTAGGTTCACCAAAATGAAATGGTGAGAAAAGGGGATCCACACAAAGATTTATTGGTTGGGTATTTTTTTATAAAACCTTAGGGATCTTAATAAGTGCCTTTCTCCAAAAATTTCATTAGGAAAGAGATCACAAGGTGTAAAGATTGACTTTCAATCTCAATGGTGAACTAGCCAGACCTGGATCTCAATCTTTAGGACAATAGAACAGATCTAAAACTAAACTAGAATGACTTGAAACACTAAAAAATAAATGAACAATAAGACCTAATGCTAAAAATACATATTTCCAAAAATACAGACTATTACAGAACTTTGTAGGAAGATCTAAGAAGGGTTTGAACACATGTACCTGCCACCAGAAACTTGTTTTGAGGAGTGCACAAAGCCTTATTCACCCCTGGATGAATGGGTCTCAGTCTAGGTCTCTAAAACAACTTTTGATAGTCCTATGATGTTGGATCTTAGCTTTGGTTTGACACAGGTCCCACTATTGGAAAGTCAAAAATAAAGTCTACAACTTAGTTTCTATGGCTTGACAACAATGATGACAACTTAAGCAACATTGCAAAATTACTCCTTCAAGATCTCTTCAATTCTTCATCAACCTGTAATCTGCACATACACAAAGAGGAAATATTTTTTTGTTTTGTATGGGAGTTTGCCTTGGTCAAAACCCAAGTTTGGTAATTAAACCTTGCTAGAAAGATAACAAAAAGGAGAAGGAAATGATGAATGGACAATCTTGCTATAAGTTACCACCGTTCAATGGCTTCCCTCAGAGGATTAAAGTCAAACACATCACTCCAAGAAACTTGATCTTGCTTTTCTTGATGGATTTGGATACTTGGAATGCTTGGATGCTTTTGGATCAACAATGCATATTAGCCTGCACAAGATGACATAAACACACATAGACTTGAACATGATGTTAGGATGTTGATTGCAAATAAACTCTTGAATGCTCTATTATTCCCTTGATAATAATATTGTTGGACTGGTGAAGACACTGAGAGGGGGGGTGAATCAATGTCTTGAGAAATTAATTCAATTTGTTGACTTTCAAAAATCCCTTTTAAACCTTCTCTGAACAATATGAATTATGTTTCAAAAGCTAACATGTGTGCCAATCTGAATTACTGATTCTTAATCACAAAAATGTAAGTACATAAATGTATAACTATGAAACAATAAGATCACAAATGAAACCAAATAAAGAACCATAACACAGTGAATTTCCTAAGTGGAAAACCCTCTTGGGGTTGAAAAACCACTCAAAAAATTGCCTCACTGGCTTAATAAACCTCATTGGTTACAAAATGCCTCACTAAAAAAAATGGCCTCACTAACCAAAGAACCTCATTGGTTACAAGAATGCCTCACTGGCAATGATCAATCTGTCTCATTGAATTGATCATTTTAACATCACTATACATTTCTGAATAGAATCATTAACTACAGTCAATCTATTTCACTTCAAATCATATTTCACTTTCAATCTAATAGATTTAATATCTTAAAGACTCATTCACAAGAATCTCTAAAATACAAAATATATTAGTGATACAATTTTTTTTACATTATGTTTGCAAAACTTCAATTACATAAAAATAGATTAAACTTTCAGTATCATAACCCTTCTGTAAAACCTCCGAACACACAACAGTGTAAAGACACTATTTAAATATCCAATGTAGATGTCATCACATGCTGCCACTTGTTCAAGCTTATAACCATCAAGAAAACCATATTCAAACTACCGCGTGTCGAGTCACCAATGTGACACCACCTTCTATCTGTATTTTAACACATACATGACCAATACCAAGTATGCAAAATAGTCTTCAAACCTGTGTAATTAAAGAATAAGAATCCCTAACGAACAAGGGTAGATTATTGTGCATTCTATACTCCAAGAAATGATAAAATCAACTGACAGGACAAAAACCCAGATTACCACTAAACTCAAAATAAAACCACTTCCAATAAGACCATGAAAAACATAACAAATGAAACTAAGTTATCGATTTTCTTGTCATGGTAAACCTTAACTATCTGTAGAATTCCAAAACCACAGTCCTGAAGATGCATTTGCTAAACCACCTTCTCAATCAAAACTTTCAGTCTTATGCAAACCCTAGCTTGGCCATGGAAGAATGATTTTGAGTTTTTCCAAGAATGAAAGTAAATTAGGGAACAATTATTGTTTCGATGTTACAAATAAAACATTATCATTATATCCCCAATAATCACTATGTCGGTCATGATTTTCCAAAAAATATAAATCTCATAATGCTCAATGTAGTCGGTGTTGACTACCATGTGAAACAAACAAATACACTACCTTGTCGGCCTTGTTGAAAATATAAACCTTTTTCTATGCACAAAGTCTAAATGAATTTAGACTTTTCAACCATAATCATCACCTCTAATAGCTTGAGGAAATTGGACCAATCTTTATACCTTGTAGATAATCAAAGTATTGCACCTTATATACGAATTCCAAAATCACCCAATGATAAAACAATAAATGTAAACCAAAACAAAACCTTGCACATTAATATGACAAGTACCAATATGCCCAAGTAACTGTGAGAACACTTAGAACACTTTGTAAATGCCATCACCAAGTAAATGCCACATAGTGAAAGAATGACTAGCATAACACTTGTATGAAAGTCAATATGGAGTTGACAACCTTTACCTTTTCTTTTGCACCATTCACAACTTTTGGACAAACCATAATCAACATCAATACATTACCTTGTAAATGAGAAACCACCATATGCCATGAAAGTAATGTTGCAATGTATGTCACTATATCAATCACTATATCAAGATGCCACCTGTACATGAAAATATATCACCATCTAAAGAGCAAGTCAACATCATGTAATGCTATATGTTTTGAGCAACAAAGAAAAAAATCATTGTCTTTTGGAAACAAGGACAAACCAAAAATGAGGAACAAAGAACAACAAACTCCCCATTTGTCCTTGGTGACAAAAGCACAAACTTCTCCCACTTTTTGACATGCAAGACAAAGGACCTGAACCATTGTTTGTAAATCAACATGAGTAGCATGAAATAAGGAGCATAACACAGTATATTTCACTATCATTGTCCAAAAGTAGAAGCCAATAGCCATATCAAAAGGAACAAAGAACACACATGGCAGGAGAAAATGAAAAAAAAAGAATAACTCCTCCTATCTTGCTAAGCACTTCACATAGAGCACTATCATAGGCATCAAGCCACTGTTTGAACATATTATCTAACCTATTACAAGCAACTATCAGATCAACGTGTAAATCTCAAATACCAAATCCAGATCATACCATTGACCAAAATACACTGTATATGGTATATATGTACACTATCACACACAAAAAAATCACTATAATATTTCTCCCCCTAAGACAAGTATGACCACTTGTAGCACAAAAAAAACTCCTATCATTCCATGGTTAGAATATCAAGAACCAATATCTTTTAATGCAAACAAGACATCAAAGAAAAAGAGTAGACTACAAATTGTAACTTCAAACACTTTTATTTACAAAATATATTCCATACAGCTAGACCAAGAAGAATATAGTTTGATCATTACACTTGCTGTTCCAAATGATCCCTGTACCTTCTTTTGCATCAACAAAGAACTCATTGCATCTATTGTCGCATTATGACTATCTAACATAATGCCTCCTCATAAAGTGTTCTTCATGACATCTATAGGTAATGTTATCTTTTTACAGAATGTCGAATCCAAAAAACACTACAAAAAACACTTTTGACTAAAAATTCACTGTGGATCATGAAAAGTAATTAAGTAATTGTCAATGCAAAGGATAATATTGATGTTCCCAAGACTAATGCCATTTAGTCATCAAAGAACTGCATCCAAAGCCATGATGAAGGCATAAACAAAAATACTGATCCAAATACTATCTCAAGAAATACTTCATCAAATTAAAGCAAGTAAAGCAAGGATGAAACATTATGTCCATACTGTTTCAATGTTGTCTTGCCTATAATCATCAATACTCTCTTTAAACACTTTTAGCAATCTATGTGTCCACATCTTGATCAGCCTTTTGACCTTTATTTTTAAAACTCTTCCTCTAGATAGCAGAGAAAACTATGAGAGAAGTATTTGGTATGAATAAAGTGAATAATCCATTGCACTAACAAACATTGACTATTTTGTGATATTGGCTGTATTGAACCATGCTGGCTACAAGAATTAATCACTGACATGCAACCCAATACCAACTATTACTATGGCACTGTCTCAACAAAAACATACTGTGAGTCACTATCCATCACTTTAATGACATCTAATCATTCTCCATTATACCAGACATCGTACCAATGGAATAATATCTCAAGACAAAAAATTATGCATGTATATCACTGTCAAAATTAGACTATGATTGAGTAAGCTTGCATATAATCTAATGATTAAGCATCATAGAATTAACTAACAATAATTGAGATCACTGTCAACACTAGATTCACAAGGCAGTGATTTCACACTAGTGCCAAACTCATCACTTTGAATCATCTGTAATTTTCCACCTTGCATTCACACTGTTACTCATAGTTGACACTGTCTTATGAATTAAGCAAGTGTAGATAGGACTAACTACCAATGTTATAATTTTACCATTGAATGGAAATTCATTGCATTGTTTCAAGCAAGTTAGAAATAAGTCACTGTCATTTCCTCATTAATGACTATCTTATATTTCGAAGACCAATATATTCAAGATGCAAAGAAAGATCATGCTTATACAATACTGAGCACTCCACAAAAGCACTAATTTTTGCTAATGAAATATCAATCCTAATGAGAATCACTGTGAATTGATCTCTCACTGAGATAAAGCATATTAAAGAAAAATATTCATTGAAAGAATATTTGCTCAAGTTTACTAAAGACATCATCGATAATGCAAATTCTTGGAGTAAGCAAGAATAACTTAGTTCCAAGCCTGAACTAACCATATTCTACTCATTTGACCACTGTGTATCAACATTCAACTGTGACTATAACTCACTGCCCATGCCATCGCTATTTACCTGTCACTCACATAGAATATACAAACTATCACTAAGATACAAATTTTGTGCAAAATAGAGAGATTTCCATATGATGTAATTGTCACTGTGTTTGTTGTCACTGTGTGGAAAACCCACTATTTGCTACAAGAAAATGTTTACCACTTTCAAAGCACATTGCGACTATCTTAACTTCTAGAGAAGAGGAAAATTAGAAACATTTGCACCATAGAACCAAGCCATAAATATCATTGTATATCTGATATGATGTAAAAATATACAACTACTACCCCTGTATTTTTTAAGGCCATCATCAATAAAGGATTGCATTAAAGCAACTCTATAAAGAAAAAACCATGAACACAATTTTGACACTATGCCATCAATATCATGAAGCATCACACAAACCATCTCTCACTGTCAGAGTACATTTTCATTAGCATGACATTATATTAAGACTGTCACCAATTGTCTCAAAAAGTCACTGTCATCATAATCCAAGGAGCTCTAATATGAGAAATAAAAAAAAACATCCAAAAGAATTCTTCCAAGGAAACTATCAAGAAATGTCCGCATTATCCTGATAAGATATCATCATGCAAGGACTACTGATGAAGCCATAAGATCATGTAGAGACTAAAAGAAAGTTCATAACTCACAGGTACAATACTACTTCTTCTAGTTAAGATGAAAACTAGGTACTAAATGCTCTAGCCACCTTATTCCTCCTAGAATTTTTCAAGGGGGTTAAATAATTTGGTATATTCAACTCCTACTTCTTATGCAGTTGGTGATTCCTTTTGTGCAACATGCTCTAGTTTAGGATTTTCATTTCCCAGGTATTGTTTTCTTCTCCAAACCTGTATGGGCCCTTTCTTTTTCTTGCTCAATGCATCTACATTTTTGTTTCTAGATGATGCTTTCAACTTACTCCTACACTATTGTGCCTTATGCCCAAGGTTATGACACTTAAAGCATATGACATTATAACAAGTTACATGAGTAAACTAGGAATCATATCTTTTTGACATTTCAAAACTTCTATGATCATGTCTTCCATACTTCCTACAATTTCTTGTACAATCTCTTGCTCTATGACCATAAGAAAAACATAAATAGCAATAACCATTAAATCGAGAGTAGTTATATCTTTTTGAATAAATTTTCTTTGAGAACTTGCTTGATCTTTTTCTTGAAATATCAATAACATTCTCTTTTGCTTTCTCCTTGTTTTCTTCTCCAAACCTGTATGGGCCCTTTCTTTTTCTTGCTCGATGCATCTACATTTTTGTTTCTAGATGATGCTTTCAACTTACTCCTGCACTGCTGTGCCTTATGCCAAAGGTTATGACACTTAACACATGTGACATTATAACTAGTTAGAGGAGTAAAGGAATCATATCTTCTTGAAATTTCAAAACTTCTATGATCATATCTTCCATACTTCCTACAATTTCTTGCTCTGATAGCACTTGTTGGAGTGGCAGAGACACTGAGAGGGGGTGGGGGTGAATCAATGTCTTGACAAATTAATTCAATTTTCTGACTTTCAAGAATCCCTTTTAAACCTTTTTAGAAAAATATTTATTATGTTTCAAAAGCTAACATGTGTGTCAATTTGAATTACTGATTCTTAATCACATAAATGTAAGTACAAAAATGTATAACTATTAAACAGTAAGATCACAAATGAAACCAAATAGAGAACCATAACACAACGAATTTCCTGAGTGGAAAACCCTCTTGGGGTAGAAAAACCACTTGAAAAATCACCTCATTGGCTTAATAAACCTCACTAGTTACAGAATGCCTCACTGGAAAAAATGGCTTCACTGACCAAAGAATCTCACTGGTTACAAGAATTCCTCACTGGAAATGACCAATCTGTCTCATTGACTTGATCATTTTAACTTCACTATACATTTTTGAATAGAATCATTAATTATAGAGGATCACTCTGTTTCACTTCAAATCATATTTCACTTTCAATCTAATACATTTAATATCTTAAAGATTCAGTCACTGGAATCTCTAAAATACAAAATATATTAGTGATACAATCTATTTTGCATCATGTTTGCAAAACTTTAATTATAGAAAAATAGATTAATCTTTTTGTATCATAACCCTTCGTTAAAAGCTCTAAACACACAACAGTGTAAAGACACTGTTTAAATATCCAATGTAAATGTCATCACATGCGGCCACCTATTCAAGCTTATAACCATCAAGAAAACTATATTCAAATTGTATCAAACTACCTCATGTCGAGTCACCAATGTGACACCACCTTCTAACTATATTTTAACACATACATGACCAATACAAAGTATGCAAAATAATCTTCAAAACCATGTCATTAAAGAATAAGAATCCCTAACGAACAAGGGTAGATTATTGTGCATTCTATACTCCAGGAAATGATAAACTCAACTGACAAGAAAAAAAGCCAAAATACCACTAAACTCAAAATAAAACCACTTCCAATAAGACCATGTAAAATAGAACAAATGAAACTGAGTTAATGATTTGCTTGTCATGGTAAACCTTAACTCTGTAGAATTCCAAAACCACTGTCCTGAAGATTCAACTTCTAAACCACCTTCTCAATCAAAACTTTTAGCCTTATGCAAACCCTAGTTTGGCCACAATAGAATGATTTTGAGTTTTGCCAAGAATGAAAGTAAATTAGGGCATAATTATTGTTTCAGTGTTACAAATAAAACATTATCATTATATTCCCAATAATCACTATGTCGGTCATGATTTTCAAAAAATATAAATATCATAATGCTTAATGTAGTCAGTGTTGACTACCATGTGAAACAAACAAATACACTACCTTGTTGGCCTTGTTGAGCATATAAACCTTTGTCTATGCACAAATTCTAAATGAAGTTAGACTTTTCAGCCATAATCATAACCTCTAATAGCTTGAGAACTTTGCACCAATCTTTATACCTTGTAGATAATCAAAGTATTGCACCTTATATACCAATGCAAAAATCACCCAGTGATAAAGCAATAAATGTAAATCAAAACAAAACCTTGCACATTAATATGACAAGTACCAATATGCCCAAGTAAGTGTGAGAACACTTAGAACACTTTGTAAATGCCATCACCAAGTGAAATGCCACATAGTGAAAGAATGACTCTAGCATAACACTCTTGTATGAAAGTCAATATGGAGCTCACAACCTTTACCTTTTCCTTTGCACCATTCACAACTTTTGGACAAACCGTAATCAACATCAACACATTGCCTTGTAAATGAGAAACCACCATATGCCAAGAGAGTAATGTTGCAATGTATGCCACTATATCAAGATGCCACCTGTACATGAAAATATACCACCATCTGAAGAGAAAGTCAACATCATGTATCATGTTGTATGTTCTGAGCAACAAAGACAAGCATTATTATGTGTCTTTTGGCGACAAGGACAAACCAAAAACAAGGAGGAACAAAGAACAAAAAATGTTTTCTCTTGAAAATATTTGATCATGTGTGTTAGAATGCTTAGATTTCAAAATGATAAAAAGACCATGTATTTATAGGTGTTTATCTAATTTCCTGAAAATTAGATTCCAAAATATGACAATTGTAACTTGAATTTGAATAATTAAAATGACACCAAAAACATATTTTAAAATGGGTCTAGGCACTTAAAGGGGACCCATTTGCCCATGGGCGAATGGGTCTTGGCTTATAAGTCTAGGACACTCATATTCCATGGTGATTTAATTATTAAATGCATTACTTAAATGCCAGTTCTCTTTTTAGAAAATGGGAAAAATAAGGCATTGGAATGCATAATTTGGAAAATTAGAAGCCTAATTAAGTCCAATAAATTAAGGGATCCAAACATAGTGTGAAATTGTAAAGGTATACAATTTCCTACACTACAGTGAGATCAAAGAACCTATATCATACCTTGACAATATCATTGAGATGTGTCAATAACATGTTTGTACTAGGACTATTAAGTACTTATTGCCTTGTTTCTCATGCTATTGGGTTTACATTACTTGTATGCTGGAGCTATGTTGAAATAATCCCTTGCAATTTAATCAATTTCATTTGGTTAACCTATTTCTTAATTTTAAGTTAGAAAGTATTTGGTTAAGTTTATTAAAAAATTATAAATTATATGAGTTCAATAATAGATGATAAGATTAAATTATACATAAACAATAATTTTTTTCACTCTATAAATTAGAAATTTTAATACCACTATGATTAAAAATGTGCCTATTAGATATCTATCTAAATGATTTTAGTGAATTCATTGATTTCAATAAATAAAAATTTAAAATTGCGATTTTAATTCATGTTAGGTATTTAAACTTACTAGATTGAACTAGTATATGTACAAGTGGTTAAATGAAATTTAAATTTTAAATTTATCTTGATGGGCCTTTAGGATGGAATGTATCAAGTTTTTCATATATTGTACACACATGTTATGAGTATACATGCAAATTTAAAATTAGAAATTAATTGATTTTTGTGTAGCACCGATATGAATGGGCTTTGAACATGTATTGATACAAAGATACAGAGAATGAGAATGATTTTAGATGACCCTTCAACCATTGGGGTTACAAAACCAATTGCGAGATGATTTTAGAGATTTTAGTTAGGATACAATGTTCATTACAGGGTGTCCATGCATACTTTGGGGAGACTTTAGCAATTTCTCTTTCCTAAATGTAGAAATAGGTTTCTAGTGAGGTTCCTTTGAGTACAATCTAGCTAAGAGTGCTAAAGGGAACTATCAAAACAAAATGTTTTCTCTAGTATTCTACTAGATCTTAGGTGAGGGAATATCAGGTGACTAGGTGCATATTCTATATGATTGACCCATTGATTTATCCACAATTTCTTGATGCACATGATAGTTATCCAAATAATGACCAAATTCCATTATATTTTGCATAATAGTTATACATTCAAGTTCATTTAGGCCTCAATGTTAATTATTTGTATTTACCACCTCATTTAGGGTAGGGGTGTGGTAGGGCCTACGACATGGATGCTTACTATCATTTAGATCGATAGCATCTAGATTTTTTGGCTTTGGTTAGATAGAGGATGCTTGTTGTCACTCCATCCTTGAGCCCTATTGGTGATCAAGTTGTGATTGCTTCCCAATGAGAAGCAATTGAAAGTATTGTTGATATTGCGGTATAAGCTCAATAAATATCTACAAATCATGTGGGATGATACTTGATGAGGAATCCACATAAGTCACCTATTGAGTCAGATTATAATGCCATGTTTGACATTATATCTCTAAATGATATAGACCACATTGCATATGATGACCAAATTTTGAGGGATATAGGTCATAGATTGTCCAAGGACTTGATGAGAGCTTACCACGTGATTTCATTCTATTCGGGGATCCCCTTAGTAGATGTTAGTTCATTTGTGGGTTGAAATTGTGGAGATTTAGAGAGTCTTGTAGCTTAGTCCCAACATTTTGATATCAATCCTATAGTTAAATCATCTAGTGGGGCACACAAGCCACACACTGACCATTCCACCACTGCTACATAAGAACATTCACTTACCAATGATTATGCTAATACATGTGCTCATACATTTGTTGATAAACTTGAACAAGCTACGAGAGGTATGGGTTTTATGGAGATGCTCTCTTCAAGGTCAATTCCATCTCACTTGCATTGTTCGCTACACACATCATTGATAAAGCTAGTCAGGGCTAGGACTACAAATGAGTTGATGGGTAACACATTTATTTAAATTATATAATTTGGAATTAGTTTTCTGTTTTACATGCACGTACATGTGTAGATGAAGGTAGTACATGGCACTCCTAGTTTGAGGGCAGAGCGTGTACACACACATTCTTCACTTGATCATATTAGTGGATAGGTGAGTTAATTTATATAGATATATGTATATATGTATGTATGTGTACATTATAATTTACATATACATGTCTAGTCCACTTGTGCATATGTGTGTATATATAAAAATTATAATAATTACACTTTTGTATATGTATATATAGGGTAGTGTACTTATCAGAGAAAGATTCATGCTCAGATGGTCACTCGACTAGGAGCCGACATGATAACTTGGAGAAAAACTATTTATACATAGTTATGTTTTAAATATATAGATACATATTATGTTTGAGAGATCATAAATGTGGACATTATATTCATGAACTTATGTTCCAGAGACTCTAGACATGTTTATATCATGTAAATTTATGTTTATGTTTATGTTTTAGAGATAGACGTGCACACATTTATGTTTGAGATACCATTTGAAATTTGTGTTTATGAACTTATGTTTCAAAGATCTATACATGTTTATAATATGCATTTGAGATATCATCTAGGCTAAGACATAATTTGTTTTTATGTGTATGTTTCAATGAGTGATATCTACATATATGATGTATGATTTGGTTATGTATATATCATACATGTAAATGTACATATTATTTTCATCTAATACAAACTTGTTTTATGTACTTAATGTGATTTGATTAAACATACATGTACATGATGATATGACATGTGGTAAAACAAATTTTTAGCGATTTAATTAATAAATAAAAAAAAAACATTTACATGTGCAAATTGGATTTTAATAGATTATACTTATTTAAGCAATCATGCACTTTATATTGTCACTTGTATACTTGGTATGTATAAAAAAATGTAGAAACTTGTATATATATCATGTTTTCTTCACTCAAGACTTAAACTTGAAACTAAATTGTACTTAACCTTGTGAGATCTTAATTGGATAATTTGATGTATATAATTTAATATTTAAAAGTTGGCTAATTCAACTTGAACAAATACACTTGTAAATTAATAAATTAGCTTTTGATAACTAGAATACAAGAAATTCTAAATAGGAAATGGAAATTAAAACTCAAGTAAATACATGTAATGGATGGACTAGACTTGACTAGAAGATAAAAACTTCGAAAAACTAATTTACAATTTTAAAATGATTAAATATGAAAAAGTTGAGAAAGAAATATCTAACACTCTATTTTTTTTATATTCTTATGTAATTTTGTGAAGGGTGAATAAAAGGAAGAAAATGATGACAATGTTGCTATATGCCATTCACCCTTGAGTGTGACAAGAAATCCCAAAGCCTAAAAAGTATTAGTTTCATAGGACCACTTGGGAGAAATGTTTTCCATATAGGTACATGATATCTAAAAATGTTTAAACTTGTGTGATGATGAAAACTAAAATGAGTGCAAATGTAA
Source organism: Sequoia sempervirens (assembly GCA_007258455.2). Classification (NCBI taxonomy): domain Eukaryota; kingdom Viridiplantae; phylum Streptophyta; class Pinopsida; order Cupressales; family Cupressaceae; genus Sequoia; species Sequoia sempervirens. The sequence goes on from VDFB02281492.1 coordinate 1,057,350,159, forward strand.
CAAATAAAATTATATCTAGAACATTTTCAAGAGTATTAATTGCCAATAAAATGAATCCAATAAAAAAAATTAAGAGTATTAATTATCAATAAAATTAGCAAATTCAAGAACATTTTCATGTATTAATAATAACTTGATAACTTAATATCACATGTATTAATTTGTTTTTCATAATCTCTCTACAAGAAAACTTGAGCTTCCCTTAGCTTCAAGAAATATATATTTTGTACTGATAAGTCCAACCACATGAAGGTGGAAGCTCATGCGTGGCTTCACCTGAGACCCAAGACACCTATTCTAGCTGATGTAAGACATCTAAGGAACCTAGATCAAGTATCTATACCTAGACTTTATTGATGTACTAGACATAAGACACCTAGAATTTATACCTCAAGTGACACCTAGAATTTATACCTTATCAAGTATTCTAGACCTAATAAACTTGAGACACTTGTTATAATTGTACAAGACACCTAGACACCTAGATTATAGTAGTCCTAAGACACCTATATTTTATACCTTATTCTAGGACCTAGAGAGACACATGTAGATTTTTCAACAAGTAGGTCCACACAGTTCTAACCTAAGAAACTTATATTTAAAAGATCTTATTCTCTAAACTTTTAGACCTAAGATGTAATACATGTAAGAACCCTAGATTATATACCTTAGACATGTCTATGTTATATATATATCAAATTATAAGACACAAAGAAGACTACATGTGAAGACACCTAAATTAAAGACCATATATCATGCCCTAAATTTTACTAACCTAAACTATACAAAACTACCAAATTTTTTCAACTTGCTAATGCAAGTAAGGTAAATTCAATTTTTTTGTTCACCTACAATCACTAGCATTGAGTTTACGATGTGCTCACTTCACTTACACTATCTTTAGAAGAGTCCTAGTTTGTGTTTCGCTCTAAGTGTTTCAAATTGAAACGTTAAACTTTTCCTAGTCACCCTAAAGTATAGTGATTGATCACCCTTTTAACTACGTTTGTTTTCCTAGTTGGTTGAGATGAGAAAAGTTATTGCACAATAATGACTTAACTATAAAGAGATTTGAAAAGAAAAAAACTATATTATAATAAACAATCTTACACAAAAAAAATCTTGCTCTGAAACAAAATTAAAAATAAATGAAAATAGTTTCTTGACTCCACTGTGAACATCAATATCATAATCCATTGTTACTAATCTCGTGTAACCAGTCTGCTCTGTGGCAGACTCTTTCTGACTGGATTAAAAACAATAGTGGTTATCAGTGGTTAGTGGCTGGGGATTTCAACTCCCCCTTATTTCCCTCAGAGAAAAGTGGTGGTCTGGTAGATTATTCTGACAACATGGCTGATCTGGCAAACTTTATTAATTCATAGTCTAAAGGTTACCAAACAAATGCTATTTGTTAAAATCAAGTTTCACTCCAAATTTTCTTTAGAATCTTATTCACTCACTTAGTTGACATATTTGAACGAACGTTATGACATGCTTACATGAGGTCATTTTAATTCATTAATGTAAGCTTTCTGTATAACAATAAATTTAATTATTCTATACGTACTAATTTGTCTTTTGTATTATAACTAATCATTTTTCTGAATCTGTTGTTATATTTATTTAATTCAAAGGAAGATAATTTTAACTCAACATTTGGACATTTACTTAAATTTTCTTTACAAAAGTTTTAAATGTATGAATGCTAGTGTTTAATGATTTCATCATTTTGACCTATTATTAAGTTTATTTGAATAGATTTATCAACTTGATAAATTTTATTTGAAATTTTTGCCACAAATATTTTATCCTTTAATAATAAATAAATAGTTATAAGTCTTTATAATTAATTATTTAATTTCAAATTAGAAACTTTCCATAGATTGATTCATAAATATAATAAAGAAAATTTTATAAATTGCTAACTAAATTTAACTACACTCCTAGCTTTTTTATTCTTATTACTAAATCTTCCATTTTTTTTTTTGTTTTTTCTTGTAACTCATACTTTTAATTATCCTTTAGGTATATATTTTATCTTGATAGAATTTGACAAGGATTTTATTATGTTTCCAAAAGAAATTAAATGATCATTACTATCTAAACAATTCTTAAATAAAAACTTCTTTGTGGAAACTAATATTTCATGATTTCTATTGTATTGATCTATTATTGAATTGGTTTGGTTTTCTTATATATTCATCAATTTAAAAGAAAGTTTCTTAAAATTTACCTATATACAATATCCTAATTTTAATAATAGATAGTTATTACACCTATTCAATTTCAAATTAGAACATTATTATTTAATTTCCTATAAGATTTATATATATTTATGAGTACAACTTTTATAATTCATTAATTATATTTATCTACCATTTTTTCCTTGAATTTTTAAACCTAAACACTAAATTCTTTATTGATTATGTATTTGTAATTCATACTTCTAATTAACTATTAACTATCCTTAATTCATTCATTCAATCATGTTTTAATTATCTAATTCATATTTTAAAGTTTCCTTCTTTGTATTAACTACTTCTCGACTAAATTTCATTCTTTATATAATTTCTTATTCTGACTAAAGTTCAGTTGCCAATTAGTTTTTTAATAATGGATGCAGAGGCAATTTACAGAGGAGATTTACTTCCATGAAATTTGTACCAGATCTTTTATTATCTTGCCAGTTGCTATCAAATATTTAATTCTATGGTTTTATTTATTTATTTCTTTCTTTTCTTACGTTGATTTGGAACTATAGATATCATCCTACTATTCTTGCCGATCTACTTCACTTCATGCCTGCCACTACAGGCTGAAGGTTTAAAGAAATGGCATTTAATATGTGTATTGTTCCCTCTTTAACTTTTTCCCATGATCTGGATTATTTTTTTTGACTGCAGACTATTAGTCATTTTGCACTTCTAACCCCCCCATTTTAGTTTGAAAGACTGATTTTTTTTACAGGTTATGGAGGCAGTTTTGATTAAGGGAGGCGTTAAACTTGGCGGGTTGGGGGGCGACCCAGCCATGGGTTGTAACCCCTTGACAGTTGAGCCCATGGCGCCTAACCTGAGCCACCTCTAAATTTATTTTATAAACTCCTTCAAATTTCTCCATTCACTGTTTCTGATCTACTTGCTTAATATCAATTTTAAAATATTTTATATTTGCCTGTGAATTTTTTTCCAAGTTCAAGTTCTTCATTTTTTCTTAATATCTACAACTGAATACTTGTATTTGGATTTTTAAATTGTTTTTACTCTCATTGGTATTGGTAGTATCGTTTTAAACATAAGGATTTTGAAACTCTATGTGACAGATTCCTTCATGTAATCTATTGATTTTCTATAATATATTGAGAATTCGATTTTTTTCTTTTTCTCAACAAATGGATGCAATAATATTTTTTTTAAACTCAGTAACAACGAAATTCACAAGGAAGGAGTATCGATTCTTTTCATCTTTAAATACTACATAGTAGATTTTGCAAGATAATGCTTAGGCTACAAACATCTGAAAGTCATTTTTTTGACTTCTTGTAACAGTTACAAAGAAAAATAACATTTCTTTTCATTCCTTTTCTTAAAGAGACATTTCTAAATACATTAAGGGAAAAAATACATTTCTTCAAACATTTCCCAACTTTAGAATATATAACATATATGAGTTAAACACAAAACTTTTCTTTGACATTAAATTTTTTAAACAATGCATTCTTTTCTTTCCAAAAAAAAACATATAGTTTTACACTTGATTACATAGAATCCCAAGAATACAACATAACTTTGGTTCACAAAACACAATAACACATTAGGAAACCAATGATGTCTTTCTTGAAAATCAAAACAACAAATGTCTTTCTTTTTAATTAAACTTGATCAACTTCAAGAAGTATCTTCATTCCTCATGCAAGAACTCAAAGAGTACAAGGGAGGAAAACCACAACAAGCCAATGGGCTCTCCACCAATCCATAGGGTTGTGAGACAACCCACTCCCGAGCATGGGGAAATATTTAGCCACTTGGAACACTTTTCCCAACATAACAAATCAAGAACACTTAATCCAATCAGACACATGCACATATTTATTTTCACTCACACAGTTACAAACACCCAAGTACATCACTACCACATTGGATTTCCAAAGAGGGATTCCACATAGGGGGAGTAGGGGCTCAACCTATTAGGGGAACACATATGTAGCACAACAAGCCAAATCTCCACATCAAAATCTCCATATACCATAATGCATCATTAAACACCCTTATCCCCCCAAAAAAAAACCAATATGTATATAGATATGGGATACTTATATTCCTAAATAAGGATGGGTACTCATACCCTAAAAATGATCAATATGCACAAAGATATGGGATACTCATATCCCTAAATAAGCATGTGTACTCATACCTTAAAAATAAAGATGCCCCTATTTGTGGGAGCCACCCACTAAAAACCTTGCACATGGAGGACCAAAATCCGCCTTATGCTCAACACAAAAAAAAGAAGAAAATATTCACAAAGACCCTCAAAAAATCCCTTAGATAAGCACATACAAATATTTTCATAAAAGCAATAGGGAAAAACTCTATACCTCAAAGTTTGCAATATCCCACTAATGGTTGAATCCTTGGATGAGAATCCTCCTCTTCCAAGCCTTCACCTCTCTCTCTCCTCTTCTCAATACTCTCTCCCTCTCTCTTCTTAAGAACTAAAAAATCAAAATCACAAATTCACAAGAAGCAAAATGAGCAAGTAACTCTCCCTCCCCTCCATGAACGAGGAGTTTTAAAGAAAATGAAGGAGTAAATTCCTTCAATAACTAACACAACCACACAACTACCCTCCCATTTTTGCCACTTTTTAAAGGAGGGTCTAAACACCTTTTATAAAGTTATAAATGAAAAAAATGACTTTCTAACCTATACACTTTATTCCTAGGCTAATTTCCTAAACATAAAATACAACCTAGACCTCCTAAAAGCACTTAAAAATCACTTTAAGTTTTGCAAGTTAAAACTTAATCCAAAAACATAACCACATTATCACATCACATTGCCTAGGTCCGACATCACAAAGAAAGACATAAAGTGGCTTAATGACCCCTATCATCCGTTGGCATAAAAAACCACCTATGCACTCAACAAGAAGTGTCAGTACATTGTATATATATATAAAATCAATTAGCAACTATAGAATGACATATAAAATTCACCATATACATCAATAGAGGTGATATCAATAGAAGAAGTCATAGGAAATCTAGTAATCAACAAAAAATATAGCATCCATAAGTACATCAAAATAGCATCCATGAGAAAGTAAATATGCATTGAATTTGATCCGCCATGTTCATAACTTAATATATATTGGATATACATAATGGTGCTACTACTAGCAAAAAATAACCATTAATCCATCATGACTGAGCATCTCATTCAACACATACTTGCATAATCAATCAAAAGAACACATTTGGTTATCACAAAGAAGTCACGATAGCCATTAGATAGATAGAATTATTCAATTAACCTTATCCAAAAATAATCAAACATACGAACATGATTGGTGTATAGGAACGACCATCACTCATAAACTTAGGTTTAGTATACAAACATAGAAGCATATAAAATATTAGAAAAGAACCATCAAAATCACATGGAATTAATAGGATCATAGAAGGGCGGGGTCTCACATTCTCCCACCTAGAGTTAGACTTCCTCTTGGAAGTCATTAAGGATTTAGGAGGATTTTCACTCAAAACTTTCTAGGTATATTATCATTTTTTTTCTTATTACATAGTAACCTAGAATATTAGAGTAATCTCTATCAATACAACCCAAAAGATTACTATCCATATTACACTAAAACAATGTTACATGTAACATCTCACAATAAAACCTCGAAGATTAAGAGCCAAAAGAGGACAAGATGTTTTTTTTTTTTTAAACATAAGGGATAACATACACAAAAAATAGTTTCTAGAACCATATAATGGCCACATACAAGGCCAAGTATGGCCTAATGCAACCCAAGGGAGAGGATTAATTTACCCTCCAAAGAAAAATTGGACAGGAGAAAATAAGATAGCTCTAGAAAAAATGCTCCGGAACTTTAGCAGCACTGCTTCGGAACTTTCTGCACTGCTCTAGAACTTTAGTAGCACTGATCCGGAACTTTCTCAGCACTGCTCTGGAACTTTAGTAGCAACTACACAAACTATTATAGTAGGTTGTGATGCATTGTAAACTTAACAATATGATACATAAAGGAAGAAAATACATCCATAGCTCTAATTATTCATGAAAAAAAAAAAAACCATAAAAGAATTGTCATAATACACGTGAGTTCGATGTCAACACCGGAACCCGTAAGCCAAACATGATCATCACATATCTTCTCATTAAATTTATGATTTCTTTCTCTCTCAAGAGAGTACAATGTGCATAAAGGAATAAGTATGAATACAGTAGCATTTCCATGAATAAAATACATCATCAAAAAGATAAATACAAAAGAGGGGAGGACTCCAATTGGTGTTCCAATAACCTATACATCGGTCCCTAGTGGCGGTGGCAATGCTTCCCTACCATGTGGACTCAAAAGAGGCCACCCACCGTGCTTGGAGATAGTCACAAGGCCCAAAAAGAGGTAGCAAGGCAAAGGAAAGGTAAGTCTAACACTCACATCAATCATGAAGCAAACATGGAAGGCAATGCACACAATCAAAGTCACAACAAGAAATGCTCATCCAATATCATGACGGGTACTACTCATGACTACCAAGGGCTAGATAATAAAGTGCATATCAGATGGAGTGTCATCATGCGTGCTTGAAGAGATGGCAGCACATGGAATCAAGTACACCTCTCATAGGGACGAGGAGACTCAATCATGCCCGAATCTATGCCCCGTAGACGGATGGGCTTTCTCGAGTGCATCCTTAGCCTTTACAAGCGCTTAAGGCCATGCACGAGGACTCATTATCTTATTAGTGTTTTACCCCATTAATTTTGTTTAGTTATCACTTGTTTACTCTAATTTTGCTACTAGTTCCCCTGGCAGCCACTTGCAGGCCTTGGGCCCGTAGAGAGCCACTCCATATGACCATTCTATTACCTAGACCTATGCTCATCTCATTTAACCAACGAGGAAACCAAATAATACAAGAAATATAAAGGAAAAGCCACAATTTATGTCAAAGGAACCAATTAAAACAACCAAATAATACTGATGTTAAAAGACACATTTAATAGCTGTAATTCAACAAGAAATGAAGGCATAGAAAACATGTAAAAATTCAAAGTGTCCGGATTACGAATCTAAGCCCGACCCAGTTCATATTTTGGTGTTTCAAGTTGAAATCCACCTTCGATTTTTGAGTTTAGGACCAAATATAAGGTGTTGTTATGAAAAACGTTTTTTTCCAAACTAGGCAAGAAAATCTCAGAAAAATAAAAGTACCCAGATTTCAAATCTGTCAAAGACCCAGTTGAGGTCTTGGCATTCCTACTTGAAATCCACCCTTAATTTTCATTTTTATCAAGAGAGTAATGAGTAGCAATTAAAAAACATGTTTTTTCTTACAAAAAAATTGAGCAAAAGAGAAAATAAGAAAGAGCCCAAAAATAGATTTTTCCCATAAACTTGTTGTGCAGTTTTTGCACACACGCCCCACTTGGAGTAGGGACCCTCTTTTCTGGTATCTTTTGACCTTTTGTTTTATTAGATTTATCTTTTTGAGGTCTTGACATGTTGGTCTTGTTAGCTTTGACCTTGCCCTGAGGCTTGAATTGACTAAAATGGAGTTTTAAGCAAGATCCGGGTTTTCACCTGACTCTGGGATTTTCCAGTTCCGGCGGATTCTCCCGGGCCCTAGTTCTTTATCCGTTTCTAGCTGGATTTTCTGAAATCCGAGTTTCTGCTTGACCCCGGGATTTTTTGTTCCTGGCAGAATTTCCCGGTCTGCACTAAGGTCCCGAACTCCATCGTTTCCCCGGTTTTTGCATTTCCATGAAATTTCTGTCTGTCCGGATTTCCACGTGTCCTGTGATTTTCCAAAATTCCATCTTGGGCTCGGGTTTCCGGATTTGTTAGACGCGTCTTGTCGCTCATTAATGACCGAGGTACCTTCGCTTAGGGGTGTAAATGGGCAGATTTAAGGTATTTTAGGCATCATTTGAGATTCATTATTCATTTGCTTGCTGCCTGAGCATCTGAGTGCATTCCCTATTCGAGCTTTGAGGATTGATTTGGACTGCTTGTGTATGGATCGATTAGAGCGCTGTTGGTTAAAGTTTTCGTTGCTGGGACGCGCTTGTTATGTTGTTTCTTCCTCAAGCTCGAATTTTATCTGCATTGATCCATGGTAGGTTATCATTGGCCCTCCTTTTATTTTGCATGATGATTGAGTTTTCCTGTGCTGAATGGTGGTTGTTTTGGGTCGGCCCATACTTGGTCGCGAGTTTGTTTTATCAAATTGGGGTTTAACCTATCTTTTCGTGAGACCTCATCATCCGTTCCTTCTGTGTGTGCTCGTATTTATTCATTAGATGGAGGGTTCTTCCATTTGGAGGAGGCTCTAGGTTAGATTGTTTGCCCCTTTTAGCGCAAAATTTTCCATCTGCGAGATTAGGGTTTCCTTGGTGCTCGGCTCGGAATAATGGGTTAGGTTGTGATTTATCAATCTTGCCCTTGCATTCCGCTGCTCCTTGCCTTGTGAGGATTCAGGGTGCTTTAGGTTAATCATTAGCTAGTATTTTAAACCTTGAGCTTTCCCTGGTTTTCATGGTGGCGGGTTTATTCATCCAAATTAGGGCATCACCATTTCACCATGAGGAGTGGTCATCTAGGGGGTTTGGAAATTTGAATTCGTTTGCATTCTGAATCTGGTCTATTGGGGTCAATTTTGGGATCATTTGAATCCAAGTAGAGAAGTTTATACGATCATTTGGTCGTCGGCTGGCGTGTCGCCGATCGTCGGGTTCCCATGGTGTCCGCGGAATTTTTGCGCATCCGGATTTTTCCAGTTTAGGCTAATTCCACGGAGCGTGGCAATTTCTGAAACATTTCGAGCTGTCCGCGAAAATCCGTCCCATCCAGATTTCTCCGGTTTCCCTGTCTGGCTTTATCCTTATTAAGATAGGATTGATGGGGTGAATACTAAAATGCTTATTTCTTGTTACCAATGCATGAATTTCATGATAATCTAATGATCTTTTGGTTGAATTAATGATTTATGTGGCTAGCGATGTTTTGGCAGTAGGAATCTGTCTGGGTCAGATTTCTCTGAAATTCTGCCCTGACTGGATTTTCCCAGTTTGCGATATTTTCCCAGACTACTTTATTTTTTCGGACTTTCAAGGATTAGCAGTTTGCAATAGATTTCAAGCATTTTATATGATTTTATGCTGATCTTTTGGTTGGAATATGAACAATAATTGAATACTAATGATGTCCTTTGTGAGTGCAGGCCGAATCAAGCAAAGCTGCTGCCGGAAAATCTAAGGGTGACACGGAGGGGTCATCCATTTCTGAGGCAGAAAGATTAAGGTTGGATATCAAGAGTCAACTTCCTAAGAGCAGGATATCCTCTGTATGGTCTGAAGTGTCTGATACTAATGTGGGAGCTTGGAGGTATAAAGAGTTTAAGCAGAGGACAGCTGAGAAGGATTTGTCAACCTTAAGGAATGGAATGATGAAATCCGGACTTGTGCATGTGGCTAGGTTCCCTTCGGCAATTCAATGTTATGAGCTGATTCTTGAGTGTGCTCGGTAGTACAATTTTGATACACAAAGGGTGGTCAGTACTGAGGGAAGGGTCTTGGCGAACTTCAGTCCTGTCTCCATTGCTCAGGCCTTTGGCATGCCGGACTTGCCTTCTGTGTGTGCTCTAAACATAGACATAGCCAAAACCTATTATGAGAATAAGCCAGTCAAGGCTCAACAGATAATTAATTCATGGTTAGAGAAACCAAAGTCCCACCATTCTAAATTGCCTAAGCAGTTGCACAGAGTTAAGTTCAGGTCGGACGTTTATGATGCCATAACATTTTTGAGCAGAGTGGCTGGTTTGAAGACCGTCAGAGTATTGGAGAGTTGGATTGTCCATGTGATCACCAAAATGGAGCAAGGAACTAACTACCATTGGGCCGATCTCATTAGCTCTGAAATTGATAAGTAGCTGAGGAACGTCTTGGAGACTAAGAAATTCACCATGTCCTCATATGTGGTGTACGTATTAGCCAGATTCTACCCATATAGGGGTTTGAATCCACTAGGGATGTTGGGTCAGGACATAATCTATGAAGTTTACCTAGAGCTGCATTTAGGACACAAGGACTACAGAAGGGCTAATGATGCATTCACAATGCATATTACCCGGATGTTACAGAATGCTGAGCACATGAGACTGTCGGATGGAGCCAAGGGGCTGATAAAGAATTATGGGGCCTGGTTCATTCAATTTCCCACCTTCACTTACCTCAGAATTGATGGATGCCCAGTTGCTCCATACAGGCTACCTAGGTATCCCACATATCACATTGTTTTGTTGGAGGTTGTGAGGCAGATTTGTGAGTTTGATGCCATTGTGAAGAAAGAAAAGCATAACACAGGCTTCGGTGGAGATTTCCCTCTCAGGATTGGTGTAGTAGAAATGTGCCCTTCCATCCAATCAGCCCACACTGTAGGAGAATAATTGGCAGCATATGGTTTCTCCTTCCACTCAAAAATGATGAACTTTGATATCACAGGAGAGGCACAGAAGAAAGCCACTAGGGAGTACCGGCATAAGGATGACCTGGAAGATTATTGGGCCAACATCAAGGATGATCTTGAGGCCAGAAAGAAGAGGTACTCCAGGCTCCCTATGGAGGCAATAAGACAGTACAATGTCAAGTTGATCCTGGATCAACTAGAGGATGATGGAAGCCTGGTGCAGGATCATGCCTATGAGGCTGTGAAGGACAGGTCGATCGGAGACATCAGCTGGAATGATAATGAGGTCATAGAGTTGGAGAACCTAATGGCCCCGGTCATGAAATTCACCTCTTCTTGGTTGAAACACAAAATTTGGGAGCTGGAGAGTGAGAAGGTAACTTGCACCTTCAATTTGATGGGAGACCTCAATCCCATGTCTACTTCAGAGGAATCTGGGGAAGATGACCCCAAAGGGAAAACGGTAAAGAGATCTCCTTTTAAGATAAAGATCAGAGGCTCCAAGCAAAGTGAGCCCGAAACAAAAAGGAAGCCAAAAGGAAAGAGGAGATGGAAGACTTTGACAATTAGTAAGTCCTCTGATGAGGAAGGGTCAAAAAAAGCAGAAGAGGAAGATGTTCCTCCACCACCAAAGAAGATAAGAACAACAAGGGCTACAAAGAAGAAGAGTCAAGATATATCAAAAGATGAGCCTCCTATTGTTGATGTGGAGAGTTCAGGAGGGGAAAAAGAAAAAGTTTACACGAGAAGATCTAGGACTCCCTCTCCAAAGGACACTGTGCAAAAGATGGATCTTCCTCCAAAGTCACGAGTCACAGAGTCACCTGGGGCTACTTCCCCACCACAGAGTATGCTTGAGCTGGAAATTCCTGAGGGGCAGGAAACTAGCGAAGAGGCGGAGCCATTCAAGGAGGGGGCACTCTTTAGTGAAGCAGCGGAGCTGGAAGTTGAAGAGGAGGAAAGGCATACTTCTCCTTTGGTGCAATATGAGGATTCCCTGGAAAGTGACAGAAGCCGCGGATCACCCGAAGAGGAGGAAAATCCTGCTAAGACCCCATTACTGGTGCAGCCAGAGGTGGAGCTTGAAGAAATTGATCAAGGTGAGCATCTCCCTGAGAAAGAGGAGGATAAAATAACTCCAGAGGAAGAAGAGAAAATGACAGAACAGCCGGAAGAGGTCAAAACAGAAGACATCCGGGTAGAGCCTGTAGCCCCGGACTGGCTAGAAAAGGAGATTGCAAGAAAGAAGCAGGTGGTAGTTGAAGACACTCCCTTGGATTGGGATGAAATGCTGTCTAAGATCAGAAAAGGGAAGAAAAGGAAGGCAACTAAGGTGGTGTCCAAGGTGGAAAGAGATGAGGTAAATAACAGGGTCATCCACATTGCCACTCCTGCCGCAGACAAGACAAGAGAAGAGGTCACTGGTCAGGATTACCATGTACAAACTATCAACCTTGTACCAGCATCCATGGAGCAGGACGTAGAGGAGTATGAGGGGTCTAGTGCCGTGATTATTGGAAGGTTGAGGAAAGAGACTCAAACCAAGCATGAGCTGAGAAAAGAAAATGAAAGACCTAGGAAATGCTTGGAGGAGGCGATGAAACCTTTGCAATCTCTCCATCCTTCTTCTGCCACTCCTGGATTTCTACCCAAGGAAACCATCTCCGAAATTGAGAAAATGAAAACCTCAGCTCAAACTGCTATGGATTGGCTGAAGGATGTACAAATAAAGGGAGATGGTGCAATTAAAGATATTCTATCAGTTGGAAAAGATGCAGTCCGGGCCAAGGAGCTGTTGGAGCATGTGCTGTCTCAGGACAAGGAGGACATAGACCTCTTGCTACAAAAGTATAGGGTCATTGTAGGGCATGGTAAGGAGCAATTGGCTATGGATGGAATGCTTCCTTCCTCCAGATTGGATGAACCTTGGGAATGGTTTGAGGCTTTGTAGATTAGGCAGAAGGCCCTAAAGAAGATCCAGAAATGGAAGAAATCAATTGATAGTGATCTTACTGCAGTATATGATGGATGCATTGCCTTCTTTGAGGTCATGACTGGAAGGAAAAAGATTGCCCCAAAATATCTGAGTCTGGAGCAGCTTAAAGAGTGGTGGCATGAAGTTTATGCCCTGGATTTTGAAACTGTAATAACCGACCACCAGCTTGATGATGCAACCACCTACTTGGCGGTAATGGATAGATATCTGGCCAGCAAGGAGGATTGGGATAAGACTGTTGAACATTCAAAAGAAGAAATTGACTCCATTAAATGTCGGTTTAGGGTATTGCCTTTTCCACCTGTCACCGAGCTGGATGGAGTATTCTTGATGGTCCAGGGATCATCAGTTCAGAGAAAGGATAAGGGAAGTGGCAGTTAATGCCTATTTTGAGATTTTTGCTTCCCTATTATCATAGGGCATGCATTGGACCGTGCTACATTGGGGACTGTGTCAAGGCCGACCTTGATGGTGAATGGCATTTAATGTGTGCCTTAGTTTGTTTCTTCCTTGGCCGACTTGTTTTGGGCAGTTATTCTTATTTTGTAAAATGTTTGGCTGGGCCGACATGCTTTGGGATTTGCTATACATAGAAATTCTTCCCTCATTGTAAGAGGTTAGACATTAGAAATTAAGGAGAAGAGACAATAGAGTTAGAGCATTTTTGTGAGTTTCTTGAAGCAAATACTGTATCAAAATAGTGGAATTGTTGTAGCATTTTGGTGATTTAATAAAATTGAAGACATTGTGGCTTTCCTGGTGCAATCTCTTGTGTTATTCCATCTTGCATGGTTTGTATTGTTTTATCTTTTAAATTGCTTGAAGATCTAGGGTTTAATGTTTAGAAATAAATTAGTTTTAGTTTGATGAATGATGTTATGATTTCATATTTGGAATGTTTGTAGTAATCTCTGGTCTATACTCCCAATAACTATCCGATTGTAGTAGGCTGGTGAAGTCAACCTGGACCATACATTCATATGTGCTTAAGTTCGATTGTGGATGAATGTCTATGATTTGAAAATCTCAATACCTTAGAAGATTGAACTGTTCTTGTGATACTGCATTGTGGGTTAAGCAGGAATTGGTTGTTTGAGATTGGTCCATTCCGGATATCTATCATCTGCATTGCTCATTCTAGGAATAGTTTAGATTTTATTATATCCTCGCACCCTTATCTTTTGTTATTTCTTTATCATCTGGTTAGATTTAGGATTAAAGATTATCATATTGCAAAATCTGATAGATTGAGAGATACAGTTTGCTTGTAGTAAGGTCCCTTTGTGATTACCAGCATTTTCACATAATTATCTGAGTTGTTTATGCATTGTCATGACCTGACACCCGAGAGACCTTGGGGTGATTTTCGGTGATTTATTATTAGAAATAACCTTTCAAGAGAGATAGAATATTGCATTCTGTCCGAGTTGTTGCTATGCAGAAAACACCATCAACAGATTGGCACTAGAAGGAGGGTCTGAATGAGCACACTGGATCGTTTCTTGAATGCCATCTCTCCTGAAAGATATAGGAGAAATACCAGATCTACCACAGGAGAGGAGGATTTACAGGAATTAGAGTTCTCCACTAGGTCAAGAAAGACTCAAGAAAGGGGAGAATCATCATCACCCATCCCTTCACCAGCATCATCCACATCTTCACATCCTGAGGTTGAGGCCATACCCATTCTTGAAACAGTTCCCATTCAGCAACCTCAGCCTACTGTTAACCAACCACAACCACCACCCCCGCTTTTGCCAATGGCTTTCCTAGCTAATAATCCATCCCCCTTGTCTTTCAGTTCCTATAATGTTATGCCCAAAAACCCCAAGCATTTCTGTTCAAAATTCCATGTTAATGACCCAAATAGGACTGCAGAAGAACACATAAGGATTTTTCAAACCTGCCTCAAGGATAGAGGGATTGTTCATGAGGATGTTGCCTGTAGATTGTTTCCTTATTCACTAGGCGAAGAAGCCTTTTACTGGTACAATCATCTCCCTGCTGGTTCAATTCTTAATTGGAATGATCTTGAAAAGGCCTTTTTGTAGAAGTTCAGAATACCCATCAGTGCCAATGAGTTATATCTGCAATTCATGAAAGTTAAGAGAGAGGTTAATGAACCGATATCTAGTTTCAATAATAGGTTTCACCAGGCATACACTAGACTGCAAGATCCCTATGTTTTAGACGATGGTACAGCCCTGGGAGTCTATTATGAAGCTCTGGATAGCCTAATAGCAACTTTTCTGAAGTGGAGACCCAATCCTCCCGGTACCCTAATTGATGCTTATACAGAGGCTGTTAAGCTTAGCACAGATTTGAGACAACACTTAACAGGACCATTACCTTCTCTAGGACTAGCTGCGCATCCCAATCAGGTTCAGGCAGTGAATCATGCGCTTGCTAATCATACTCCAATCATGAATCCAGTTCCTTAATTTCCCATGGTACCACACCCTGGTCATCCCATAAACCAGGTTGCCCCAATGATGAACTTCCCTCAATAGCAGGTTAACCAGCTTATATATTCATCACAGTTGAATAGTTTTCCTGCTTATTTGCAAAATTCTGAGGTGTTGCATCAATCTATGGGATCTGCTACAATGCATGTCCCTCCTCAGAATAATCAAAACCAGATCCCTTACCGAGATCCAAATAAGGAGAGGATTGATGAAATGGTAGAACAGATAAAGAAGTTGAATTTAGAGGTGACCTACTTAAGGAATGAAAATAGTCAACTATAAGCTGCCCAGAAGACTATGCAGTCCAATCAGAATAGGGAGTTTTCACAAGGACAACGTAATGAGAGAGGGTTCCATAATGACAGGGGATATAATTAGGATAGGGGTTACAACAATGACAGAGGCTACAATAGTGACAGGAGACAGAATTTTGATAGAGGCCAAGGAAGTGGATCAGGATTTGATAAGAGGCCATCACAGAGGCAGAATAGAACCTGGAATACAGGCCCCAATAATGGAGGAGTCCCCACCCTATTGGATCAACTAGTTAATCAAATTATCAATCAATCTGCAAATCAACCAGTCAGTCAGGACAAGCCTCCCAGTAGTGTATATCTGGCTGAAGTAGCCTTATTAGGATGGTGCAGGCTCCATAAGACAAGCCAACATTCAGAGTTAGAATGTCCAGAATTCTAGACTGCTGCTTCCATTTTCCAGAATGAGGTGGAAAATAATGCAAATGGGCAGGAGATTGTTCCCTCAAGCCTTTATGATTCTCCTGTGCTGGTCTTAAACCATGCCCCCTTCCCAACAAGTGAGAAAAATGTACCAAAAGAGGAATCTGATTCTGGGGAAGAGAAAATAGATCAAATTTGTAATGGGGATGAAGTCACTCATTTATTCAATGAGGAAGCAATGAATGACAATGGCCCCTTGGATCAAGAAGAAAATTATGTTGAAGAAGTGTAGATGTTTCAGAGACAAGGTTTGAGGGATATGCCTTAGGCGTCCGCAGCCTGGGGGACCTTTTACCACTTCTATTCCTCCCAACAACTTTAGTACCCCTCTAGATCCTAATGCTAGCAATAATCCATTTTATCCACCTGTTTCCAGACAATACCTCTCAAAAGAAAGACAAGTTCAGACTGACCAGCAGAAAGAAAAGGCTGTTCAAGCTGGCAAGGACAAGGCAGATGAACTTTCTAGGGAAATCTCCACTAACATGAGTGAGGAGCAGATGGCCTCGTATGTTGCTGAGGAGTTCAAGAAATTAAAGGTAAATCTTTCAGCATTTGAATTACTAAGATTCCCTGCAATTAGGAAGGCAGTTTTAGGTACTTATGATGCACATCCAATGTTATTGGATAAATCTACAAAGGAGGATATTGGAAAGATTTCTAGTTCTTAGCCTGAGAAGACACAAAATCGAACTAACTTGCCTCCTGGAGATAAAGGGAGAGAAAGGGACAAAACCCAAGTGGCTCAGGTCGATTCTCAGCCCACTTTGTTTCAGGGGAGGACTGAAACTCCACCATTCTTGATCTCTGTCCGTATATTCGGTAAGAATCTATATAATTGTTTATTAGATTCTAGTGCTTCTACTAATGTGATGCTATTTGGAGTTTGTAGAGCTTTAAGAATTACACCTGCTGATTCTTAGAAGGTGACTCAGTTAAATAGAACCGAAGTGAGTGTGGTAGGAGAACTAAACATGATTCATATGCAGATAGCTTCGGATCCAAGGATCCAATAGGTTATCAATATCCAGGTAGCTGATATCCCTGATGCATATGGTTTGATTCTAGGAAGAGATTTTACGAAGGCTTTGAATGGATATGTGTCTATCGATCATTCTCACATGTGGCTTCCATGGAAAGGAGTGCCGAATCAGATCAGAATTGAGAGGGAGCCAAGAATGAAATACATGATTACAGAATACCAAAAGACTTCAACAGAAGTTCTAATATCAGAAGTTGGAATGGGAAATTACATGCTATCAACCCAATGTGAAGAGTCAGACTAAAAGGAAGTGTTGATGCTACATACGATGCCTATTGATGCTGAGACAGAGTCCAGCCATGTTGAAGTTTCGATAGAATCAGTCGAACAAGAAGAACCTGAAGATAGTCAGATCAGCCTATTAGGAAATTTCTGGGAATTCATTAAGCAGTGTATGGAGAATCAAACTCACCTGGGTAGAAGGACAAGCTTTAAGGAATTACTCTTACCAAATTGGTGTAGAGTTCATAATGCTTCCCATTCAGAGTTGGAGTGTTGCTTATGTCAGACAATAGTAGAGAAAGTATAGAAATGCATAAGTCTAGCTCAAGGCATGGAGAAAAGGGTGCATAAACCTCAAAGAAAGTATCAAGAGGATAAACTACCTAAAGTAACTGAAGAATCTTCCAGCACCGATAAGCCAAAAGATAGGACGAAGAAAACCACTACTGCTGAATGCTGGACTCTCAAATTTGATGGATCCAAATCCAAGCATGGAGCTAGAGCAGGGTTTGAGCTGATCAGTCCAAAAGGTAAGAATTTCTTTGCAGCCCATAGGCTCCAATTCCATTGCACAAATAATGTAGTAGAGTACGAAGCATTAATTCATGGACTCCTTATGGCACTTAAGAAAAAGGTTAAAATTCTGCAAGTTTTTGGTGATTCAGAATTAGTAGTCAAGCAAGTAAGAAAGCAATATTCATGCCACAATAGGAGAATAACTAATTATAGGCATAGAGTGTGGGACCTCATTGAGGGATTTGATGCCTTTAATATTCAACTCATACCACGACAGAAGAATCAAACTGCTGATTCTCTGGCCCAAGCAACAAGCACTCTGCAGCCTTTATCTCTATCAGGATTCAAGAAATTTATTGTAGAATTGACTCCTGTGCCATCAATCCCAGACAATGTTACTAATTTTTAGGTTTTTGAGGATGACAAGCATATTCTAGATTTTATCACAAATACAGATGTCTTTGCTTCCCAAATCATCGATGAAACAGAACCTCAGGAAGTAGAGTTAGATCTAGAAGGTGTGATGAATCTGAAGTCTAATACTATTCCAAGGGGAATGGTACAGTTAGAGCGAATTTTTGATATGGATAAGATTAGAAATCAATCAGTGGACAGTGTGACACTCAGAAATCAAGAACAAGAGTCAAAGAAAGAATCAATCAGTGGACAGTGTGACACTCACAATGTGGGAACTGAGGACAATGTTAAGAATATTTTCATTGGCAAAGTATGCACTCCAGAGGAAAGACAAGGGATAATTAAAGCCTTACACAACTTTCTAGACATAGTAGCCTGGGGTTATGGGGACTTGAAAACTTATGATACATCCATCATAACTCATACTATACCCCTTAAGCCAGTTGCTAAGCCTTTTAGACAGAGACAAAGACCTATCAACGCATTGTTGGAGCCACTCATACAGAAAGAAGTTCAGAAATTACTGGCTGCTAGAATCATATTTCCTGTCAGGCATTCAACATGGGTGGCAAACCTGGTTCCAGTAAGAAAAAAATGGAGAAATTAGGCTCTGTGTTGACTTTAGGAATTTAAACAGATCATCAGAGAAAGATAACTATCCAGTTCCCTCTTTGGATGAAGTGCTTCAAGTGGTCAATGGATCTCAGATGATGTCCTTTTTGGATGGTTATTCAGGGTACAATCAAGTAATGGTCTAGTATGAGGACAGACACAAGACTGCTTTCACAACTAAGTGGGGAACCTTTGCCTATAGGAGGATGCCATTTGGACTTATCAATGCAGGGGCCACATTTCAAAGGGCTATGGATATTGCCTTTAAATATATCATAGTTAAATGCATCATCATTTATATGGATGACCTGACTGTTTTTTCGAAAAACAGAGGGGATCACATCTTAGATTTGCATAAAGTGTTTCAAAAGTGCAGAGAATTTGGCATATCCTTGAATCGGAGTAACAGAAGGGAAGTTACTGGGATATGTCATATCAGAAAAGGGAATTGCTATAGATCCTGAGAGAGTGGAGGCCATATTGAAAATTCAGCCGCCTGCTAGTAAAAAGGAGATGAAGTCCTTCTTTGGAAAGATCAACTTCGTCAGAAAATTCATCACTGGATTTTCTGAAATTGTTAAACCACTAAATGCAATGTTGAAACAAGATTCCAAGATTGAGTGGACTATGGAAGAAAAAGAGGCTTTTGCAGAGATCAAAAGGGCCATTGCTGATGCTCCAGTATTGGTAAGTCCTGATTACAGCAAACCTTTTTATATCTATTCATTTTCTTCTGATCATTCGTGTGCTGGGATGTTAACTCAGAAGTTTGATGAGGGAAATGAACATCCTATTGCTTTTATGAGTGCACCATTAAAAGATGCTGATTTGAAATATCCAAGTGTGGAAAAGTAGGCATATGCCTTGGTCAGAGTAGTAAAGAAATTCAGGCATTACATCCTCAGAAATAAGGTGTATGCAATTGTTCCAGACTCTGCAGTTAAGTTACTCCTGATGCAGAATGAATTAGGTGAGCGCAGAGCTAAATGGGTGACCGTGCTTCAAGAGTATGACATTGAGATTCATCCCATGAAGCTGGTAAGAGGGCAAGGACTCACCTAGACTATGGTCGAAATAGGCCCTAAGTTGTCTATACAGAATTATAATATTGAAAAAGTTTCTCCTGATGGCTGGTATGATGACCTAGTGTATTATCTGCTGAATCAGCGACCTCTAGGTCATCTTAATGCAGTCCAAAGATGATCTCTGTGGTTGAAGAGTGATGGTTTCATGTTGAAGGGAGCTATTATGTATAAGAAAAATCATGAAGGCATTTACTTGAGGTGTCTCGGGAAACAAGAAGCTGAAAGAATGATGAATGAATTTCATGAGAAATATGGTACTGGTCATGGATCTACAATTGCCACAGCAAATCAAAATTTGAGAGCAAGGTATTACTGGCCCACACTATTCAAGGATGTTCATCAACATATATGCATCTATCACACTTGCCAGACTGCGGAAACAAGAGAAAGGTGTGCAGAACTTCCTCTCCAATTAGTCACTGAGGTAAGACCTTTTGCTCAGTGGGGTATGGATTTCATAGGCCCCATCAACCCACCATCTTCTGCAGGACACAGGTACATTCTCACTATCACTAATTACTTTACAAGGTGGACTAAAGCTTTTGCTTGTAGGCAATGTACATCAGATGTAGTAATTGATTTCTTAGAATTTGCTATTCTTAATCGGTTTGGATGCCCTATTGCTGTTGTTTGTGATAATGGTCCTGCCTTTCTTTGAAATTCTCAAATTGGGCTTTTGATCATGGCATTATTGTGAAATTTGCATCTAATTATTATCCCCAGGGTAATGGCTTAACAGAATCCTCTAATAAGAACTTATTGATTGTTATCCGCAAGCTGTTAGAGAGGAACCCAAAGGACTGGCACACCCAGCTTCTGTTTTCCCTTTGGGCAGACCGTACCAGACTTAAGTCTTCCATTGGAACATCCCCTTATCACTTAGTGTATGGTCTAGAGCCGATATTCCCTATCCAACTCAAGATCCCAACTTTACAATTTATAGATCAGTTTTATGATGAAGGGAATAGAAGAGAGGCTAGGTTAACAGAACTATTGCACCTTGAGGAAAAATGAGACAACGCCCTGGAGAATTTTGCCAAACATCAAGGGGTAGTTAAGAGATGGTTTGATAGGAGGGCTAAAGTCAAAGCCTTTAGGATTTCTGACCTTGTCCTATACTGGGATAAACCTCATGATTAGAAAGGGAACCCTGGAAAGTTTGATAAATTGTGGCTTGGTCCATATCAGATTGCTGAAATACTTGGAGATAATGCCTTCCCTCTGAAGACTCTCACGGGAGAAGATATTTCACTGCCTATCAATGGGTAGTATTTGAAACATTATTTCTAGTCTTGAGCTGTTTGCAGCTCCCTGCTCTGTAAATAGTTAGTTTAGGTTGCTTTGCTTGTGTGCTTTGGTTAGGTTGGGTTTGCTTTGGTTTGTTTATTTTGGTTTGCGTTTCTCCTGCTCTTGGTTCTTTATCTTTTGGGGATCTTTGGGTGCATCTGTATGGCAATGGTGAAAAAGTAGGTTTGATGTTCTTGGTATTTTCCTTACAAACTTTAATCATCATTCCAGGATAGTATGGTATGAATTCTCTGCCCTATGTCACTTATCCTTATGCTGAGGCAAAGGGTTTTCTAGTCAGACTTAACAGGAATATATTGGGGTCTTATAATTTTAATTCTTAATATACTTGAAGTTGTAAAAGGTCCTTATAAGGTCTGAACAGGTGAAAAATTATTTTCTGCTCTAGTGCCACTGTGGTTCTCAGCCCTGAGTGTGGACTTCATTGTTCACAAGTTGAATGAAATGAGTGAAAAAGAAAAGAAATATTAGCAAAAAAAATAAAAGGATAAGAAAAGGAGAAAATGTTGAAAATTAAAAGGCCTGAATTCAACTCATTAGGGGGATCTGAATATCTTTACCGGGGCTATGGATGCCCGGTTGGCAGTAGAGCTATGTTCAAGAGAATCACAGCGATAACCTCGTCAGGGCTATGGACACCTGACTAGCAGCGAGACTCTATCCAGGTTACTTTTAGAGTATGAATCCTTATGTAGCCTGTTCATACCAAGTTTGGTTCCTGGTGCAGCTAAGGGTAGGTAATGAATGCATATGCACGCACTTTGACCCTGGTATAGGAAACTTTGAATGACTAGGGGTTTCTTTGTTTAAACATGGGATGGTGGCTAGATGTTTGAGTTGAAACCATGAGTTCTGGGTTCTTGATTTCAGTTTGTTATCAAAATGCTTAGGAGCATTTCCTAGCGGAGTTGCCATTTGTTGTGTAGTTTTTGCACACACGCCCCACTTAGAGTAGGGACCCTCTTTTTTGGTGTCTTTTGACCTTTTATTTTATTAGATTTATCTTTTTGAGGTCTTGACATGTTGGTCTTGTTAGCTTTGACCTTGCCCTAAGGCTTGAATTGAATAAAATGGAGTTTTAAGCAAGATCCGGGTTTTCACCTGACTCCGGGATTTTTCGGTTCCGGCGGATTCTCCCAGGCCCTGGTTCTTTATCCGTTTCTGGCTTGATTTTCTGAAATCTGGGTTTCTGCTTGACCCCAGGATTTTCCGTTCCTGGCGGATTTTCCAGGTCTCCACTAAGGTCCCGAACTCCATCATTTCCCTGGTTTTTGCATTTTCGCAAAATTTCTGTCCATCCGGATTTCTGCGTGTCCTGTGATTTTCTAAAATTCTGTCTTGGGCTTGGGTTTCTGGATTTGTCAGATGCGTCTTGTCGCTCATTAATGATCGAGGTACCTTCACTCAGGGGCGTAAATGGGCATATTTAAGATCTTTTAGGCGTCATTTGAGATTCATTATTCATTTGCTTGTTGCTTGAGCGTTTGAGTGCATTCCCTATTCGAGCTTTGAGGATTGATTTGGACTGCTTGTGTGTGGATCGATTGGAGCGCTGTTGGTTAAAGTTTTCATTGCTGGGACGCGCTTGTTACATGGTTTCTTCCTCGAGCTCAAATTTTATCCACATTGATCCATGGTAGGTTATCATTGGCCCTCCTTTTATTTTGCATGATGATTGAGTTTTCTTATGCTGAATGGTGGTTGTTCTGGGTCAGCCCATACTTGGTCGCGAGTTTGTTTTATCAAATTAGGGTTTAACCTATCTTTTCGTGAGACCTCATCATCCGTGCCTTCTGTGTGTGCTCGTATTTATTCATTAGATGGAGGGTGCGTCCATTTGGAGGAGGCTCTAGGTTAGATTGTTTGCCCCTTTTAGCGCAAAAGTTTCCATCTGCGAGATTAGGGTTTCCTTGGTGCTCGACTCGAAATAATGGGTTAGGTTGTGATTTGTCAATCTTGCCCTTGCATTCCGCTGCTCCTTGCCTTGTGAGGATTCGGGGTGCTTTAGGTTAATCATTAGCTAGTATTTTAAACCTTGAGCTTTCCCTGGTTTTCATGGTGGTGGGTTTATTCATCTGAATTAGGGCATCACCATTTCACCATGAGGAGTAGTCATCTAGGGGTTTTGGAAAGTTGAAATCATTTGCATTCTGAATCTGGTCTGTTGGGGTCAATTTTGGGATCATTTGAATCCAAGTAGAGAAGTTTATACGATCATTTGGTCGTCGGCTAGCGTGTCGCCGATCGTCGGGTTCCCGTGGTGTCCACGGAATTTCTGTGCATCCGAATTTTCCCGGTTTAGGCTAATTCCGTGGAGCGTGGCGATTTCTGAAACATTTCGAGCTATCCGCGAAAATCCGTCCCATCCGGATTTCTTTGGTTTCCCTATCTGGCTTTATCCTTATTAAGATAGGATTGATGGGGTGAATACTAAAATGCTTATTTCTTGTTAGCAATGCATGAATTTCATGATAATCTAATGATCTTTTGGTTGAATTAATGATTTATGTGGCTAGCAATGTTTTGGCAGCAGGAATCCGTTTGGGTCGGATTTTTCTGAAATTCTGCCCTGACTGGATTTTCCCGGTTTGTGATATTTTCCTGGACTACTTTATTTTGTCAGACTTTCAAGGATTAGTAGTTTGCAATAGATTTCAAGCATTTTATATGATTTTATGCTGATCTTTTGGTTGGAATATGAAAAATAATTGAATACTAATGATGTCCTTTGTGAGTGCAGGCCGAATCAAGCAAAGTTGCTACCAGAAAATCTAAGGATGGCACGGAGGGGTCATCCATTTCTGAGGTAGAACGATTAAGGTTGGATATCAAGAGTTAGCTTCCTGATAGCAGGATATCCTCCGTATGGTCTGAAGTGTCTAATACGAATGTGGGAGCTTGGAGGTATGAAGAGTTTAAGCAGAGGATAGCTGAGAAGGATTTGTCAACCTTAAGGAATGGAATGATGAAATCCAGACTTGTGCATGTGGCTGGGTTTCCTCTGGCAATTCAATGTTATGAGCTGATTCTTGAGTGTGCTCGGCAGTACGATTTTGATACACAAAGGGTGGTCAGTACTGAGGGAAGGGTCTTGGAAAACTTCAGTCCTATCTCCATTGCTCAGGCCTTTGGCATGCCGGACTTGCCTTCTGTGTGTGCTCTAAACATAGACACGGCCAAAACCTATTATGAGAATGAGCCAGTCAAGGCTCAACAGATAATTAATTCATGGTTAGAGAAACCAAAGTCCCAACATTCTAAATTGCCTAAGCAGTTGCACAGAGTTAAGTTCAGGTCAGACGTTTATGATGCCATAACATTTTTGAGCAGAGTGGCTGGTTTGAAGACCGTCGGAGTATTGGAGAGTTGGATTGTCCATGTGATCACCAAAATGGAGCAAGGAACTAACTACCACTGGGCTAGTCTCATTAGCTCTAAAATTGATAAGCAGCTAAGGAACGTCTTGGAGACTAAGAAATTCACCATGTCCTCATATGTGGTGTACGTATTTGCCAGATTCTACCCAGATAGGGGTTTGAATCCACGAGGGATGTTGGGTTAGGACATAATCTATGAAGTTTACCCGGAGCTGCATTTAGGACACAAGGACTACAGAAGGGCTAATGATGCATTCACAATGCATATTACCCGGATGTTACAGAATGCTGAGCACATGAGACTGTCGGATGGAGCCAAGGGGCTGATAAAGAATTATGGGGCCTGGTTCATTCAATTTCCCACCTTCACTTACCTCAGAATTGATGGATGCCCAGTTGCTCCATATAGGCTACCTAGGTATCCCACAGATCACATTGTTTTGTTGGAGGTTGTGAGGCAGATTTGTGAGTTTGATGCCATTGTGAAGAAAAAAAAGCATAAGACAGGCTTTGGTGGAGATTTCCCTCTCGGGATTGGTGTAGGAAAAATGTGCCCTTCCATCGAATCAGCCCACACTGCAGGAGAAGAATTGGCAGCATATGGTTTCTCC
The DNA here is from genome assembly GCA_007258455.2 of Sequoia sempervirens. NCBI lineage: Eukaryota > Viridiplantae > Streptophyta > Pinopsida > Cupressales > Cupressaceae > Sequoia > Sequoia sempervirens. The sequence goes on from VDFB02281492.1 coordinate 1,057,375,272, forward strand.
TTCCACTCCAAAAGGATGAACTTTGATATCACAGGAGAGGCACAGAAGAAAGCCACTAGGGAGTACCAGCATAAGGATGACCTGGAAAATTATTGGGCCAACATCAAGGATGATCTTGAGGCCAGAAAGAAGAGGTACTCTAGGCTCCCTGTGGAGGCAATAAGACAGTACAATGTCAAGTTGATCCCAGATAAACTAGAGGATGATGGAAGCCTGGTGCAGGATCATGCCTATGAGGCTGTGAAGGACAAGTCGATCAGAGACATCAGATGGAATGATGATGAGGTTACAGAGTTGGAGGACCTAATGGCCCCGATCATGAAATTCACCTCTTCTTGGTTGAAACACAAAATTTGGGAGCTGGAGAGTGAGAAGGTAACTTGTACCTTCAATTTGATGGGAGACCTCAATCTCATGTCTAATTCAGAGGAATTCGGGGAAGATGACCCCAAAGGGAAAATGGTAAAGAGCTCTCCTTTTAAGATAAAGATCAGAGGCCCCAAGGAAAGTGAGCCCGAAAGAAAAAGGAAGCCAAAAGGAAGGAGGAGATGGAAGACTTTGACAATTAGTAAGTCCTCTGATGAGGAAGGGTCAGAAAAAGTAGAAGACGAATATGTTCCTCCATCACCAAAGAAGACGAACAACAAGGGCTACAAAGAAGAAGAGTCAAGATATATCAAAAGATGAGCCTCCTATTGTTGATGTGGAGAGTTCAGGAGGGGAAAAAACAAAAGTTTACACGAGAAGATCTAGGACTCCCTCTCCAAAGGACACTGTGCAAAAGATGGATCTTCCTCCAAAGTCACAAGTCACAGAGTCACCTGGGGCTGCTTCCCCACCACAAAGTATGCTTTAGCCAGAAATTCCTGAGGGGTAGGAAACTAGTGGAGAGGCAGAGCCATTCAAGGAGGGGGCACTCTTTAGTGAAGCAGCGGAGCTGGAAGTTGAAGAGGAGGAAAGGCATACTTCTCCTTTGGTGCAATATGAGGATTCCCCAGAAAGTGATAGAAGCCGCGGATCACCCGAAGAGGAGGACAATCCTGCTAAGACCCCATCACCAGTGCAGCCAGAGGTGGAGCTTGAAGAAATTGATCAAGGTGAGCAGCTCCTTGAGAAAGAGGAGGATAAAATAACTGTAGAGGAAGAAGAGAAAACGACAGAGAAACTGGAAGAGGTCAAAACAGAAGAAATTTGGGTAGAGCCTGCAGCCCCGGACTGGCCTGGACTGGCTAGAAAAAGAGATTGCAAGAAAGAAGTAGGTGGTAGTTGAAGACACTCCCTTGGATTGGGATGAAATGTTGTCTAAGATCAGCAAAGGGAAGAAAAGGAAGGCAACTAAGGTGGTGTCCAAGGTGGAAAGAGATGAGGCAAATAACAGGGTCATCCACATTGCCACTCCTGCTGCGGACAAGACAAGAGAAGAGGTCACTGGTCAGGATTACCATGTGTAAACTAACAAACTTGGACCAGCATCCATGGAGTAGGACATAGAGGAGTATGAGAGGTCTAGTGCTGTGATTATTGGAAGGTTGAGGAAAGAGACCCAAACCAAGCATGAGTTGAGAAAAGAAAATGAAAGACTTAGGAAATTCTTGGAGGAGGTGATGAAACCTTTGCAATCTCACCATCCTTCTTCTTCTGCCACTCCTAGATTTCTACCCAAGGAAACCATCTCTGAAATTGAGAAAATGAAAACCTCAGCTCAAACTGCTGTGGATTGGCTGAAGGATGTACAAATAAAGGGAGATGGTGCAATTAAAGATATTCTATCAGTTGGAAAAGATGCAATCTAGGCCAAGGTGCTGTTGGAGCATGTGCTGTCTCAGGACAATGAGGACATAGACCTCTTGCTACAAAAGTCTAGGGTCATCATAGGGAATGGTAAGGAGCAATTGGCTGTGGATGGAATCCATCCTTCCTCCAGATTGGATGAACCTTGGGAATGGTTTGAGGCTTTGCAGATTAGGCAGAAGGCCCTAAAGAAGATCCAGAAATGGAAGAAATCAATTGATAGTGATCTTACTGCAGTATATGATGGATGCATTGCCTTCTTTGAGGTCATGACTGGAAGGAAAAAGATTGCCCTAAAATATCTGAGTCTGGAGCAGCTTAAAGAGTGGTGGCATGAAGTTTATGCCCTGGATTTTTAAATTGTAATAACCGGCCACCAGCTTGATGATGCAACCACCTACTTGGCAGTAATGGATAGATATCTGGCCAGCAAGGAGGATTGGGATAAGACTCTTGAACATTCAAAAGAAGAAATTGACTCCATTAAATGTCGGCTTAGGGTATTGCCTTTGCCACCTGTCACCGAGCTGGATGGAGTATTCTTGAGGATCCAGGGATCATCGGTTCAGAGAAAGGATAAGGGAAGTGGCAGTTAATGCTTATTTTGAGATTTGTGCTTCCCTATTATCATAGGGCATGCATTGGACCGTGCTACATTGGGGACTGTGTCAAGGCCAACCTTGATGGTGAATGGCATTTAATGTGTGCCTTAGTTTGTTTCTTCCTTGGCCGACTTGTTTTGGGCGGTTATTCTTATTTTGTAAAATGTTTGGCTCGGCCGACATGCTTTGAGACTTTCTATACATAGGCATTCTTGCCTCATTGTAAGAGGTTAGACATTAGAAATTAAGGAGAAGAGACAATAGAGTTAGAGCATTTTTGTGAGTTTCTTGAAGCAAATACTGTATCAAAACAGTGGAATTGTTGCAGCATTTTGGTTATTTAATACAATTGAAGACATTGTGGCTTTCCTGGTGCAATCTCTTGTGTTATTCCATCTTGCATGGTTCGTATTGTTTTATCTTTTAAATTGCTTGAAGATCTAGGGTTTAATGTTCAGAAATAAATTAGTTTTAGTTTGATGAATGATGTTATGATTTCATATTTGGAATGTTTGTAGCAATCTCTAGTCTATACTCCCAGTAACTATCCGATTGTAGTAGGCTGGTGAAGTCAACCTAGACCATACATTCATATGTGCTTAAGTTCGATTGTGGATGAATGTCTATGATTTGAAAATCTTAATACCTTAGAAGATTGCACTATTCTTGTGATACTGTATTATGGGTTAAGCAGGAATTGGTTGTTTGAGATTGGTCCATTCCGGATATCTATCATCTGCATTTCTCATTCTAGGAATAGTTTAGATTTTGTTATATCCTCGCACCCTTATCTTTTGTTATTTCTTTATCATCTGGTTAGATTTAGGATTAAAGATGATCATATTGCAAAATTTGATAGATTGAGAGATACAATCTGCTTGTAGTAAGGTCCCTTTGTGATTACCAGCATTTTCACATAATTATCTGAGTTGTTTATGCATTGTCATGACCTGACACCCGAGAGACCTTGGGGTGATTTTTGGTGATTTATTATTGGAAATAACCTTTCAAGAGAGATAGAATATTGCATTTTGTCTGAGTTGTTGCTATGCAGAAAACACCATCAACAAAACCTAATTCATGTTTGCTGGATATTTACAAAATTTAGTCACACCAAACACTACAGAGCAGCAATAACCAATTAAAACAATCTAACATTCAACTCCAAACAATACAAAAAAAAACATAAAGGAGTTCCTCCAATTTTCATGGGACAGAAATAATCCAGATTAGAAAGAAAATTTACCAGCCATACATCAATGAAGAACAACAAAAATTACCTCAAATTGCCCCAAAACTGAAATGGAGAATTGCCCAATGAAGAAGGCACGACCAAGCTCCAAAATCAGACATCAAGCAAGAATTGGCGCATTGATTTCAACAATTTTCTACCCACAAATTCTTCTCCAAAAACCTTCACAATCTCCCCACTCAATCACCCAAATCATGGGGTTTCTTTCACCATGCAAACAACAATTTCTTTTTTTTTCTCCCAAAAAAAAATCTTCCTTAAAACAAAGCTCTCTTTTCTTTCTATAATTTCCCCAAAACCATCCAAAAGAGAATAAAGCATTTGATAAATTTTGCATTAAAGTTCCCCCAAAAGGAACAATTAATTAAAGTCACAAAATAAGCAATATTAAAATACACATGGCCTCCCCAAAAGGATTAGTAAATATTTGAATAAACTATTTAAAATCTCAAGAAACTAACAATTCAAATCCCAAAATAATTAACCACCTTAAAATACCATATTCAAAACACGTGAAGATACCAATGGAACCCATCAAAACAATGAAAATCCAAATTAAATATATATAATCACATAAAATATTAATGAAAACCAAAACCAAATACCTCAATGAGACAAGCAGGAAAGTCACATATGGTAAAAGGGTGTTCCAGACGTTACTGTTGGGTAACCGGATGGAAGACAACAATACAAAAACACTACCCTAACAGGGTACAGTGGGCTAGGGTAGGGGATATTTGGCCTGTGACTACCTCCAGTAACCACTATCAAGGAAAGAGAGTACACTCAGGCCTATGAATTTAGGCAGAGTCGATACTCAGTACCTGCATAACTCCAATCAAACGTTAAAGTAAATGTGTCTGAATCATATATCATATATCTAAAACATCAACCATCAGGAAAAAGAGTCGTAATATCATAAGCCTCTCGGTTACGAGTGTTATGATATCATCTTTATCCTGTCCAAAATCATACAAAAGCAAGGTCAATGATATATACATAAAAATATAAGCATGTAATCCAACATAATATCTAGCCATGTAAGCATGAAATCTAGCATGAACAATAATCATGTCAACAACATAACAACATATAAACATGTAAGCATGTAAACATGTAATCCAACATAATAGTCACAGAATTACACCTCTCAAGTGTCAATACAAAATAATAAAGGGACGAATAGTGTAAATACAAAATATACAGTTATCGAAATCCATCAAAGAAAGAGCACAACAAAATACAAACATGGGGGTTGTTACATTACATATATAGATGTTAGACCCACATTACTTCGTATTTTATTTATATGATTATTAAAGACTATGCTACACATGAATATATACGATAGATTTACTTTCATTATCTTAATAATATTAACATTTCATAACACATGCTTATTAACATAATGGTGACATACCACAAAGTTCAAGAGAAAGGATTTACGAGGATGAAAGTTGCCAAACACCACTGAATAGTTGTATACCCTATCACTAATCTGAAAATCCATATAGCTGCAACTCCATTATGCCATCAATAATTAGCCATAGAATCAATATAATATTAGAAAGTTGGTCTTGAGGCCCTCTTCTTTGGATTTTTCCAAACCTCTCGTAGTACCTCATCCTCATTTAAAAAGAGGGAAACATCTACAAAGAATCACACATAAGATGGATTATGACTGTCCCATATCGGTCCCATTTATAGCCCCATCTTCATAATATAAATTCCCCAGTGAATTTGCACCCCCATACAAAAGGATCCCTCTTGGATATAGCAGTTTACATATTTCACATTTTACCACATATGTCAGTAGTATAAAATTGTTAAGAAGCCTAAAAACTTAAGAAAGTAAAGTTCCAAAATTACAAATAAAATCTCATAAAAGTGAAGTAAAGAACAAACAAGTGACAACAAAAAAAACATCTTAATTCACATTAAAATCATTTAAATTCAATTTAATTCCTTGAGGCAAAAAGAACCATAAAAGAAATTAACATAAATTAAATAGCTCAAAGATAAAACATTATTGGCGTTAATGAAACATAAAGAATTATCTTGATTAAGAAAATAACAATAATACACAGTTTTACAAAATTTGCACATTACATCCACAATGTGACTTCTCTAAGCCACTCAAGTGGTGGAGGGGAATAATGGTCTCAATCCACTAACATTCTCAAAATTAACACTAGAATAATATAACCATAGTAACATCATGACGCTACACTATCATGAACCTTGCATTTTATTGCTTCTTATTGTGATGCTAGATAATATGAACAAAACAATTTTCATTCTTCCCACTCCTTTCCAATGCTATTCATGATGCATGACTTTTGAATTTTGACCCCTATGCCAAAATAGAAAAATAAGGGTATCTCACACCCATTAACTTCATTCAAAACTTATTCTTTTGAATAACCAATATTTGGCACACCAAATCTATCCTCAACCCATGGGATGCAAAACTTGGGGCAAAATATTTTACACTATGGACCAACAAGTGGGGTCCTATAGCAGGGAAGTTCATAATGTTCCAAATAATGACCCTTTGGACCTCAACCCCAAGTACACTAGTAGAGCCTTGTCCAATTGGAGTAGTTGACACAATAGAAATTCCATTGCATAGCCAAAACATACTGAACAATGAAACATTCTATCTTTGCATTTAAATTTACATCAAATATAATTAACACACGGGTATACATAGGTAGATCACTACCGATTTCCACCACACCCTCATCCCAAGTTGGGTACCCTATATTCCAACTTAAGTCTCAAACACATCATTCACCAATTTTCCACATAATTCTATGTACTTGTTTAGGTCTATTTAGCTTCTATTATTAGTACTTATCAAAGCATAACAACATAACTTAGAAGAAAAATAAAACTTGTATCCATTTTACTTCTATAATTACAATGTTGATTTGATTTTCCTATATTACACTTGTTTAACCAACTACCATTTTGCAAGGAGCTATTCTTATCCAAATCTAAGTTTTGCATCTTTATTACCACTATTGTATTTCCATGTCTCTACTTGTATCTCTAAATTTATTCCAACTGATTATAATGTTTCACACTTCATCTAGTAATTCAAGGGTTCAAACTTGAAACTTCTTATCTACTTTACCATCTAATTCTTTACTTTTAGTGTACTATAATCAATAAGTAAATAAGAGTTTAATTCATAGTGGAAATTACTTTTGGCTAACAAAAAAAATATCTTGGGTTACTGAATATGTTCAAATTTCAATCAAATACAAACAAGCAATTAAGCATAAGAGACATGCATAGTTTAATTCATAATTGAAAGATTTCACCTTTTGAAAATCATTAACTTATCTAGGTAGTAATTAAATTTAATGTAACAATAATTCAAGAATTCTATTAGAAAAAACCCATGGAATTCAATAATCTAATTGAAATAACACAATTATAGATTTATCAACCCTTAAAAAAATAATTGAACTAAGCTGAAATTGAAAATGGTCTTCCTTCTTGCTTTTTCTATAGTTTTTTCATTTACCTTAATGAGAAATATTTTGTATATTTTAAACAACCATCTACTATAGATTCCTACTACCTCATTTTGAACTCTTCCACTTGTTGGTTAAATTTTTCCTTAGACACTAATCACCATGTCCAAAAGAATACCACTTAGCCACAAATAAACTCACTAAATGATGACCTAAGGTTGAGACCTAATTCATATTAAAAGGAAAAATATTTTCTTTTGATAAAGAGTAAATATAAACAAAATAATATATTTTAAGAAAAAAACAAGATCATCTTGAGAGTATGGTTAATTAATATATGGTAGAGCAAGTTAAGCTACTCTTTCTTAAAGTACAAATCAAGTACAACCTATTCATTTTCCTTTATTGATAACTTATCAAATTTTTCAAAGACATAACTAACATTACTTATGATCAAGGATATATCTATCCATATCTATGATCCATTGGGAACTTTCACAAAGAGAGAGAGGGTAACTGCAAGAAGTTGGGTCCACTTTTAGTGGAAGTGTCATTTTTCAATTTTAAAATAGGTACTCATGTTGGTATGTGGCGATTGATCATGCTATACTATATAGCCCATGGTATCCAAAAAAGGGAAAAATCAATGAAAAAAGAAAAAACCCGATTTTGTAGAACCCTAATCTGGAAGCTTTTAAGCTTGTTAAAAAGGGGTTCGGATGGGGGTTACAATATGATGAAAAACGCGATTATTTGCAAGATTGTAATAGGTTTTTGCATTGGATAATAAAAGCATTGGATGGCTACAGTTTGGTGGATGTAGCCCAGATTGGGTGAACCACGTTAAATTCTCTGTGTTATGATTTATTCTATGTGTGTTTTAGTTTCTCTGTTTATTAATTAAATCTGCATTTAATTGTTAGATATCTTCCTTTTTCTAACCCTAATAAGTGGTATTAGAGCAGGTTATGTTTTGATTATCGTCTATAGGAAGGTCTCATAGTTGAGTGGGAGTAATGGCAAATGAGGGTAAGAAGGTTGAGAAGTTTAATGGGTAGAACTATCAGTTATGGAAGATGCAGATGGAGGACTATCTCTATCAGAAGGATTTATGGCATCCATTAGAAGGGAAAACCAAGAAACCCGTAACAATGTTTGATGAGGACTGGGATATTTTGGATAGAAAGGCTCTTGGCAATATTCGTTTATGCCTGGCACAATTGGTGGTGTTCAATATTACAAAAGAAAAGATAACTCAAGAGTTGATGGAAACCCTGGTGAAGTTATATGAAAATCCTTTTGCTTCAAATAAGTTATTTCTTATGAAGCATTTATTTAATATGTAAATGGTAGAAGGTGGGTTAGTTACTGATCATTTAAATGAGTTTAATACGGTCACCAATCAATTAACTTTTGTAAAAGTAAACTTTGATGAAGAAGTTAGGGATCTTTTGATTCTGTGTTCTTTTCCTAAAAGTTAGAATAGCTTGGTAATGGCTGTTAGCAATTCTATTTATGGTTCGAATACATTGAAATTTGATGATGTTGTTGGTGTTATTTTGAGCGAGGAAATTCGTAGGAAAAGCTGAGGTGGAACATCCACATCAGGAAGTGTTTTGAATGCAAAAAGCAGGGGTAGAACAAATGAGAGAGGAAACAATTCTGGAAATCATGGGAAGTCACAAAGAAAATCAAATGAAAAAAGGTCCCAATCTAGAGACAAGAGGGATTGTTGGTACTGTGGTAAGCCGGGTCATTCAAAGAAAGATTGATGGTCTCGAAAAAATAAAGAAACAAAAAAGAAGGAAGTAAAGAGGCAAATGTGGTAAGTAATAAATCTGATGAGGATGCTTTGATTCTTTCCCTTGATAATGCTGATGATTATTGGGTGTTAGATTCAGGGGCTTCATTTCATGCTACCCCCCATAGAAGTTATTTTCTTGATTATGTCCAAGGGATTTTGGGCTGGTTTATTTAGGAGATAACAAACCCCATCAGATTGTTGGAAAGGGAAGAATCAAGATTAAGTTGCAGAATGGGAATCATTGGCTACTACATGAGGCCACGCATGTTCCAAAGTTAAGCAGAAATTTAATTTCAGCAGGGCAACTAGATGATGAAGGTTGTGTTGTCACATTTAGTGATAAAAAATTGGAATGTCACAAAGGGTGCCTTAGTGGTAGCAAAAGGTGTGAAAGTAGGCACCTTATATCTTTGTACAGGTCATACTATTCCTTCTACTTTAATTGTTACGAAAAAGGTCAATGTTCAGAAACAGTTGCAGTTCAGCAGTAGAAGATCATACAGTTGTTGGACTCTGAATCAACACTGTGGCATAATAGACTTGGGCATATGAGTGCAAAAGGTATGAAAGTACTTCATTCAAATAATGTTTTACTAGGTCTAAAATGTGTTAATATGGATTTCTGTGAAAGTTGTGTGTATGGAAAACAAAAGAGAGTAAGTTTTCTCAAAGATGGGAAGCAAAAGAAAGATGAGAAATTGGAGCTTGTGCATATGGATGTATGGGGACCAGCTTAGGTATCTTCTCTCGGTGGCTCTTTGTATTATGTTACATTCATTGATGATGCAACTAGGAAGGTATGGAATTATTTCCTTAGGCAAAAATATGATGTATTTGAAACTTTTAAAAAATGGAGAAGCTTGGTTGAGAATGAGACAGGTAAAAAGATAAAATGTCTTAGATCTGATAATGGTGGTGAGTATTGCAGCAAATAGTTTAAATATTATTGTTCCTCTAATGATATTCATAGGCATAAAATGGTTCCAAGGACTCCACAAGAAAATGAAGTGGCTGAGCGCATGAATAGAACAATAATGTAGCGTGCACAAACTATGATATTGCATGTTGGGTTGCCTTTAAAAATGTGGGCAGAAACTATAAACACTAATGTTTATCTAATTAATAGAGGTCCCTCTAATCCTTTGGGTTGTGGTATTCCAGAAGAAGCATGGAAATGTAAGAAGGTGAGTTATTTTTTTCTCAAAACCTTCGGTTGTGAAGCATTTGCACATGTAGATTCTAAAAATAGAACCAAGCTTGATGAAAAATCAAAGAAATGTATATTTGTTGGATATGGCATTGATGAATTTGGTTATAGGCTTTAAGATTTTGAAAATCAAAAAAATGTGAGAAGTAGGGATCTCATATTCAATGAGAAAGTGTTGTACAAAGATCTGCTGCTGCAACATAAGAAGAAAGAAAATGATTATGTAGTGTTGGATGATATTCCAAACAATGATGTTTCAGTGGTTCCTCATGCTGGGCAACAATATGAACAACAAATACCACAAACTCCTATGAATGTTAGACGATCTTCAAGGATAAGTAGACCTCCAGAAATATTCTCTCCCTCTTTGTATACTATTTTGTTAAATGATGTTGGTGAACCAAAATATTATGATGAAGCTATGCAGGTGGATACCAAGGTTCAGTGAGAGCATGGAATGGAAGAAGAAATGGACTCCTTGCTGAAAAATTAGACTTGGAAATTATGCAAGTTGCCTACAGGTAAAAAGGCTTTACCAAACAAATGGGTTTATAGGATGAAAGAGGAGGATGGAGGTAAGAAGAGATTTAAAGCCAAATTAGTTGTAAACAGATTTGCACAGAAAAAGGGTATTGATTTTGATGAGATTTTTTCTCCAGTTGTTAAAATGACTTCTATTTGTATTGTTTTAAGTATTGTGGCTGCTGAAGATTTGCATTTAGAACAACTTGATATTAAAACAACCTTTCTCCATGGTGATTTGGAAGAGGAAATATATATGGACCGGCCACAAGGATTTGAGGTCAAAGGTAAGGAGAAACTAGTGTGTAGATTGAAGAAAAGTTTATATGGCTTGAAGCAAGCACCTCGCCAATGGTACTTGAAATTTGATAGTTTTATGGCTAAGCAAGGCTACAACAGGTGTAATTTTGACCATTGTGTTTATTTTAAGAGGTTGGATAATGACAACTACATTATTTTATGTTTATATGTTGATGACATGCTTGTAGTAGGGTCTAATATGGATCACATAAGTGAGCTAAAAAAATAGTTAGCAAAATATTTTGCTATGAAGGATTTGGGGGCAGCAAAACAAATCCTTGGTATAAAAATTTGCAGAGATATGAAAAACTGAAAATTGTTTTTATCTCAGGTTAATTATGTTGAAAAGGTGTTGTAGAGATTTCATATGGAGAATGCAAAAGCTGTCAGCACACCTTTGCTTAGTCATGTTAAATTGACTAAGGATATGTGTCCAAAGACACAAGAAGAGGAAGAAAAAATGTCCAAGGTACCATATGCTTCAGCTCTAGGTAGTTTAATGTACGCCATGGTATGCACGAGACTGAATATTGCACATGTTGTAGGAGTTGTTAGTAGGTATTTGAGTCATCCCATAGTTGAGCATTGGAATGCAGTAAAATGGATTCTTAGGTACTTGAGAAGTACATCCAATAAATGTTTATGTTTTGGGGGCTCTAATATTGATTTAAAAGTCTATGTTGACTCAAATTTGGTAGGGAATATAGATACTAGGCAGAGTCCCACAGGTTATGTATTTATAGTTGGTGGGACAACAGTGAGTTGGATTTCTCGATTGCAAAAGGTGGTTGCTTTATCCACCACAGAGGTAGAGTATGTTGTTGTAACAGAGGCAGAAAAAGAGATGATATGGTTGCAACTTTTCATGGATGAGTTGGACAAACAACAAGCTGGAAATTACTTGTTTATAGAAAGCTAGAGTGCTATACATCTTGCAAAGAATTCTTCCTTGCATTCTAAAACAAAACACATATAGTTGAGATATCATTTCATTTGGTCGGTGTTGGAGGATGGATAGGTCAAGCTGGACAAGATACATACAGATGTCAATCCAGCGGATATGTTTACGAAGGTGGTGACAAGGGAGAAGCTGAGCTCCTCTTCAGCTTCAGTTGGGTTGAATTCAAGTATAACAGAGCAGCAGGGTCCAAGGTACTTATTTCTAGTGGGAGTTGTAATTGTAGCAGTGTCGTCTAGGATCACTCTCCAAGAGGGAGATTGTGTTGGTGTGGAGGTTGATCAGTCTCCAAGTGGGAGATTATTGGTATGTGGTGACTGATCATTCTATACTATATAGCTCATTGTATACTGTACACCTCGACATGTATCCTTGCTGGGGTTCGGGGCTGGGTCGGCCTTGGGCGGGGGTTCGGGGGTGGCAGCCCCTGAGAAAAAATTTCCTCCTACTTTTTTGCGTCGTCACCGAAAAAGGGAAAAATCAATGAAAAAAGAAAAAAAATCGATTTTGTAGAACCCTAATCTAGAAGCTTCTAAGCTTGTTAAAAAAGGGTTCGGATGGGGGTTACAGTATGATGAAAAACGTGATTATTTGCAAGATTGTAATAGGTTTTTGCACTGGATAATAAAATCATTGGATGGCTGCGGTTTGGTGGATGTAGCCCAGATTGGGTGAACCACGTTAAATTCTCTGTGTTATGATTTATTCTATGTGTGTTTTAGTTTATCTGTTTATTAATTAAATCTGCATTTAATTTTTAGATATCTGTCTTTTTCTAACCCTAACAACCCATTCATTTTTTAGAATAGATACCCATTTTGAAGTGGGTACTCATTCCAAAAGGTTTGAAAATCACAATCCATATTTTTCATTTGGATTTATGCTTAGAAAAGGAATGGTAACCCAACCCTTAGCCTTAGACCTACAAGTACAAGGTCATGACAATATCGAGAGAAAAACTGACTGTCAATATGACTAATGAGTTTTTTTTTTTTGTTTAGAATTATTTTGTGAAATTAGAAACCATTTTAGATGAGATTGTGTAGATTCCAAATATGCAATTTATTTTATAGTTGGATTATTTTTTCTATTTTTCAAATATTTTTTGATGAAATTGGTCCATAAACTTGAAATATCAGGCTTTTTATTATTTTAATAATTTGTTATTAAAATAATTTTTTTAAAAACCAATTGTACATGCACAATATTTAGACCATTCTTTTCAATTTTATAAAAAGAAAAATAAAAAAATGACAACTTTAGGTCATCTTATGTGTGACGTACACGAGGGATTTTCAAAACAATAATTAGGACTAATAAAAAATTAACCAAAAAAATATAAAAAAATACCACGCACATTTTTCAATGTGTTAGAGATATTTTCCCAAAAGGATTAAAAAAAATACAATTATTTAGGTTAAAATATGGATGATGTACACATGCATGGTATGGTAAAAGGAAAGCGGCTTTTAAATAGTGGTTTTTAGACATACCTATTGAAAATCAATTTGTATGATTTGGGTATTAAAATAAATTACATATTTGGAAACTAGGCTCTGAGTACTACATTTATTATTAACTATTTTTAGGATTCAATGCTTAGGTGCTTCAAATGTTTAAAGTTCAATAGTGACAAATTTTGAAAATTAGGGAAAGCACTTCCACTTTTTGGCCAAAAAGTGGACTCAACTTCTTACACACACTCGAGACATAAGAATTAAGTAACTAAGGTCAACATGGATAACAAGGCGGTTCATCAAACAAGGTTATGGATGCAAATTATTATATAAAGGTTAAATTTTCATATTTAACATTATATGAGAACAAGTGCTAAAGAATGATCACATCCAAAAACCTTGAATTAAAAGATCCTAGAGAACTCCCTATTATTAGTCAAATATTTTTCGCCTAGTATAAATAATATTATTACTAGAGTTAATACTTTTAGACGATCTCTAAACTTAATAAAATTCTACACTATGCACTATCGTGGAAGGATACTGAATGACATACTTTAAAGAATAACATACTAGTCCTCTCATCTTAGCAATTAAGACAAGTAATTCATATTAAAAACTTATACACCTTCCAACTATTTCAAAAGTCTTGCGACACACAACACTTAAAACAATAAAGACCCATCTCAAAAGAAAAATTGATGACACGACCCAAAGTTACTAGTGTTGGAACCTAGCTATGATACTAAATGTCATGCCCTAAATTTTACTAATCTAAACCATACACAACTACAAACTTTTTTCAACTTGCTAATGCCACTAAGGTAAGTTCAATTTTTTTGTTCACCTATAATCACTGGCATCAATTTTACGATGTCCTCACTTCACTTACACTATCTTAAGAAGATTCCTAGTTTGCATTTCACTCTAAGTGTTTCAAATTGAAATATTCAACTTTTCCTAGGAATCCTAAAGTATAGCGAATGATCACCCTTTTAACTACGTTTTTTTTCTTAGTTGGATGAGATGAGAAAATTTATTGCACAATAATGTGTTGAGCATAGGTTGTCATTGATGTCAAACTGATGTTAGCAGGTCATTGCTACTATAAGTGGTTATCAAAGGGTGTCGAGGCTGCCATATGTGAAGGTTCTCAAGATGAAGAAAGATTATAGGAGTACAAGTATTGAAAACATTTTAAAGGTTCTAATAGTGCATGCTTAATAATGTGTAAAATGTCTAATCTATTCAAGTATGATAAAGCATGTTTTTTTGTGGTGTGACTGCCTTTAGATAGTTCATATATTTATTATACCATGTTGGGTATGCAGTCAACACATGGGTGTGGTGGTCCGGAAGGATAATATTTTGGACAGAGAGATTAATTGATATGGGTGGAATTTCTTCCAAAAGTGTTGTATCTCTGTGGTTTGGAAGGAGAGTATACCTACACTAGTTCTATCAGTTTTTTGAATTTTTGGTGGCACAGTTTAATGTGTAAGGACTTTAAAGAATCAAAAGTTTAATCAAACTATTCTAAGTTTGAGACATGTGCGGTAATGACTACAAGCATGCAAAATTAAAATTAAGCATGTGGAGTGAGGATAAGACCTATTTATGATCCCCTTGGTGGTTCAAGGCATCAAGTGCTTTAGGTGACAAGTTTGAACTAGTGCATTACATGTTTCATGTAATTTGTGTAGACACTAAAAATTGTCCTAGGCCTACGATCTTTAACTTCTTCATAATTCTTATCTTCATTTTCATACTTAAATAATGTTAATTATTTAATTATTTTCTAAAGTCATTTGTCCTCTATTAATTAAATAACTTTAATTATTTAATTAATTAATTCTTTCCTTTATTCTTTCTTGATTAATTAATTAAATATTATTTATTTAATTACGTCGCTAATTAAATCTATCTTCTTTCTAAAAATTAAATAAACTATTATTTAATTTTAATTCCTATGACACTTTCAACTATAATTAAATAATCATCTCAAATTATTTAATTATTCCTTAACTTTTTCTCTTTTAATTAAATAAATCTTTATTTATTTAATTTAATCCCAAAAATATTGAATGTTGAATTAAATAATTATTTAATTCACAAAAGGATTTATCCTTAGCATATTCCTCTATAATTAGATAATCTCTTTGTTATCTAATTAGTCATTTATCACTTAAGTCTAGATATAATTAGATCATTGAGTTATCTGGTGAGATAATATTTGATTATCTTTAACAAAAAAACTTTTTGTGTTAATCAGTCTGTTATCTAGATTAGATTTGATCTTCTACGTGCAATCCTCTATTAATTAAATAACTTTAATTATTTAATTAATTATTTCTCACCTTCTAGCAGATTGTTTTATCTATGTTAATCTTTATCCTTTACATGTAATCTTTATTCTTCTCTGTCTCAACCAGTTTCCACTATTGATTAAATTATTATTTAATTTAATCCCCACCATTCATGCTTTATCACTACACTAATTCAACCCTAACTCTATCACATGTCACATCTTTAATCTAAATCGTTGATTAATTATCTTTAATCTGAGCTTGTCATTCAAAAATCATATTTTCTATAAATTTCCTTTACCTCTATCATTATGATTCCTCTCGAAATCTTATGAGTTTTGGAAGAAACTTTATAAATGTTTGATGTTTTGCTTTTATCATTATCATTAGGCCATACTTGCATACTTAAGAGAAATCTGAGGCCGTTTATACTACAACAAAATGGAGAAGTGCAATGAAGGTGATCCATGGAATGCATAAGGGGTTTGGTGAGATCTTTCTTTTATTCATGCTTTATATTCCATTGTTCTTTATTGTTAGCTTAGGTTTAAGTTTTGTTTACGATTTGAATTGCTTAATTAGTGAATTTTCCCTATGCTACAATTTAAATTTAGGTCCATCCTATGTTGTGTAAGTTGGTATGGATCCTTGACTGACATAGAAGAGTGTTAATGTAGTGTCATGTATATATTTCAAATGTTCAAATACATTTTAATGTAAGTTGATGAAACAAAGTGCATCCATGTATGCCCAAATGTAATTAATGATTAGAGTGAAATTAGTGGGATGTATAGTTGTGTTTTAGCATAATCATTAAGAACGGAGAGTGATCTAGTACTAGAGTGTCTGTTGGTATCATATTTCAAATCCATAATTATTTCTATTTTGGTAGGATTGGTGTTCTACCTGTTGTATTGTTCCAATAGGGATTGGTGTCTCTATTTTGGTGGGGATTGGTGTTGAACACCCAAAATACTAAGAAGGGGGTGAATCAGTATTCTTAATAAATTAAAAATTCATTCAATGCATCACATTAATCTCATAGTAATGTAAAGGAACATGGAAAGCATGCATCACATCAAAAAACACAAGAACATTGGATTTATGTGGAAAAACCAAAAAGGGAAAAACCATGGGGAGGATAAGCTCACAATATAGATATTGTAATCAGTTATAAAGTTTGATACAATTGGTGGACTCATTTTCCAAGGGCTCATTTTCCAAAAGAAGAAAGTCTCACTACCAAAGGGCTCACTGCCAAGAATAGAAAGAGATAGAAGAAAGGTGGCTCACTTCCAAATATGAACTGCTAATAATGCATATGATCTATGCTAAAGATATAGTTCCACTTAAGCTCATAATACTAACTTAAAACATTGCATTCTTCACCTCAAAAATAATATACACTTCTTTGCTCTGATTTCACATAATTATCTCACATACCATACATGTTTGCGGAAGGAATTAACCTTGTATATATATCACAATCAACCAACACATAAATTAGGTCAACCCAAAACATGTATCATGCAACACTTTATCTTGTTGTCTCAACACGTAATCATACATGCCTTGCAAAGGGAACCGAAGCATATAACACATTAATATAGGTAGAAATGACCTATAATTATTCCCATAGTTGTGCTCCAAACTCTACTCATCTCTGTACAACCAAAAATACTTAGGTCGGCACCATTAGTGAATTAACAATAGAATGAACCAATTGTTCCCTCAAAATTTGACACACGAACAACTAAAAACAATTTCCACTTGGAAAAAAGATGCTTCAGACACCTGTAAGAACTTCCTCAAAATGACATAGCAAAACAATCATATGTGGTGGAATGCAGAGCTTTCCAATCATAAACTCTATCATAGTTATACTAGCATAACTAGACCGATACTCTGTCACTATTATCTTTGATTGCAGAAGACATTAGATCTTGAAACTTTGGATTTAGAGTCTTCCAACATACACCATCATTACCTCAAAATGACTTAACCAAATTCTTCATGTGGTGCAATTTGGACCAAAAGAATGGTTTATTGATCGTTGATAAACTATACTCTGAACTTAAGAAAATATCTAAATCATTTGGTCTTCTCTAGACCAACACTTTTACATCTATTCAATAGATTAGCATCAGTGACAATCACCATATACTTCTATTCTCATCAATCTTTCTACTCAAATATCTCTTCACATCAATGACAACAATGACACCATATGTAGCATGCACAAGATTCCATCAATGTCCATATCCAACCATCTCCATATTGTTGACATCAATGACAACACTTGTATCATACTTGGAATAATCTCTTCAACAAGTCAAATTTCCAACAATCTCCCCCTTTGTCATTGGTGGAAACACTACAAAATCTTCTAGTCTTCTCCAATCTTCTCTCCCTTTGACATCAAGGGAAAAGGGGCCCTTAATATCAAACTATTCAGCTTTCTATAGTTCTCCCTTTTTGAAGATATATATTTTTATGTACATGGGAGTAACTCCCCCTTACTTCTTTACTCCTATACCCATCTATTCTCCAACAAAAATTACCAAAGATGTATTGCAAAATTGTTGAATACATCTGCATATGTACACTATAATTTGAAAAGCTATAAAACAAAAATGTACAACTTAGCTTGTGGAGGGAAAATTTCCCTGATTGGACACCTTCAATTTTGCAAGGTGTGGCTCTAGATCCTTCTTTTTTGTCTCACATTCCTTCTTAGCAAAGACAATCATTCCATGATAATTTTCAAACTTTAACTGGAGCTCTTCACCTTCTTCAAGAGAGCTAGGTATTGGATTTTGTTGTAGCATCTTCTATGTATCAGCCAAAATTCTAGTTAGAGAAGTAGGCCTTTTACTTACTAGGTCTCTGAGCTGACTATACTATACAATTATCTTCTCTTTTTTCTCTTGTAGCCAGACAAATTGACCATGCAAATTCTCTATTGTTATCCTTTTTGCTCCATCTACATCTCTCATAGGATCATATACTCTAGAGACCTTAGCAATTTGAGACTCAATTGAGTCCATCTAGTCTTTTATGCCCTTGGTGGAAACATGCCATTTAAAGAGAAATTGGAAAAAAAAAACTTTATCTTCCCCTACATAAACTTGAATATCCTTTAAGTTGCTCTACAACTTACCATATGATGTAGCACACTTTTCAGAAGCCTTTGCCAAGCTTTTATCATTTATCTTCGTATTCACTTAGTTTTCCAACTTCTCTAAGTTGGTAGAATATTCCTTGAAGGAATAAAGGAGGTGCCTTAGTTTTTGTCTACTAGACATAGATTCATCAATGGTGGCACCAAGAATGTAATCTTGCAACACTTTGACAATTGCATCTATCATCTTAGCACTCTTCTAGTGAGTTTGTAGAATATCCTTTCTAGCAAAGGCATGAAATGCATCATGAAGTTGTAGCTTGTGTAAGGGAGAAATATTATCCATGTCAACCTATCCTTTTTGCATGGGAATTTGTAGCAACTTTAGACACCAATAGTTGGAATTAAAATTATATATTTAGTAAACTCTTCAAGGAATCCACATAAGCTTCGAAGGATTCACCAATTGTTTGAGTGCTTCTCTCTTCCTTTTTCTCTTTCTCTTTCTCCTACTCTCCATTATTAGAGTAGTCTTCTGTACTATTTTCTTCCTCTACAACTTTCTCACTATCCAAAGGAGGCAAGTTTTCATTCTTTTGCGCCTCAAGGTTCTATGTGTTCTCTTGTTTTTCTTATTCCTTCTCATCATTGTTTTGTGCACCTAAGAGAGGATTTTTTTCTGCTTGAGAATCTTACTTCTTTGAGGCACCACCATTCTTATCATCCTCAATAATACTTTCTACAACCAGAGGGGAATTATTTGTTATCATGGCTTTGTGATCATCCTCAGGTCCAAACACACATTCTTGTTCAACATTCTCAAGAGGTTCATTGACCTCCAAAGAAGATGCAATGATGCATCATGCTCCATTTTAGTCTCATCATCCAGAGACATGTCTAACTTATTCACCATATCTGAAACCTTTTGTGGTGTTTCATTATTTAGCATTTCTATGTCTTCTTTATCCCTACTCATCAAGATGCTAACTCTTTTCATTTTTATAAATTCCTTATTGTAAACTTTGTCCAATCTATCCCTATCCTCATCAATGAGAGAATATTCAATATTCTCCAAAGAAAAAGTCCTTATCTTTGCGTCCTCATTGAATGCCTCTTGTTTTCTTGCACTTAAGACACATTTTAAGTCATCCGGAAGCTAACTTTCGATTTCATTCAAATTGGTATCAAAAGTAACCATATAATTTATAATGGCATCTTCAATTGTGTCGTTATTCTCATTGTTTTCATCTCAATACATTTGTGTAGTTTCTTCTAGTAGACCAAAATTTGCAATATTATTAAACAAAGCATCTAGTTTTAGAGGACCATGCTTCCTTATCAGAGGGGATTTTTCCTTCTTGTTGATTTTGAACTTGCCTTTAGGAGATTTTTCTCCTTCATTGGATCTCTTTTCTCTCCTTTTAATGATAAATTCCTTCTACTTCTCTACTTCTTCGCTCTTTGTATCAACAATGTCAACTTTTATTCTCTTTTCACTTGTCTCAAATTGATAGATATTGGGATTCCTTTTCTAGACCAATTTAGGTCCTTCTTCTTCAACATTGCATACATACCTCTCTCTTGTAACTTTCTCTTTTTATTCTTCTTTGTGGAAGCTTCTTCTGTGCAACAGGTGCACTAGTTGTAGCTTTATTCTTCATACCAATTGTAGGCTTTGTTTCAGAGACATTCAGAATAATTAGAGAGGGAGTAGAAGTCTTGATGGACCTTTTAATGCTTGGTGTACCCTGCGGACCCATAGATGGGTCTTTGATCTTCTCCACAGTCATATTGGAAGAAATATCTTCCAACTCTTCCGTTATTTTCTCTACATTTTTATTTATTTCCTTTTATTTGTGTTTCATATGCACTTCATTGGATATCTCCTCATAGGTTCTATTGTAACATGAAATTGCACCCCGCTAAACATGAAGTTCATCATTCCAATGAAACAATGGAAATGAACTCAAGGTGTGGGAAATTTGTGCATATGAGGTCGAATCTTAGGAGAAGTTTGTGTTCCTCTTTCAATCCAAGTGTGATGTGTTGGTCCAACCCAACACATGAAAAACTACCACTATCCTACTCTAACAACTCACAAGGGAAAATGGTTAGAAGGAATGCATGAAAGGGAAAATGGAGGTGATACACCAAGATGGAAAGTCATTTCTTCTTGGCTTAGACTACTCAATACATAATTGAAGAGGGACTAGGGGACTTACACAACTCTCTATTTGGTCGATTTCAGAGGAAAACATAGAGGTTAGGGTTTGACAGAGTGTTGGAAGGAAAGAGAGTTTCTCAACACAATAGTTGCAAATGATTTAACTCAAACATGCATGCATGAAAATACAAAAAAAATCATATATGAAGGTAATGAACTTGCTCAAACATAAATAAGCTAAGAAGAGGAAATCTTAGTTGGTTTCATTGATGTAGAGGAAAAAAACTAATCTTTACAATGACAGAGTGCAAAATACAATGTCTACAAAAGAAAATCCCTAGAGGAGCCAAAGGAAGAGCCCTTGAAATGAATACATTTATTTCCTTTACAGATTAGGCATAACTTGGAACCAAAAACCAAACCCTAACCCTAACTAGGGTTAAAAATGAAGCCCTTACATGAAAGAATTGAGCCATCTTGTGAAAATCATGATTATGACATGGATCCATCAAGTAAATAAACAAATAGCAATAAATGAGCATGGGTGACTATAAAATCCACTTACAGAAGTCAAGGGAGAAATAATGTTGTCCTTGAGCCCTAGATTGAGACACACCACTCAGAAAGTGATTTTAGCATTAATGTCATCACCCAGAAAACACATCAAATCTAGGGGAAGGTTGGGGCATCAAGCCCAAAAGGAACACTTTTCTTATGCATTAAATGGTCTAGACTCCCAAAAAGAGCACATGTTGGGAATCAAGAATTAATATTACCTCATAACACATGCTTAGAAGAAGGGATGAGCAAAATTCGTAACCCAAAAGTTGGAGGTAAGGGTGAAGCCCGACCCCCAAAATTAAAAAATTTCACACCTAGTCAAATTTTTAAAAGAAGCTATTAGGGAAAAAGTGAGGAGAGGAAAGGTTTACCTCCTACAAAGGAAAGGAAAAAGGAACACCGAAAGCCCATAAGAAACAAACTTTCAAAAAATCAGGAAGAAGCCTCACCTCTTACTTAAAGGAAGTAAGAGGTAAGAGGGAAGCCTAAACCCCGAACCTAGAAATCGAAAGTAAGGGTTTGGGCTTACCTTCGAAAATAAAAAAATTCACACTAGTCAATTTTCTGAAAAAATATTTCAAGGAAAAGGAAGGTTAGAGGGTTAAGAGGAGTGGGAGGAATGAAGAAGGGAAATAGAGTGATAGAGAAGGCATATAGAAAAGAAAGTAAGCGACAACCTGAAAGCCAAAAACTTCAAAACTTAGCTATTTTAGGACCCCTCAAGGAGAATTTATGCAAGATGGCCCATGTAGGATCTCTCAGATTAGTTATTAATGACCCAAGGGTGGGTATGAAAGGAATTTTATTTTAGTGATTTCTATGAGATGATTGCCTGCTAATCATGGGATCTAGAGGCCTTATCTGTCCATTGGGCACACATTTATGAGGGTAAAACTTCATGGTTGGGCCTCCTCAGAGCAACAAAAAACATGTGTTACACTTGGAGAAAAGCATGAAAGTTAAGAACATACATTCCCTTAAGGAGAATGTAGGGTGTGTAAGAGAACTTCATGGAAAGCAAGATATTTACAATATATACATTAAAATAACAGAAAGAAAAAGAAGGGGATTTTCCTTAGTCAAAGATGAACCTTTTGAAGGAGTTGATCTCCATCAAACCATAGTTGCAGACCTCACCCAGCTGCAGCCACTAAAAGATGCTTCCAACATGCATGGGAACACACAAAATTCCTGCAAGGTGAAGGTTCACTTCATTGTAAACTTTTCCATTGTAGGGAAACCATATGATGAAAGTGTCAAATTCATCTGAAACTAGTGCCTTAGGTGAACATACAACAACATGGGGGAACTTTTTTGAAGATACTTCAACATCCAAGAAAAAACCTTCTATAAAGGGAAGAAAAATCATCTCACAGAACAATAGGCCAATGTCATTATTACTAACCTCCTCAATGCATGAACTGAAATAAAAGGATAAAGTTTCTATCTCACATGGTGATGTAAAATATGCCAAACTTGTTTGTTGATCTACACAAAGAGTCTCTTCTTCATGCACCTCAAATGAAAAGCTTAGAAGCTTAGAAATACTATCAAGTTGAGAAACAAGAGCATCACTCTCCAAACAAATGTGTGGCTGCTCAATAACTACTGAAATACTTGTATTGATGCACATTTCATCAATACAAACCTTATATTTTTTAGACACTTCAAGTGAAGAACTAAATTCTTCATGTTGTCTCTCTATTTTAATCTCTTCTTGGCAACAATATACAACAAAATTAGACTCCTAGCATGTAATGGTTACCACATCATCTGTTATTTCCTCACTCTTATGTTGTTGACCATAAAGCTCCTCTTTTAGGGGTGAAGGATTGACATCCAAGCTTGAAAAAAGCTTCTAAATCATCCCAAAATAGGTCTTCCACCTTAGAACTATAGAACTCAGTAGATAGGGAAGTTTCCTCCACTAAAATAGGGGATAAACACATTTGATAATGCTACTCCAAAACCATGGAGTTGTCTTGATCTATCAAGCTAGGACCAAGCTGTTCAAAGGCCTCTATTGATGTAGGTATAGGTGATATTTCCTCCTCATTTTCAATAAAATAAGGAAGGACATCAAAAGATAGGATTGATTCCTCTACTACATTAATTATCTCTACCTTTTTTAGTGTCTTGTTGCTGCAACACTATTTCATATTCATTTTTTTCTTGCAACAAACCAAGACACTCATTTCCTAGAGCACAAGAAGGCTCCTCAAAAACAACCTCACCACACCTAGCTTGAAGTTACTCCTTCCTTTGTTCTTCTGACCAATTAGGATCCCATACCACAGGTCCACCTTTAAAGAGTGAAATAGGAAAAGAGGGAGAAAAATAGTCAAAAGGGCATTGGAACTCTTGTTGAAGCTCTAGAAGGGTTTGCTCAATAGGAGTAAAATGAAGAGCCTCCTAAGGATGGGTTCTTGTGAGGAATGGAGGCTCTCAAAACTTAGGATATCCAACATAGAATATTTTCTTAATGGCACAAGAGGTTCGATTGGATTTTCATGGGGCTAATTAGGATTCCTAAAACTAATTTTTTTGTGCTTGTAAACCTCTTTCACAATAGGTTGTTCTAGAAAAAAAGGAGGGATAATAGAAGTTTCAAGAGGTTCTTAGGGTTCTTGAAACTTACAAACTTATGCTTTATTACATCCTCCTTAGTAGGCTAGTCTGGAACTGATGGAGGTTTTTTTTTGAAACTAGGCACACAAGGGGTTGCCTGAGCCTCAAGAATTTTTGCTAGAGTGAGGGAAAGTATGAGTTTCTCTTTCCTAGCAAAAAAATCCTTTGTTGTATACTCCTCTTCTTTCTTCCTTCTTTTTTCCTCCAACTATTGCTCATACCTCCATTGTGCTTCTATATTTTTCTATTGTGGGTAGTATGTTGGATGAGCAACCTCATCCTATTGTAGGGAATAATATTGCTACCCTTGATAGGATTGATTAGACCACTCCTCGTGCTATAGGTAAAGCTCTTGTTGTCTCTGAATCTCATCCAACTATCTATTGAAATCAATAATTTTTTTTGTAATTTCACTTGCACTTAAATTATCAAAACTTTGAGGTTGACCAGGAGAGAAACAAGGTCAATTTTCAAAGTGATGAGTTTCTTGGGGTTTTTGATGGGGATATGTAGGTGTACAAGAAGACTAATCAAGGTGGGATGGGTGGTAAGAATTTTGAGAAGGTTGAGAACCCAAAACAATAGAGTTTTATGGAATGAAATGAGAGGCATAACCAAACTGATATGGCTAATTGGGAGGAACAAAGTTGGAATTATCACGAAATGGTGGGGTGTACATATGGTTTCCATTATAATATAAAAAATTTAAGCATGGAAATGACAAGAAAAACTTTGAAAATTTTAAAGGAAATCACAAGATTTCCTAACCATAGATTTTTGGTACATACCAATGGAGTCACCAAAACTGAATTACAAAATTGCTAGGTGCTTGAGGAATTCCTCCAAAGGCTAAAATGTTGAAGAGCACCAATCCCTCAATAGAATGAAGTAAAAATATGTTGCTTGAACCAAAAAAATTATCTCAAAATCACCATTGTGTTTGAAGATATGTCTCAAAAGGCAAGGTGCATTGAAGAAATCACAAAATTATTCAATGGAGAGAAAGTTGTCTCACCGGGTGTGCAAAAAATTGTTGTCACATGAAATTGCAACCTACTAAACATGAAGTTCAAAATTACAATGACACAATAGAAATAACCTCAAGGTGTGAGACCTTTTTACGTATGAGTTTGAATCTCTAGAGAAGGCCAAATTCCTTTTCCAATCCAAGTGCAATGTGTTGGTCCAACCCAACACATGAAAACCTACCACTATCCTACTCTAAAAAATCACAAGGGAAAAGGGCTAGAAGGAATGCATGAAAGGGAAAATGGAGGTGATACGCCAAGATGGAAAGTCATTTCTTCCTGGATTAGACTACTCAACACATTATTGAAGAGGGACCAGGGGACTTACACAACTCTCTATTTAGTCAATTTCAAAGGTAAACATGGAGCTTAGGGTTTGACAAAGTGCTAGAAGGAAAGAGAGTTTCTCAACACAACAGTTGCAAATGATTTAAGTCAAACATGCATGCATGAAAATACAAAAAAAACTCAGATATGAAGGTAATGAACTTACTCAAACATAAATAAGCTAAGAAGAGGGAAGCTTAGTTGATTTCATTGATGTAGAGGCAAAAAGCCAATATTTACAATGGTAGAGAGTAAAATATAGTGTCCAAAAAATAAAAACCCTAAAGGAAGAACCCTTGAAATGAATACATTTATTTCCTTTATAGATTAGGCATAACTTGGAACCACAAACCAAACCCTAACTCTAACCAAGGTTAACAGTGAAGTTTGTGTGAAAGAATTGAGCCATCCTATGAAAATCATGATTAGGGAATAGATTCGTCAGGAAAGTCAACAAAAAATAATAAATGAGCATGGAAACCCATAAAATCCACTTACAAAAGTCAAGGGAGCAATAAATGTTGTCCTTGAAGCCCTAGAATCAAGACAGGCTGCTTAGAAAGTGATTTGAGCACTAATTTTGTCGCCTAGAAAACACGTCAAATATGGGGGAATGCTAGGGTGTCAGGCTTGAAAAGAAACCTTTGCTTATGCATTAAATGGTCTAGACCCTTGAAAAGAGAACATGTTGAGAATTGAACATCAGGCTTACCTCATACCACATGCTTAGAAGAAGGGATGAGCAAAAGTTGGAACCCAAAAGTTGGAGGTAGGAGAGAAGGCTTACCTTCAAATATTGGAGGTAAGAGAAGGCTTACCTCCAAAATCAGAGGTAAGGGTGAAGCCTTACCCCTTGAAATTGGAAGTAAGGGTGAAGCCTTACCCCTAAAATTGAAAGATTTCACACTTAGTCAAATTTTTAAAAGAATCTATCAGGGAAGAAGGGGGAAGAAGAAAGGTTTACATCCTACAAAGGAAAGGCAAAAGGAAGACTGAAAGCCCATAAGATTTTTTTTTTGGGAATCGATAAGAAGCCTCACATCTTACTTAAAGAAAGTAAGAGGTAAGAGGGAATCCTGAACCTCGAACCTTGAAATTGGAAGTAAGAGTTTGGGCTTACCCCCGAAATTCAAAAATTTCACACAGTCAAATTTTTGAAAAAAAATTTCAAGGAAAAGGAAGGAAGGCGAGAAGCTTAAGAGGAGGAGTGGAAGGAATGAAGAAAGGAAATAGAGTGATAGAGAAGGCATGTAGAAAAGCAAGTAAGCGACAACTCGAAAGCTTGAAACTTCAAGACTTGGCCAATTTTAGGACACCTTAAGGAGAATTTATGCAAGATGGCCCATATACGATCTCTCAGATTAGTTATCAATAATGGGTCATCTAAGGGTGGTATGAAATGACAATAGGTTCCAAAATTATCTATAGTAGTGTCTCTTGGTTTTATCAACATAAGATCTGTAAGACTTGTGATTACATCTTCTGCCACATCATAGCCCATTTCAAGAATCCAAACTATTATGGGTTCCACTACTTCTATAATGCATTCGTCTTTAGTAACCTTAAAGGTTATACCCTTGAATTTTTCAACAATAGTTCTATGGATCCTTTCTGATTCTTGCATCTTCTCTTGAAAGGTCTTAAAGAAAACCCATATCATACTATCTTGAGTTTCTATGCTTCCAAACCTTCTTAAGTGATCCCCAATCTGAATTGCAATAGGAATACTATCCAAGCATTGCACTAGGCAATTCTATGAGAAATTAAAACAAAAAACTTATGATAAGGGTACTATACCAGAATAGGTACCGAGACACTTTTTTCTTCTAAAGATCCTCCATTAATTATTATCTCAGAAGCTTGCATAAATCTATGTCCAAACCTTCTTTCACCATCTGATGAGCAATATGAATAGTAGTTACCAACACCAAATTTTCTTTGTTGGTGTAGTAAATCTTGCAACCTATCATCAGGTGAAAGCACAAACCTGTGTCACAGTTTCAACCAAATAAAGTAATTTGAGCGGATTACTTTTGACTGACTATTTTTCGGCCAATAAGGTTTTGGCCGAATCTGCGAGGCAGCCACATGGTGCCTACATGGCTAGAACTTGTCAGGAGAGTTACTTTCAGCTGAAACGTTATCGGCCGAAAAGTGTCAACATGGCGAACATCAAGAAAGACCTGCTCGGTCGAGTATGTTTCGGCCGAAACTGTATCGACCGTAAGTATATCGACCAAAAATCATTAATAAAATCCAAAAAAAAAAACTAGGCCCACTATTGGAACACTCAGCGAAAGTATTGAGGGCGAGAGCTTGTCGTCCTATCACCAACAACAATGACTATATTTTGCCAGGTTCCATTCGTGGCATTCACTGGATTGTTTGATTTCTCGTCTTGTTTGTGTCTATTTTGACAAATTTGTGATAAATTTTAAGGAAATTTGTGATTTCTCGTTTGTTAGGGTTTGATTGAAATGAAAAAATCAAGTTTTGTAATGGATATTGGCTGAAAGGTAGTGAATGTTGTGAAAATTTTATATATACATCATTCCTCTCAGAAATTCATCCAGCTATATGAAAAACCTTTGATTTATTTTGAAGTATATCAATTAAATAGTCATAATTTTGCCAAATATTTTGCACAATAGTTAGCATCATGCACCTTGTTCTAGTGCAAGCATGTATTTATAATAGGCTCTGTTTTTCTTTGTATCACCAATAATCTCCACAAGAACATTGTCCACTTTTGAAATGGTGGAAACGG
Organism: Sequoia sempervirens; assembly: GCA_007258455.2. Taxonomy (NCBI): domain Eukaryota; kingdom Viridiplantae; phylum Streptophyta; class Pinopsida; order Cupressales; family Cupressaceae; genus Sequoia; species Sequoia sempervirens. Next base: position 1,057,403,552 of record VDFB02281492.1, read on the forward strand.
TTTGCATCTCTCAACAATTTCTCTTGCAACAATCTTTGAAATAAACTTGATTTCAGAATGACAATCAACACATACTCTTAAGGTTCTTGACAACTCTTAGAGTTGTTTCAGGGGATGTGTTTAACAATCCAAATGCAATTGCCAACTTCTCACTATGGTGTACAAGGAGTAATTCTTTCTCCTCCTCCTCTACATCATTCAATATAGGTCTCGTATCTGGAATATACCCTGCTTCCTTCATCTTACAAAACAACTCATCCAACTTTGCATAGATATATTGTGTTTGTGGGTGCGATCTATCTCCCACACAAAAGGTGTGTACCATTTTATGAACTTCAATCCAACTACAACCTGGTGTCTTTTCAACTCCTCTATCACTCATGAATTTTCTTACCTATTGAGCGTCAAAATGGGAGCTTTGAAACAAGGTATGGAAATGTATTAAAGAATAAAGTAAAGGGGGTTTTGTCAAATGTTATAGTTGTAACTTTCTTGGTAGACATGTATGCAAAATTTGAAACCACAAGCAAGAGTTTTTAGATTATTCCATGTTACAATTATTTTTTTACTTGCCACTCAATTGAAATTTCAACATTGAGAAAGCTACACAATTTCCTTTTGATTTTTCAACTTGGTTCATGTCCAACTAAACATGGGAGCAATATCCACTCTTTAGCATTAAAAGTGGTATTATAAATTATTGTGACATTTCTTTACCTTCCAAATTCTACAGAGTTGATTTTCTCCATATTAAAAGCTTTAATCAATTTGATCAATTTCCTAATTTTGTGCCCCCATACATTATGGAATTCTTGCAAGTTTTTTTGTCCAAATGATTTTAATAACTTTGGATTGTGTTAAATCCCTATGTCAAAATATATGGGTCTTGAAATCTTTGAATTGACCTTCTTGCATCATTATGTGAAAACATTTTACAATAGATAGTGGTCTTTTAAAATTAAATATGCTTTAGAATATTAAAAATACTTAATGATTTTCTTCAATGCACTATAATAACATATCAAAAAAAATTAAGTTAATAAATAATTTTTTTTATCACTTATGATATTTTATTAACACTTAATTACATAATTATTAAGTCAATTTTATTGACCTGTCCATATGTGATAAGCATTGCATTTCTTTTGATGCATTTCACCGAAACAGTTATATTGTATGATATATTCATTGATATCGTTTAGGTCAAAAAGTTTTCCTGATACGAACGCCCTTGACAGAGCATGGAACCACCACAAATACTTCAATTTTACACTATGTCCTCTAGATAATGCTTTGGTGAAACACGCCCAATTTATGCATGTCCGGCAATCATTGCATTCCATGGCAGAATGCCTTTTAAGGCAATTCTAAGGAGTTGTCAATGAACCCACAGTAACCATCCATTTCAATGTCTCGGAGAGAGGGACGGAAGCCGGACGACTCCTTCATGCATTCTGCTCTAAGTGCTTTCCCATCAGAGTATATCTCTTTCAGTCATTTTGTTTCTGCTTCAACCAAATTTGTTTCTACTTTTGACCAAATTTGAGATATGCTAAATTGCAAATATTGTGGTTGTCCTGCCAGCTTGTGCAAACTATCCTACCATGCAGGTCTTATTTCTTATGTCGATTCAAACATTAGGTTTGTTTCATCATGTGTTGCATCTACTTTCAACGTAATTGGAATCGAAGCATATGGTTTTAGGTCAATTTGAAGCTTCTACGGAAACACCTATATAAATTGGAAGAATTTTAAAATCATACAATTTTGTGAAATTTACTCATCATTTGGGTGATCATGTACTTGGGTTGTAAAAATATGCCCATGCCAGTAGAACTTGGGTATTATACCTATTGAGTGTCACTCCACCTGCCTACTTCTGAATAAATGATTGACAAAAGAACATAAGGTACAGTCTTTTTACAATCCAACCCAAAGAGGAGTCTTGTAACAAATTCTCCTAATGCTATACTCTTATGTGATCTACAAGCAACGAGCAAACATATCCACACAACCACATCAGGTTTTAGGTATTCCAACAATTTAATTTCAATGATATAAAAGGTGTCAACTTCATAAAATAGGAGTTCTGAATTCCTAGGTATTAGATTTAAGAGGATGTATTTGAGATGGGGTTAAAAGTTTCATTCACATATTTCTTAAAATTTTGCTATCACATATCATTCATATATAAGCTTATCAATAAGAAATGATAGCTTTTACTATTTCACCACTTTAATTTCAATCATATAATAGACATCAACTTCATAGTTATTGTATAAGAAAATATGAGCTCCCATTTTTTATGTATGAGATTTAAGGGTATTTTAACAACTTTAATTTCAATCATATAAAATGTGTCAACTTCATAGAATACTGTAGCTCCTATTTTTTAGGTGTTAGATTTAAGGGTATTTCAACACTTCAATTTCAATCATATAAAATTTGTCAACTTCATAGAATACTATAGCTCCTATTTTTTAGGTATTAGATTTAAAGGTATTAGAATACTATAGCTCCTATTTTTCAAGCATATAAAAGATGTCAACTTCATATTATTGTATAAGAAAATAGGAGCTCTGATTTTTAGGTATTAGATTTAAGGAGATGTATTTGAGATGGGGTCAAAAAATTTCATCACATACTTCCTAAAATTTTGCTATCACATATCATTCATATATAAGGTTATCAATATGAAATGACAACATTTACTATTTCAACAATTTAATTTCAATCATATAAAAGATATCAACTTTATAGAATATTATATATCAGCTTTTACTATTTCAATAGTTTAATTTCAATCATATAAAAGTCATCAACTTCATTGAATAGTGTAGCTCCGATCTTTTAGGTATTAGATTTAAGGGTATTTCAACACTTTAATTTCAATCATATAAAAGGCATCAACTTCATAGAATATTGTATAAGAAAATAGGAGCTCTATTTTTTAGGTATTTGTTGTGAAATCTCTTTATACACCTTAACTAACCTTAGCCAGTCCACTAGTGTTTCATTTTCAAATCTCATGTCACTAGTATTTCTAATTTTTCCAATTTGAAAGTATATTTTTAATCTTTATTTTGATGTATTTTGGTTGTACCACAAGTCAATTAGGATCCTAATCTTCCACCCAGGAGTGGTTTTCTAAACCTTAGCATGACCCAGACCAATGAGAATGATTTATATATTCTTATGTACATGTATGTATGTGTACATGCACATATATGTGTATGTGCATATGCATGTACATGTATTATATATACATATGTGTACATGTGTGTATGTATGTATGTGTATGTATGTATGTATGTATGTATGTATGTATTATATATACATGTGTACATGTGTGTATGTATGTATGTATATGCATATATATATGTATGTACATGTATGTATATGTACATGCACATATATGTGTATGTGTGTATGCATGTAGATGTATTATATATACATATGTGTACATGTGTGTATGTATACATATGTATGTACATGCATGTATATATGTGTATGTGTGTATGTGTGTATGTGTGTACATGTATGTATGCATGTGTGTACATGTGTGTATGTATGTATGTATGTATATGCATATGTGTATGTGTGTATGTATGTATGTATTATATATATGTGTATGTGTATGTGCGTATGCATGTACATGTATTATATATACATATGTATGTATGTATGTATGTATGTATGTATGTATATGCATATATATGTGTATGTACATGTATGTATGTGCATGCATGTATATATATGTGTATGTGTGTATGTATGTATGTACTTGAGTATATACATGTGTACATACACACATACACATACATATATAATACATGTACATACATACACACATACACATATATATCATGTGCATGTACATACATATATATATGTATATACATACATACATACACACATACATATACATACATACACACATACACACATATACATATATATATGCATGTACATACACACACACACATATATATATATATACATGCACGTACACACATGCACTCCCACATACATACATGTGTACATACAGATATATGCACATGTATCTATATGTTTATATTTTATTCCTAAGGAATTTATTTCAAAGAATTTTAACTTTATTACTTTAATATGTTTTAAGTTAGATCGAAAAATTAAGGAAATGTTAACCTTTTTATAATTTCTAGTGTTTGATTTAAAAAATAATTGATTACAAAGAAAGGCTAGATCATATATGACCAATTGTAATGAAGAGTATTTTTTTATTTTGATCAAAATTTTAGTATAGAGTGGTTGAAAGGATAAATATTTTTTTTCCATATTTACTCTTGGTTGAATATTACATGCATGCCTATGATTTAATAGGTTCACATAGCTCGATAGATATAAAGTTTGAACTAGATCTCATTAGATACATTTAAATTCAAAAATGTTTTCTAGTTTTGAAACTTGAAAATTTTACCTTTAATTTAAATATATATTTTTTTAGTTTTGAAAAAATTTCAATTTAAATTTGTTTAGTTCATTATGTAATTTTGTTTTAATGATATGCATATCTCTATCTATTTATATATATCATGGCGGATGAGGGATCTCATCATTCCCCTCATTCTGAGCGAGAAGCTCAAACTAGATCAAATATATTTCAGGATAGTATTGCTAGATTGGACAATGCTCTAAAATGTTTAGAGCAAACAATTCACAACTCCCCCAATTTGGCTAATCAAGATAGATTAGTCACTATTAGACAAGAGATTATTAAGATGATTGAGACAATTTGATCATACAATCCTTATGATGAAATCAACATTGAACAGTTTTATTTTTCTCTTGCTAGGAGTGTTACTGGCACAGTGAAACATAGAGAAGTTGCCAAATTAGTTTCAGGTGAAAATGTGTTATCCATGTTCCCATTTTATAGAGGAAAAAATAAAATTAGAGGATATGTGGTTACGAGGTGTGAAGATCCTCTTGTTGCGCCATTCATATACCCTAGATGGTTGGTAGCACATCATAGATGGCCTCACAATGATGAGCTGCCATTGTATTTTATCAAATAGTTATATGCATAATTTCATTTACATATAGAGGTGGACTACACATCTTATCTTGAGCATGCTGGCCAAGGTAAAGGCCATTTTTTTGACAAACCACAGTTTAGAACTTCAAATTTGCCACCGCCTGTGGACAAGAGGGCATTAGTTGGCCCGAACCTTTTGGTTTTACCAAAATGTTTGGAATTGGCAACAGCAGGGGAGGTAGCAACAAGGTCCACTCAGAGTCATATTTTTGAAAACATTGCCTCTATTACGACGCAGATTGATCAGATTTCATCTAATCGAGTTGGTAGATATTTATTATGCCCACAGATCAACCTTCCTCCCATTGAGGCTACATTTGCATCGTATGATCCATTTATTAGTGCCAATCTACCTACTCTTGCAGATGTCGAGCATATGACCCACACGACTCTGCGTAATACATGTAGACTCTCAATTTTGGATTTACTAGCAACATATCAGGTTATCAGTGAGGACCATGGGATTGCTCTTGACAGGGTACCGGAGTTTATTAGACAATGATATCCTCATACACATATGAGGCACAAGGTGGCAAATGTAGCTCAGGATATTCCACTTCAGCCTACAGAATCCCGTGCACATCATGTTTCTGTTGATCCTTTAGCTTGTCCAGGTGGTCATCAGGATGTTACAGGTCATGTTGAGGCTACTGCGACACCTGATCCTTTCCATGGGACATATAGTCGACTTCTTTTTGCTACTGATACTGTAAATGCTACAGAGCCCCCTATGATGTCTTTACATTCTCATGATCTTAGTGACATTGGTAGAGCCTTCAAGCAGGAACAACAGGTACTTTCAATTTATAATTTAAATACATGTATATATTTTTAAAATTGTGTTCTAAAAATTTATGTAATGCATTTTAAAAACTTCTAGGGGTTTAACTCCTGATTGAAATTGTGTACTTAAAAATTTTAAGCAATATGGTGAATTCCCAGACTTTGGAAATTTGGAGCATGATGGCAATCCCATGCAGTATGCAGATGAGGTACATTTAAATTTAATTTTAAAAAACTAATTACTTGATGTTTAAGTTTGAATACATTGAACTCAAGTACATTGTAAAATTTTTAGATAATTTTACATATATATGTGTACTTGAACACATGCAGGGGCTGGGATGAGGCTCAAGACACAGATCAGGAGATATTGGATCGAGACATGGATCCACACATCTTGGATCAGCAGAACGATCGGTCCATGGATCGAGGGAGAGGTTGAGGGAGAGATCGAGCCATGTATCGAGGGAGAGGTTGAGGGAGAGATCGAGCCATAGATCTGATGATTCTATTCATACCAGACATCCCTCTCTTTGAGATTTGTTTTATAGTATTACATTTCTGAGATCATTTTATTACATGTTGGAGACACTTTTTATGATTTATGTATTGAACATTTGGACGTGTTACATACTTATGTTTTATGGTACACATATTTATACTTGTTATAATTTACATGTCACATTCATACAGTTATGTTTTATGGTTTGAATCTTAGAGGTTTGTTATATACATGCATTATTATGGTTTGATGAACTCACTTACATTACATCTATAAGTACCTTTATTTAAATTTAAATTATGGTAAATTGTTCAAATGCACTTGTTGTACATATATAGATAACTAAATACATTGTGAAATCAAAATGTTGGACTCCACTATCTAATGGTTGCTATTTGTAAATTTAAAAAGATGGACATGTACATGTAATTAATTTAAATAAATAGTTCAAATGAATTTGTCTTTAATAAATAGGTCAAGAAATAGAAAAAATTGAATGCAAATATGCTTGAGATTAATGCTATACATTTTAAAGTAGAACATAAAAATGCAATTGGAAATAGATGATAGTTAGATTGAATTCTTTAAAGCTCTAAATGTTCATTTTTAAAGTCAGTAAAAGTTATTTATACATTTAAATTGTGCATATATCATGCTCTACATTAACCTAAATTCTAATTCCATATAATCTAATGCACATGTTCATTTGAATGTGCATGCAAAGAATTCTTGAACTAGATGATGAGCTATACTTGTGTCAAGTTGAATGTAAATGAAATTATATATATATATATATATATATATATATATGTATGTATATGTTTGAAAGTTTTCACTTAAGAATGAACCATATAATTCAAATAAAGCATGCAAGCTATTAGTGGAGTTGAATGTAAATGAAATCAAATTTATAGTTTTGAAAGTTTAAGAATTCCATGTGGAACATTTATATATATGTAATTAGAAATTGATATATATATTTAAATCTTGAAAGACATGCACATTTAGTATTAAATTAAAAATTGATGACAATTCTATATAAATTAAAAATTGATCAAGTAGATCTCTTGGATGAAAATTCTATATATAAATTAAAAATTGATCAATCCATATTTAATTGTACTGGAAAGATGGACCAAATTACATACATGGTCTGAAGCTATACATGGTAAACAAAGCTAAAGTGATGCCAAAATGTAGCTATCTCAAGCACCCCAAACACCATCACTATGATTCACTACAATGTTCATATATTCCAATGCACCTTAAGGTGAACAAGAAAGGACAAACCAAGAGAACCTGGATACAATCTAACATTAACAAAATGGATAAATAATTTAGTTCTATACTTAAAAGATAGGAGCTAATATTCTTAAGCAAATTTGGATTTTAAAGATGAAATCAAATTATAAGGTCAAGTGATTTTTTATTAGGAGATTGGATTTGAAATGGATGATACTCTAGATTAAGGATAAGGTCCCTAGATGTTGAAAACTTTGGGTGATGACGAAAGGACAATATGATGTATGGACTAGATTGAGACCAAGTAACCAAATTTTTATGTTTAAGTGATGCTTTTTTATTATTAAGGATGGAGAATGGATGTACGGTTGAGATGGATCTAGATGGATAATTTTTAAATGATTCTAGGATGAGGGATGCTTACCTGATGAAAATTTAATAAAATTAGGATGTGATGATTAGGATACATGAAAATCCAAATGATCATTTAAAATTATTGAATGTCGTGCATTAGTAATGTATAAAAAATAAAGAAAACTAGAGACAACATTTATGTCTAGATTCTTCACCACTCAAACACCAAATCAACTAGATAATTTTATACAAGTTTGTGGAGTTGAATGTTCAAATGAAATGAAAGATTTGAATGTGAACTTAAGAATTCCACAGAACATAAATAAATTTAAATGCAAAATTGGAACATAGACTAGGTTTTGTACATATTGTTGCACGTATATATATTCAATCTAGCTCATGTATATAGGTGGAGTTGAACAAATATTTAAATTCAAAGATTTGAAAGTGAAAGTTTAACAATTCCATGTGTCAAACATAAAAATTTACAATCAAGGAATCTAGAGAGATGATATAAAGGAATTTCTAGAGATTCTCAAGAGTGAAAGTTTAAAAGAATGAACCATGTCCAACATGTAAAAATGCAATTGGAAATTTAGATGATTTAAAGGAATTTAGGCAAAATGTAAATTAAAACATTTTTAAAGTCACTGGGTTTTGTAGATCAAGCATATATATGATCTAACATACATGTCACATTCTAAAAAAAAAACCATTCTAAATCATGTCACATGTCCAATCAATACAAATATATAAATTATCTAGATTTGGAGTCATAAATGTGTACACATGTATCCAAAAAACAACTTAAAGCTCCTGGTACATAAAATCTGGATCCTCTCTATCTTTAATTATCTCTAAAATCTTCTCATGATCTTCAATAGGCAACCTCCACTTTTGTTTGGCACGTCCTCTTTTAGGTAAAGTTTCTAAATTTATTTTTGTTGCCAAAACTAAGTGACTGTAATGTAGAACCTTTTGTCCTGGCCTATAATCAACAAATATAATACCATTTTTATCTATCTTTATTTGCTGATAATATGTGCCTTCAATAACGACTGATCCAATGGGATACTCTTGTCCATCACCATCTGTCATCGATTCGAACAATTTTCTTTTTGGTTGTGTACATCTTAGTAGATAGTAATCTACACCTTCCGCATTTTCAGGATCTGCAACTATAGCGAAAATATCTCCTGTACACACACCACATATTTACATATTTAAGTAAATTATACATTTAAAAGTTGTAAAAAATTATATTTTATATTTGAAACTTACTTAAACATAGATATATATATATATAATTTAAATCTTGATTTTAACTAAATTAATCAATTTGGACATACCTATAACAACTAAATTAGATACACGTTCGTAATCAGCTGAATATAGTGGATCATAGACATCAACATTGTCATCTTCAACAAAAGGAGGCATTGATATTAATTGTTTCATTTCCCATTGTGAAACATACCCATCTCTAATATTCTCACATTGATCAATATTTGCATTGTCCTCAATGCAATCAATACAAAAACATGATTTTTCTCTCACATTCATTGCATAAGGCCTACTACTCCCCGTTGTCATGATTTGATGTAGATTTCTAATACCATGAATTGCTTGACAATTATAAGGATTTGATCGATCAATATCTGTTTAAATTCAAACTTGAAAATTCAATTTGAAATCATGTATGTACTTGAACTTTGAAATTCAAATTTTTAAAACAAATTTTGACTAGACATACATACCTGTAACTTCCCAAAAATACCATGTGTTGTATGTTGAGTCGCGAGCAGAAAAATGACTTTTGCACCATTCAACAATTTCGTTTGCATTCCGTATGGCATTACCTACAAGTTACACACAAGTTGGCACAATTTGTCACCTATTACTTTCAAAGAACTTAAAAGAAAATTTAATTTAGTTAAACTAAATATATATATATATATATATATATCTAATCTTTTAAAAAGTATGAAGCTAAATTGGACATACCAGCAAGTTCATGTTGACGAAGTGCACGCTTCACACATGCTCCTGCTCCATCGTGCTCTCCTTTTCCATGTCCACTCTCATAAAAATTCCACAAAAATTTGGTGTTGCATCTAGCATGTTGACTACTTAACCAAACAAAGGCTTTTGCAGACTTAAATTGTCCTGTGAAGTTACAAATAATTAAACACTTGAAAACCTTGAATTATCTTCAAAAAACAATTTAAGTCTCAAAGTTTTAAAAGTAAATATAAATTAATTAAAAATAATTTAAAAACCAATGTACTTACCAGCACATCCATCAGACCATATCCAATGTTGTTCTTGATTTATGCCATGTCGTCTTAGGTCTTCAAAAAACATTTTGAAACAATGAGCTACATAGCTTCTATCATGATTCGTATCATCACTGATATAAAAGTGAACCTCTTTGATGATAATTCTATCATCTTTGCTACTTTGTATTCCATCGACCGCTAACTCTGCATGCCTGTAGCAAACTTGCACGAAGATTGCAACTTGCTCTGAATGATAATATTGACTTTGAATCTCAGTTTGAGGACTAAATGTATAGTTCTCAGAGAAATCTACAATAGAGAGAATACAACCTGGTGGAAAACAATTCTTTGAATAATGAAATTGCTTAGATTGCCATCTTGCACCATGACAATGTTGGATATGTGGATATATGATATTGTGAAATTTACTCATGAATTCATTGTAAGGCAATCCACTCTCTTTGAGAACAATTTTTTGGCCTCAACTCTTGACTTCGTTAAGTATGTCTCATATTCAAATCTCTTCCAAGTAACTTGCATTTCATTATTGTCAACATGTAAAAGATTCTTCAAATCTCCACAATCATTACATACATTTTTTATACACTGAATGTTGAATTCATCCGAATTTTCTGATTTTTCACATAGAAGAGACTTCACAAATTGTGTTGTGCTTCCAGGGATGGCTAAATTTCGATCAATTGTTGCCATAACTTTTCTATATGATTGTAGGTGTAGATCAAATTCAACATGATTTCGACAACAACAAGTTTCACGTACTTTATTTATACGTACAAATGATGGTCGTAGTGTTTCAAACATCCTTTGACAAATCTTCACATTTAAAAATTCTTGTTTAAATGCTTCAAAAAGTTCACTTTGTGTTGTATCTATAAAATGTTTTGGATGAGAAATTTTTGTACCATCATCACCTATTATTTGTATAGTATCCCTTCTATTGGAAGAAACACGAGAGTGGGTGGTCCAATATTCAACAACTTGTTTCTTTACATCTTCTGAAATTCTATCTTTTCGAGGAACCCTACAAATATTTACCCAATTTTTCTCAATTTTTCCATCTATTTCATCTCTCTTTTCAATATATCTTTGAACAGTTCTCCTAGAAACATTTAGTAATTCAGAAATTGCTTGAACTTGTCTTCTATATGATAATTTCTTACTAGAAATTACAGTCATCAACGCTCTATGTGCAACACTTAAATCACTAGACCGACTCTTCTTTTCAATACATTCTAATGCTTCTTGCAGGTTTTCAACAATTGTTTGTTTTAAATCTGATGACTTTTTCCTATTATCAACCCCTAACAACTCCAAAACAGGGGTCATTTCTTTTCGTCTAAATAACTTTGCAATTAACTGTGCTCTTCCAATTAAAGATTTCTCTTCAAAAAATTCATCCCATATTTTTTTAGAGTGTAATTTTAATGTGCTTTCAGATAACATATCTTCAGATGAAATATTATTGAAAAGAGAATCTTCATCCATCTCCATCAAATTTTCCATACCATAGTCCAAAACATTTATATTAGTACTAGGTTCAGTTTGTTCTTGTACCTGTACGTCACCTTGATCATCAATATTTTCCATGGGTTGTTGTTCAGTAGATGTTCCTTCATCCGCTTTTCTCTTTCTTTGTCTTACTCGTGTTCGTTCATACTTCCTTGATCTAGCCCTTGGATTTGCCATCACAAATTACACTCAAATTTGAATGATTGCCTACATAGAAATTTGTACACACATAAGCTTTCCATGAAACATGTACATGTAATATAGCATAAATATTTTAAAAAACTTGTAACTAGATGCAAAACATAAACATAAAATATTTAAACAAAAGTTTTTAATAAACATAAACATGCAAAACATAAAATATTTTTAATTGAATAATGAATATATTTCTACACATATTTCTTTGATGTTAATATTTTAATAAAAAAAAAGTGAAAACAAACTTCAAATGCATTTTCAATAAAAAACATAATCAATTAAATAAATTAAAGATCAATACACCTTAAAAATATCTCTCCTCTTCTCCAAATGCCCTTTTTTTCGTTGAAATACGTCTTGTAAATTTCAGAAATGATAAACCTTCCAAAATGTTGAAATAAATCTTCTTTAATCAAAAATAGTCGAGAAAATTTTGAAATATTTGTTATTTTCGAATTTTTTTAATTTGATAAATTTGGAAAAAAATAACTTTATTTTATTTCATTCATTTTCGGCCGAGTAGTTATCGGCCGATAACTTTCGATCAATTAATTTTCGGCCGATTCATTACTGGCCGATAGGGTTTCAGCCGAAACCTGGTCGGCTGAAAACATCTAGTTGGCATCCTACATGGCAGCTTACTCATCATTTTTTAGAATTTTCTGAAACATTCATTTTTGGCAGAGTATTTCTCTAGTCAGATTGATTTTTTTGCAAAAAATAAAAATACCCTTTTGTAGAGCTTGAAGTGTAGAATCCAAATATAGAATTTTTATAATATTTTGATTAGTTTTGATATCTTTTATTTTTAAAATAATGCAAGTAGGTTTTAAAAATTAAAAAAGAGGCTGATTTGATATTAAAAAAATGATAGTAAAATTTATTAAAATGTTTTAAATATTATATGAGGCATAAGAGGAGAGAGTCTACTTCAAAAGGGTATATTTTGTTTTTTGAAAATGATTGAAAAAATTTAAATTAGTTGATGGCCCGTGAAAACTGTCAAATTCTGACATGTTTGACTTTAAAACGTTATTACGAGAAAAATATACATCAAAATGTGATTTATTTTTTTCCATGCATAGGATATTGAAATTACCTATTTGGAAAAAAAAAATAGGGAGAAATGAAGTTTTTTTCATTTTATTTCTTGACGGCCCGTGAAGTCACTCTTTTATGAAATTTTCAGCATTCCAAAATTTGTCCTTAAATTGATAAAAACATAATAAAAACAATTTTTTTTTAAATTTTAAAAATTATAGGAATAAACTACACCAAAAGTTCTACATTTTATTAGTTTACACCATTTTGAAATTCAAAACATAAAGACCACTTTTATGTGGTCGAAGTTCAGAATTTTTTTTGCTGTTGGCCGATTCCTTTATAAAGTGTGACATAGGTTTGTGCTTTTACCCCTTAGAAATCTATCTCTATCTCTCCTTAAACTCGCATCCCTCTGCCTTTTTCTTCAAAGAGGCAAAAAAATACCATATATACAGGATGTGCCCAAGAGAATGCACTGGCCCCCTATTTTTAGGGTTTACAAAATATTTGCTAGTTGCAGGAGGGTCGGCCCTCAGATCTTTTTGAATATAGTCAATGTTGCATTCAATGTGAACCCCTATTGTCCATGTCGGTGAAGGATCGCCCTCAGGAGAAGCCTTCAGATCTTTTGCAGCTACAACATTAACTATATGCCTCTGTGTCCATCTTCAAACTCCCTTGCATAGATGCCTTGAATGCTCTAAAGTATCACCATTAATAGCAGTCTGCCCTATTTTTTCTGCCAGTAGACTCCAACTATATCTAAGACTTGTGGTTGTTTCTTTCCTTCAGCCCCCCCTTTCTGCTCTAGATCCTTCTGCATGTTGACCATCTCTGGAAGTAGCATCGGGCCTCCCTTTAGATCTGAACACCATCATTCTTGAGCCGATCCATCGCCCTTTGATCTCAGAATGAGCCCATGTTGTTCGCATTTTGTTGATCTTATTCATAGGGGTAGTTAGTCAGTCAAAGGGCCAACGGGCCACTCCTTTAGTTTCTTTTGGTTGGTGGAACATAGGCCACATAAGATTCCTGGGCGGTCAAAGGTCATTCGAATGGAATCGCATGTCGGTGAGACACTAATCGTGTCTCCTCGATATAATTATACCTCATAGTAGCCATCGGCATAGCATAAGATGGTCGGAAAGACCTCCCATCGAGTTGTGCAAGTCATATCAATACCACAAAACCTATCGGCAAGACAACTTTCCCTCGGAAAGACTTCTCAGCGAGCCTTTCTTTCTTTGGCGAGCACACCCATGTCGGGGAGAATTTTTCATGTCGGGAAGACCTCACCCTGAACTCATGCCCTATCGCCGAGACATCCCTAGGTCGGCGAGACCTTTCGTTGAGCGTATTCCATTACACTGAAGGGGGAAAACATGTCGGCGAGACCGTCGCTAGTTGGCATGACCTTATGTCAAACCCCTCCATTCTCCCCGAGCTCATTCTATATCGGAAAGACCCGGGTTGGCAGGACCTCATAGTGAAGCTGACCTATTTCGGCGATGAACTCATTTCAATTGGGAAGACCTTGATTGGTTGGCGAGACCTTTCGCCGAGACCACAACTCTTTTGACTACACTTTGGAAAGTCAGTGAGACATTTTTCCAAGCCCTAAATCTTTCGGCAAGCTCATCTCACCTTGGTGAGATTCCATCCCATCGGCAAGAATCTTCATGGTCGGGGAGACCTTTCGCCTAGAGCAAATCACTTTCCCCGAACACAAATCCTTTCGCCGAGACCAGCAACCATCGACCTGACCTTTTTTTGAAGACACTTAAATCGTTCGCTGAGATATCTCGCAGTTGCCCAGACATCACACCGAAAGGGGAACCTTCGGTGAAACCTTTACCATTCGGCCAGACTTCATGGCGACAATACCTCCTTTCGCCAAGACCTCACCTAGTCGGTGAGACCTTTCAGCGAACGTAAACCACTCTCCCCAATGCTGCTTCATTTCGGCAAGAGTTCACCTTGTCGGTGAGACATCTTGTCGAAGCCATCTCTCTCTCAGTGAGATCCTTCTGATGACATTTCTGTTTTGCTGAGACTATGATGGATTGGCGAGACTTCCTTCTTTCATCGAGACATTACACCAAAGTCTCCCCCTTTCGCCGAGAGCTCATTTTACTTCAGGGAGACATTGATTAGTTGGTGAGACTTCATGCCGACACCACCCCCACCTTTGTCGTTGAGACACCACACCGATCGGCTAGAGACATAGAAACTCATAGCGACTGAAATGTCTTGGCGACCCTTTTGATTTCAAATGAACAAAGTCAAACCACCAGTCGGCCAGACAATAGGAGGGTCTCAACAACTTTTTCCTTGAGGATTTTTATGCCGAATGGGGTTGAGACATGCTTTCCATTTGACCTCCTTGAGAGATATCTTTAGATGAGCCATTCAATCCTGCACTCAACAAAGGAAGCCATAGTAAAGATCACATAAGCAAAGGTTAATCAATCAAAATCATCATTAAAATGAATCCTAGATAAGCAAGGTGCCATTAAAGCTTCAAATAAAATGATCATATCAGAGTTCGGGTTTCAGGTCCACTCGCGGAGTCCAAGCCAGGGAGGAATTTCAGAGAATTCTGAGCCAGACAGATTCCAGTGGAATAAACATGAAAGCACCTACTAGCAACTTGATCCGATCATTACCAATCAAGAAACAACATGCGAGATCTCAGAATAGCATAAATTAACCATAAAATGCATCATCATTTGTTAACAAGTCCTACTACTCCATATTTCTTCACATTCGATCAGGTTCCAGAAAAATCCGCACAAGATGGATTTCCACGAAGGAGGAGACATTCATGCACGCTTCGAAAAAAATAGGGAACAAAGGATTCGGAAAAATTCAGAGTCGAAGGAAATCTGTGAAGAAGGCGAATCTCCAGAGGCGTGAGAATTTCCGAAAAAAAGGAAGAGGAGCGGGAAAATCTAGAAAATCTGGAGTCAACAGAAATTCGCGAAGAAGGAAAATCTCCGGAGGCATGAGAATTTCTGGAAAAAAGGAAGAGGAGCAAGAAAATTGGGAAAATTCAGAGTCGAAGGAAATCTGCGAAGAAGGTGAATCTCTGGAGGCGTGAGAATTTCTGGAAAAAAAGAAGAGGAGCGGGAAAATCGGGAAAATTCAGAGTCAAAGGAAATCCGCGAAGAAGGCGAATCTCCGAAAAAAAAGAAGAGGAGTGGGAAAATTGGGAAAATCCGCCCCATTTGGAATTCCGCGAAGACCAAAAATCCCTGAACCACAGTGACTAGCCGGTGTTTAAGCGAGATCCGGGAAAATCCGGATGGGGCAGAAAATCCCGAACCGGGGAGAAAACCCAAATTTTAACTAAGGCAGAACCAAATTTGATAAAACAAAATATAGACTGAGGAGGAAAAAAAAATAAATTCCCAAGACCAAAGCAAATAACCAAAGGGAAAGAGTACAAAAGAAAAAGGGGGACCCATTTTGTTCCAGAATAAAATGGGGTGGTTATGCAAGGCATAACAAGAGTTACCTTCCATATCTCAAAATCCGACTTCTCTGAAGTAAAGAAGTTGTTGGCTACCATTGGAAAGTTCATTGAATGTGCCACATTTGCAAAAGGAAGCTAGGAACCCCATAGTAGATGATGAGCATTTGTTAAAGTAGCTAAAAGCCAAAATTAACTAGAGGACAAAATAGGCTACAAGACAAAATGAGGAAAAGACAAAATAGCCTACTTTTATATTGTAAATTTTGTACTTCTATTGGGTGATGTGAAAACCCTAAACTAGAATGAATTTTATCCATTCATTGTAAAGTGATTTTGACCATTCATTCTACTTTTTGAAAACTATAAATAGGGGCATCCTCTCATTTTCAAAGTGAGAGATGGATTGTTGTGTAAAGGCATTTTGTTGTAATATATGAGAAAATTGTTTGAGTTGATGGTTTTTTATGTATTGTTCATCATGTGTGCATGATTCAGCCTCCAAAATTTTGTTTCAGCATTGTTCTTTTAAGTTTAAGTTTACTTTCTATTAGTAGTTCTTGTTCAACTTTAATGGTGGATGTATGTTGCAGTGTTTGATTCATTTCCAGCTCATACTTTTAGTAACTTGATGAAAAATTGTTGTGTAAATTTAGTCTAATCTATTTCATATGCTGCACTTAAGTTCAATTGTATGCTCATGCTAAATAGGTGAATGTACAATCTAAAAATCTACAAAGAGCCTTATAAGATTGCACTAGTTTTGTGATACTATTGGTTGTCCTTGGTTAAGCAAAACTCAATTTGGGAAGTCTGTCTACTACAAATTCAACCATTGTTACTGTTGATCATAGTTTTAAACTTAGGAAAACTTCTAAACCCTTCATCCTTTCACTATTTCTTTTAAAATCTAAGTCAAACATACAATTCCAGCATCACAGTAAATTCAAATCTGATGAACAATTAAGTTTCAGATTGTTGTCACAAAATTTTTTTTGTTCATCAATTTCCAAAATTCTAAAACTTCATTAAAGACCCATGAAACTCCATGCTTACCCAACCATAAATTCCCCTTGTGGTTACAAACAAATCACATCAATTAGTTGAGCTATTTTTGCAAAGTCATGACCTGACACCTAAGAGACCTTGGGGTGATTTTCTAAAACTCAGTTGCAAATTTCACCTTTCAAGAGAGACATCACACTTGTGTGTTGTCTATGTTCAAAAGTGAAAAAACACCCATCTACAACTAGCCCTATTGATATGCTTCTTTTTGTATCCATTTCATGTGAAGACATGTAAATAAGGTGGGCTAACTCTTGGTCAATGTGCTCATTGTCACAAATCATGAAAGCACTAAAAGCTAAACTTTTAAGGACTCCAGCTTTTTGGCTAGGGTGATGGTGAGAGGTTAAGTGAAGGTAAAGATTTGTGTGGGTGGATTTGTAAAAGATGGGGTGGGATAAGGAACCATCAACTTTCTTGATGAGAAAGACATCAAAGAAGGGAAGTTGTCTATTAATTTCAATTTCTTTGGTAAAATAAATGCATGAGGATAATGTTAATGATGACGCCACTTGCAGCAAGAGTGCAAATAAATTCCTTACAGGAAAACCACAAAGATTCTATCATTCTTGAAAGACTTAACCAGAGGCAACCTAGGGGTGCTCGTTTAATAGGAAAAGGTTGGCTCAGTTCAATCCCAAGTCTCTGATAGTCAAGTTTTGACCATACTAGGTTCACTTTAGGGTATGATGTGATATTGCTATTAATCTCAAAGTGAATACAATTGTTTCTAGTTTAATTAAGAATCATAAGTATTCTACACAAGATTTCCAATTCAATCATAAAACAATATCATGAAATTGAAAGATTTGAAAGAATATTTCATGAACATCAACAATTTTTCTATCACTTAAGTAGATTTAGCTTTAAGAATTAGACAATTTCATAGAAAACAAAATATTTTCAATAAATTTCCATCCATTTGTCTATTTTTTGATACATTTTCAAGAATTTAAACATCTATTCTCAAATAAAGCATAAAAATAGTAAAAATTAAAATTTCTCCCAGTTATTCTCCACGCATGCCCCAAAGAGTTAATCAAATCAAAGCAATACTTCACCAGATTGCTTCACAACTACATATAAAATGATGCTAGCTTTTAAAGAGAGGGGTTTTACTTTGGACACCAAGTAGGTTCTACATACACCCTTAAATGGTGCAACACATAGTCTTGTTCGGCTGAACTAACAAAACTAGCTACAAAGATACATGAGATAGGTAGCTATCAAATTGGCTTCGATATTGATTAAATTCTACGTGCATACAATTTTTTAGTTCAGAATGATTTAGAAAATAGTAAAAGGGAACAAAACTTAAAGAAGTGTTGGCTCTTCCGACATCCACAAATTTTGAACTTAAAATAAAAATAAAGCAGTAAATGGAATTTTATAAGAACAAGGCCTCAAAAGTTCAAACTTAAAGTTTATCTAGAGAATAAAAAATAGAAAATCAAAATGTAGCACGTGGCATAAGCCAATTGTCATCAGAATCTTCTAGAACAAGTCAAATCTTTGACTTCCTCAGCAATAAAACTTTTCACTTTCAAGCTCCAATGCGCAAAACTTTGCATAAATCAAGGCTATCAACATTCTTTAGAATATCGAACAGGAAACATCCATTGGGACCAGGAACAACCTAGAAAACTCAAATGTAAAAAAAATATTTCTGCAACACTTCCAGTATCCGATATCCAGTACTTCCTTTTATCATTTAGGACTCGGGTTCTAGGATCCTTTCTTCACTTTTCTTCAACGGATATTCTCATAAAGCATTCAATATTTGGTGCATACGCTCTTTTGAAATTCCTTGTATTGCCTGCTAACTAAATTTGTGCCTAGTGTATTCTTCTGATATTTGGAGTATCCTAGCATTCCTTTGTACTTTCTTTGTTTCATATCTGACTATAATGTTCCTGCACTATATGATTTCATCAATGACCTCCCAGGTTAACAACTGAACAGGGTCTTTATTTATCCTTTCAATCCATTCCTTGAAGGCTTTCACTTCTTTACCCTCATGTCCTAGTGTTTGGGGATCACAATCTTGACGTGCTAACATTTCAATGAAAGTGATCTTTATCAAGAAACTTACTACATTTCTCGGTGACTTTTTCAAATCCTTCTATACATTGTGTCAACGTGTCACCTTCCCATTTCAACTGTTTCCTCCAATTTTTTAGGAAATGGAATTCTGGTTCTGAAATTATGTTTTCTCTTATCAATTCTTGGGCATCTGTTTGCATGAGAATTTCAACATTTCTCCTTTCAACATCAACCTATTCTTAGTGAAACCTGTGATGGAATTGACCTTCAAATATTTTGGATTTCTCAAACCAATGGTATGCTTCCTTATATTTCCCTATTGCATTTGTAATGAATTCTTCTCCTTGCCTCAACCAATACTCAATCCATTCTTCAAATACATTCATTTTATGGAAAACTATTACAATTGCATCCACTTGTTCTTGTGACATTAGTACTGGATTTTGGGGCAATTCAGTTTGTGCTTGAATAGACAGGGTTAATGACTTTATTAAATTTTCCAGGCTAGCAACCCGTTCTTTCAACTCTCTTTTCTTCTTTTTAATATTTTGCACCCTGGCAACTGTTGCATATAAATTCATCTTTATTACTTCTAGCTCTTATGTCTAGGAGGAGTGTCCAAGATTGATAATAATTATCTTATACTCCATAGGCATTACTTTATGTCTACTTTTATCAGCTATTAGGGTAGCTATATGGATAGTTCTATCTCCATCAACATTCTTCTGTATGACATGTTTCACTTTAGCTCTAGAGGCACTATTTCTACTTCCATTGGAGAATCCAATTCCCTGATCGACCAATCAAGTACATCCTCATCACGCTCTACCTTTTTAGAATTCCTTTGTTCCTGGTTTCTATTTGATTCAGGAAATTCTTCTCTTCAATTTTATTTGTTACGTCCTTTGAAATAGGAATCTCTTTGAATCAATAATTTCTAGCATAGATTCTGGATTACTGGGGTTTGACACCATCTCTTCTATTTGGAGACTTATATTTTACTGTCTATCTAGGTGTTTAATATCATCTTCTTGGATGTCCCTTTCCTTGTATCTTGTCACATCAAGATTTTCTTTATTTCCAACTTTATCACCTGAAACCTATGTAGTTTCTTCATTCTTAGTTTCAACCTGGTCCTTCTCTGATTTTTCAAATACCTGCGGTTGTTCATTATAGTTTGGATTATTCCCATGTGAAGGTTGGGAATCAAAGGTATCTTCAATAATTGTTTCATCAATAGGATCCTGCCCTGCAGTCTCCCTTGTTTCCATCTCAAGAACATCAAGGTTCCTGACTTCTAAAGTGAGTGTTCGTTGTATGAATTCTTCTTCTTCAATATTTATATGAATGGACCTTGTGTCTAGAATTTCTTCTACCATTGGTTGTACCATGGGTTTATCCTTAGACTTCTTTTCATTTACCTTTTCCCACATGGTACCCCATTTATCCATATGTTCCTTAGTCTTGGCTTCATCTACCTCAAAAATTTCATCCAAAACAACAAGAGTCCCTCCTAGTGCTTGTTTCACATTAGCCATATTAATAGGATGAGAATTAAATAATGTTGTAGCTCTTTGAGATGCAGACCTCATCTATGTACCAATATTTTCTGTTGCTCCTGCTTCTTCATCAATAGTAGGTTTAGTCCTTGGTTTTTCTATGGAGGAAGATGCAGCTTTAGGTTTTACTTTTGGTTTAAATTTTCTTGACTCAACATATTTTTGCTTATCAGCTGGCTTTGGTTAAAATCCTTGACTTGAAGCCTTAGGGGTTTTCTCTTCAATTCTTATACCAGCAGCTGTCTTACTAGTCTTCCTCTTCTTAGAAGGTTCCCCACTCTCAAATTTAGTTTCATTTCTTTGTTTTCTTCTTTTATCTTGTGAGTACATGGGTTCAATTATGTTTTCACTTAAAACTTTACAAAAATCATTTATCCAATGTTGAGTATTTAATATAACCAGTGCAGAGAATTTTTCAATTGATGTCATTTCTTCACCCTTATAGTTCAGGTCTAGGATAGATTCATCATACACCCTGTCTTCATTGTAAGCTTTACTCAACACTTGACCATCATATTTTTCCAGATGATCTGGAATATCATGAAGCATAAGAATCTGAGTAGATTCTAGTGACAATCTTTCATATTTTATTTTCCTTACTATGTGTTCATCTACACAATTTAGCCAATAATCCTTTAGGTACTAGACATGAGTATGATAACCAGCTATGTTCTTGGAAATATTCCCTTCAGGATCATAATGCATCCTCTAGAGTGGGAAATATTCAAAATTATATGTTTTCAATTCTTCTTCACATAAGTCGGCTATCCTGATTGCACTACATTTATAATTCCCTATCACAATAGGAAATATGAAAGAAGCCTTCTTATGAGCGATGCTATAAAGATCTTGAGACAGTTTTAACTGTCTCACCAATTCTAATAACACAATTTTTTCTTTAGGATACTTGGGCAGCATGAAAGAATGTTCATCAAACCCTTCCATCCTAATGTAGGAGTAAGTGGGGAACTGAATGTACCAACCTCCCATCGGTCTAATAACACTTTGTGCTTCCAAGGACAATATTTTGGCTTTTTCACCTTCTATCGTTCTAACTAGCTTCATGGAAAACACATCATTAACTCTTTGTAATTCTCTCTGTATCCATGGATAGTGATTTGTGGTAAATGAGCATATATTACACTATTTCCTACTTATCTACCCAAAGTTCCAATCTTCTTCAACCCTTGTTTACTTGCCCTTATGGTGTAGAAATAAATCACATATGAAGACATATAAACACATCTAGTTTTGGGAAATGTCTTTATCTGTTCATGCATTCTGTAACTAATAAACTTTCCCCAATGCATTTGCACGGGACTATCCATCAATCTGGATATTATCATAAACATCCAAGGTTCAAATTTATTGGCATCTCGCAACCAAACTACCCTGCTCAGCATAGTTATAACATCTTGAACATCTTGGTTGAAGATAGACCTTAGAAATACTTTTTTTTGTTTTGTAATCTACTCTTGGAACCATTAGGTACTCATAATCTCTTTGTTGCACTCCACAACACTCTAATAAGTTTTAGCCTTTTCCCTCATATCAATGTTGTACATCTAAGTGAATATAGGAAGCCCAAATCTATATGTAATTCCTTTCTTGGAGAGATCTGCATAAATTCTTCACTCCTCAATGATTTTATTTTTAGGGTTGTAATGATTTATATGTTCCATGACCAATTCAGGGGCCTCCATTGTTGGCAGAAACCCTCCTGCTAAAAATAACCCATTTGCTATAACATTTTTGGTACACTGAGAAACATTTTCTTGTCGTACCCAAGTGTGAATTTCAACATCAAAAGACCATGCCATATGAGTATCTGTAACTACCATGCCAATTGGTACGGCTTGTGAACTGTAGTATTTAAATTCATCTTCTATCTTTGCTTCAAAAGTACTCATTTTTGCCGGTGTGTTCTTCATTTTCAAATGTGTGTCTTGTGTGCGAGTTAGGGTTAAATTTAACCAAATTTTCTTACAAATTTATAAAACTTTCAATTCACCTTTCGGTTATATTCAAATAATAAAAAAAATCAACATTTCAATTTTCAAAGGGAAATACCATTTTTTGAGATTTTCATGCATGAAAATAATTAACAAAATTTTGGTTATTCAAAACATACCTAGTTCTTGTTGATGATGACAATCTCTTTAGAATAAAGCCTAAAAACCCTTTATAGTTATGTTCTTAGTTTCTCAAAATTTACCCTTCCTTGTGTGCTAGTATTATTTTGTTCGTTCAATGTCCTTTGCAAATTTGCAACATGACGAGAAGTGGACTATTATAAAAGAAATTGCATGCGTGAGGTGATGCCAAGTACATGAATGGTTCACCACCTTTATTAATTACCTATTATAATGCATTAATTTATCTAATAAAGGTGCAATCATTATGAATTAGGGTTCAAATTACGAACGCCTATGTTTTCGCATGGGCTTGCTACTAGAGGAGAAAGATGGCGCAAAGATCTTACATGGAAATCTAGTGTCACTTTTATTTTTGCAAGGAAAAATCCTTTAAGATACATGATCAATTATGATCACCGGGATTAAAACTTCTGGTACCAAATTTTGAAAAGAATACTGGGGACCAGGACACTTACCTCCAAGCTTTAAAGAAAACTAGAACAAAGAAGAGACTAAAGACTATTTTCAAGAGAGATTAAAAATAATTAAAACATTTCATAACATGACCTCTGGTTTCCAAGTTTTGACTAAAAGACAAGGAAACAACAAAAATCAAACTTCGATACAAGAAAAGATACAGTACCACTAGGATTACTAACTTTTGGTTGATGACATACCAGGTGGGACTAGGACCAAATGAAGATATAACTTTCTTTGATGAAACTACAACAACTCTGGGATTCTGGTTTATGATAAAGTATTAAAACTTCATGAAAAAACCAAAACATCAAATCTGGGAAGGAATAAGGATTAAAACAAAGACCAGGTGGACTAAAAATGAAACCTGCAATCTACCAACCCACAGAACTAAGCCAAAGCAAAAAAAAGTGAAAGCAAAAAAGAAAAAAAAGGGGGTCCCCATTTTTCCAAACGAAAAAAAATGGGGCATGTTGTGAGACCACACAACAAATAAGTTGTTTAAGTGGGAGTCAAATTCTTCAAGTTTCTCACATCCATGAGATCGATAAATGTTAGTGTCATCGACGTAGCGTTTCCACCACTATGGTTTGAAGGGGAAGGAATGGATGGTAATATCTTCAAAATGTTCCATGTAAAGGTTGGACACGATAGGAGAAAGAGGGGGACCCATAGCAAATCCATCAAATTTTTCATAAACCACCCCTTGGAAGGAGAAGAAAGTGGATCTAGGAAATAAATCCACCAAGGAAGCAATCTCATAACTTGTCTTTTGCCTGATAAGCTCAATTGAGTCACAAATGGGGACTTTGGTGAAGAGAGAGATGAAATCAAAGCTAACAAGGAGATCATTATCATCTATTTTTTTATCTTTGATGAAATCCATGAAATGGGAAGAGTTCTTGATTAAGGAGCTGGATTTACCAATGAGTGGGGAGATGAGTTTACCAAGATGGGAGGCCAAATTGTAGGTGGAGTTGATGGTATCAATAATGAGTCTAAGGGGAAACCTGCTTTGTGGATTTTTGGAACGCCATAGATGGGACGACTTACCTCTTTTGAGGGGCACAACCATTTTTTGGTGGCATCATCAAAGGAAGAAATAGTTTGGAGATAGAATTTACATCAAGAATTTTATAGCTTGTATTATTTGATATAAGGTTGAGCATCTTCAAATTGCAGTCCTACTTGTTCATGATCACTATTGCATTACCTTTGTTAGCCTTGGAAATGAAAAGGTCATTATTGCTCATTAAAATTTTAAAGCAAGGATTTTTTCTTTGGGAATGTTTGGTTTGGGAGGTTTGGCATGTCTAAGGGAAAACACACAATCTCACTGTATCTCTTCATCTTTACCCTTAGGTAGAGATCAAACCACCTTTTCATTTTCTATGAGAAAGTTTGTAATGGGAATAAAGTGAGGGGAGATAGTGAAGATAAGACCTCATTTTAAAAAATTAGAAGCCATGGGGCTTAGGGGGTAGCTGAAAGGTTGATTATGAATTTACTTTCCCAATTCTAGATGTACGACAAACTATCAAGGTTAGCCTTAGATACACAAGTTGAAGTGGAATGGTCATAGGAAAATGTGGATGAAGTATAAGCAAGGTGCTCAAGGGATGATTGATGCAAGACACCATGGAGGGAGAGGGAGAGTTTCAAATTCTCATGATTTGGAGATCCAGGGTACAATCTAATATGTGGGTAACTGATAGATGGATATCTCGAGAGAGGTCAAAAATTGGGTTGAAGAGCCTACTAACATTTAAATTGGATGTAGAAGATGAGTTTACTCTATGTGGAACAATTAGCACATTAATGAAATTGTCAGAACTATAAGAAAGTGAAGAAAGACCAATGAGAGAGGAAACATTAGAAGGTAGAGGCATACCTAGAAGATGAGCCTAAAGATTGTTAGAGTGATGATGTTGATTGTCACTACTAGGAGGACCTGAGATGGACATCGATTTGTAGCCTTCTTTTTGACTTAATTGGTATGAAGGGGGTTGAAATCTTAGTTTCTCATAGAAACCCCTTTTGAATAGCCTTATAGATATCCCTTCTTGTCATTCTAATGTAGGAGCATCCTAGGTGAATAAGCAATCTACATCCAACAAAAATAGTTTAACCAAGTCTCCATCAATTTTGGTTTTATTTTAGTTTAATGTGGCATTTTCGGTGTTGCGATCAGTTTTTAGAGTTAAATTAAATTTTGGCTAGAGTGGTGGAGATTGAATGACATTGTTATCATTTATTGACAAAATGTTATTTATCGATATGAGTTTGAGCTGCATTCTAATTTTTTTTCCTATTTCGTCTTGGAGGTTATTGATTTTGTTTCACACAAAATAAATATGAAATATTTTATTCCTTGTAAGAATGCAAAGGGTCGAACTATTGGAAATTGAAAAATATAGAGCACATAATTGGAGGAGAGGTAGTGGCCAAGAATGAAGGGATTTGATGAGGAAATGCATAATTAAAGAGATATAAAAATCTCACGCATCCAAGGAATGTGAAAAAGAAATTTTTCTTTAAAAAAATTAAAATAAAATGGTAGATTGGTGTTAAAGAGATTCATACCTATGTAGCCTCTTGGAATTCCCCTACGAGTAGATAAAAAACAAGATTACAGGAAGAATGCAAAGAGACCTATGCTAAGGAAAAGATTGGGAGATTTAAAATAAAAATTACAATATAGATTTAGCGTGGAGCAGAGGCATGGAGGAAGATAGAGGGGTTGCATGCAAACTTGAGAGGGAGGCCGTGGAATTTTGGAAGACAAATAACATTTGAAGATTGAAAAAAAGTATTTGTAGATGATAAAAGGAAGAGGCAACATGTGTGAGAGTGTAGGAGGAAAAGAGGGAAGTCATGTGCATGTAAATACCCAAAGAAATCAACAAACAAG
Source organism: Sequoia sempervirens (assembly GCA_007258455.2). Classification (NCBI taxonomy): domain Eukaryota; kingdom Viridiplantae; phylum Streptophyta; class Pinopsida; order Cupressales; family Cupressaceae; genus Sequoia; species Sequoia sempervirens. The sequence continues at coordinate 1,057,430,223 of VDFB02281492.1, forward strand.
TAAATTTTATGGTCACACTGTTCAAGGTAATTGGCACTTGTAAAGAAAATTAAATGTGTAGCCAACAACTTTTAACATGCAATGGGAACATAGGCCATGTGAGGAAAATCAAGGAAGATAAGGGGCTCACAGGAAAATGAAAAGAAGTTTTGAATAGGTGCATGAGTAGCCAGAGTGGGAGGGTGCATGAACAACCAATGAGTGGAGGAGTGGGGAACTAAATGCAATGATAATTTTGTTGCTAAGAATAGGGTATATGATGGATTCATGCCATAGATGCATGGCAACTAACCATGAAAACTAGATTGTAGTCTTATTATCATATTGATTAAATGTAAGAGTGAATGATGGCACATTAAATTGAAATTTGAAAACTATAAAATGAATGAATTCAAAGTTGAATTTGAATGTAAATGCTTGAAGTGTTTGATGGTTCGGAAATAAATTAAATTTCCTCCATTTATTTGTGAAAGTTTAGTGTGCCATCAATTTGACAAATGAAATTATCGATTGAAGCTTGTAGTGGCTGTGAAGTCTCTTGTAATTTGTGAATTTTTGAAAGATGGGTGTGTAATGAGCAAAAATTTAATTCGATCCTCCTGTGTCAATTGGTATCAGAACCCATGATCCTTAGCATGGATAGATCACCAAACGTGAGGTAGTTCACACCAAGACCTACAAGTAGAGAAGAGTAAGAAAGTAGTAGAGAATAAGCTCATGAGGGCTATTGTAGGTAAGAGGAGTCTTGAGTAGCAAAATATTTTGAAGTTGCAAAAGAATTAATTTTGCAAATTGAGTGTGAGAATTGTGGAAGATTGTAGCAGACAAGATGGGATAGGTAGTGAGTAGACACATGCAAAAAAAATTTGGGAGCAGTATTGGGAAAAGGTAGTTCAAATGATAAGTTTAAGAAGATAGGATGGATGGTCCATGAGGAAGTGGGAAAGATCAAAGCAAGGATCAAGAAATTGGAAAAGAATGTTAGAAAAAGTGAGAGGAAAGTGGTAAAGAGGAATGAAAAGAAGAGTGAGGACATCAACTTGAGATGGAAAGAGGAAGATGTGAGAGCAGCCCCTTCCAAAGAAGTTACAATTAAGACATACAATGAAGAAGGCATGGAGAAAAAGGAGGAAAAGAATGAAGTGAGCAAGGAAGAGGTTGCAGTAGTAGAGCATGGAAAAGAAGATTTGTTAGCACAAATGTTGGCAATTGAAGAAGAATGGATATCGAAGCTCATTGTTGTAGAAAAAGATGAAGTAAAAGATGTTGGAACAACAAAGAATCATGAGGTAAATTTTTATTATAAATTTAGTTTTGATGATTGTTTTCCTTTGTTGATGAGAGTATAGGAAGATGTAGAGAAAGATAAGGGTTTGTACATAGAAAATTTTAGTTTCCATGAAGTTTTAGAGGTAGATTGGTATGAGGATGCATATGTAGTTGTAGATTGGTGGATGAGAAATATATTTTTATAGGTAGAAACTATAGAGGATACTATAGGTGATATTTGGTGGAAGTGGTTGGTTGGTGGTTGGTTGGATCGCATGAAGGAGAGAAGAGGAGAAGTGATTTTGTAGAGGAGGATGATCTATGGTGGACATGAGTCCACAATGAGGGGAATAAGGAAGAGAATGTAGTGTTTTCAAAGGGAGATGGTGTGTGTTTCAGAGAAGTGTTGGAAAGGAGGAAGAAGATATAACTTGGTCACTTTAGACAAGATGGAGTTTGTTGTAGGTTGCATTCAGCTTGGAAGAGTAATTCAACTACTCAACTCTACCATTGTGAGCCTATGTTCACAATATTTCTACCTGACATATTTTATGTAGGAGTATCATGGGTGAATGAGTAATCAACATCCACAAAAAATAGTTTGACTTGGTTTCCATCAATTTTGGTTTGATTTTAGTTTAATGTGACATTTCCAATGTTGTAATCAGTTTTCAGAGTTAAATTCAAATATGATTGCAATGGTCAAGGTTGAATGACATTGTTGTCATTGATTGTCAAAATATCATTTATCGATACGAGTTTGAACTGCATTCTAAAGTTTATTGCCTATTTCATCTTGAAGGTTATTGATTTTTTTCAAAAGAAATAAATAAAAAATATATTATTCCTTGCAAGAATGTAAAGGGTCAAACTATTGGAAATTCAAAAAAATAGAGTACATAACTGGACGAGAGGTCGCAGCGAATAATGAAGGGATTTAATGAGGAAATTTAGATTTAAAGAGATCTAAAAATCTCACGCAACCAAGGAATGTGAAAATGAAAATTTTATTTAAAACATTTAAAAATAAAATGGTAGATTGGTGTTGAAGAGATTAACACCCACATAGCCTCTTAGAATTCCCTAAAGAGCAGATAAAAAACAAGATTACATGAAGAATGCAAAGAGACCTATGCTGAGGAAAATATTGGGAGATTTAAAATAAAAATTACAATATAGATTTAGCTTGGAGCAGGGGCGTGGAGGAAGATAGAGGGGCTGTGCACGTACTTGAGAGGGAGGCTGTGGAATTTTGGAAGACAAATAACATTTTCAGGTTGAAAAAAAGTATGTGTAGATGACAAAAGGAAGAGGCAATAGGTGTGAGAGTGTATGAGGTAAAGAGGGAATTCGTGGGCATGTAAAGACCCAAATAAATCAGCAAACAAGTGAATGTTATGGCCACGTTCAAGGTAATTGGCACTTGTAAATAAAATTAAATGTGTATCCAGTAATGTTTTAAAATGCATTGAGAACATAGGCCACATGAGGTAGAGCAAGGAAGATTAGGGGCTCAAAGGAAAATGAAATATTTTTGGAATAGGCGTGTAAGCAACTAGAGTGGGAGGGTGCATGAATAACCAGTGAGTGAAGGAGTGGGGAACTAAATGCAATGATAATTTTGTTGCTAAGAACATGGTATATGATGGATTCATGCCATAGATGTATGGCAACTAACCAAGAAAACCAGATTGTAGTCTGATTATTATATTGATTAAATATAAGAGTGAATGATGGCATTTTAAATTGAAATTTGAAAACTATAAAACGAATGAATTGGAGTTGAATTTGAATGCAAATGCTTGAAGTGTTTGATGGTTTGGAAATAAATCAAATTGCCTTCATTTATTTGTGAAAGTTTAGTGTGCCATCAATTTGACAAATGGAATTGTTTATTGAAGCTTGTAGTGGCTGTGAAGTTTCTTTTAATCTGTGTATTTTTTAAAGATGGGTATGTGATCAACGAGAATCTAATTCAATCCTCATGCGTCGAGTTCCTAATTTTTCTCCATAATTATGTCATTTGTTTTGACCCTATTCTATTTTTCGCACTCCACTAGTCTTTATCCCTGCTCTCCATTCTTTCCCTTCTATTCTCCCTCATTCCTTCTCTCTTCTTGCCATCTCCCTCTAAATTTTAATTATTTTCTATTAGGCTTTGTTACTATGTTGTAGTCTTTCATCCTTTAGTTCCATTTTTTATATATTTTATATTATCTTTTAATTATTATATTTCTTATCTAGTAAAATAGTTTTTTTTTATGGTCTTTCCCTTGTTTGTTACTATTGTAAGAATGTCATTCATACTATTGTTGGAAACATGAGCATGAGAGATAGGCACAAGGTATACTATTATGTGTTGCACTGATTTCATTGATGTCAACATTACATCTTGATGTGAAGACTTTGGTGCAGATCATTTTGGTTGGTTCTATAAAGTTTTGGAGTGTTTGTGGAAGACATTTTTACAAGATGGTTTAATTAGGTAAAGTTGGTTGTGATGGAAAAATGACTAAGTGTCAACTTTGTAAATTCTATGTAATAGAGCTCCATTTTTTGGGTTTGCACCAGTCTACAAATGAATATTTCACTTTGTTCTTCTAACATTATTTTTTTGGTTGTTAGAAGCATCTAATTCCAAAATTTCATCATGTTTTGGCTCTTGGTTTGAAAGATATAAGTAACAGAAGTTTGGCTTGGCAAGTTACAGTTATTTCTTGTATAGTGTATATGAGTGGGAGAGTCTACACTTCTCCATGGATAAGTTTTTGGCTCTGTGGTCTTAATGAGATATTGAAAATTTTCAATAGAGTATGAATTACAGTTGGAATGATTTTTTAAGATACACGTGTCTGAATATGGATACACAGTTGAAGAATTTTTGTATTAGGTCTTCTACGGTGCCGACCTAATAAGTTTGAAGATATGTGAAGGTTAAATATGTATTGTGGTGTTATATGGGAGATATTATAGGTCCATTCCAACCTATTTCAAATTATTTTGAGATTTGAATCTTGGTGTGGTGTGTGTGGAAGGATTTCAGCTGACAAGTTATAGTTTTCATATTTTGGATGTTAATTAACCTAATTAATGTTATGCTTGAAGCAAATATAGATGTTAGATCATTTTTGATGTTTTGATGAATGTAAGGAATGAGAGACATGTAAGTGATGTGAATATTATCATAGCAATGTGAATTTAAGTTGTGAATGTTGAGTTGAAGATTAGAGCGATGCGAATGTATAGGAAAGCAGAGTGTTAGATCAAAATCAAATGAAGTGTATAAGGCTAGTTTATTGAGCTTCATTAGAACTATAATTCATGCATATGATAGATGCAATTGTAACAGTTCAAACTAGGCTATGAGCCACAATGTCTCTTCTATGTTTTTCCTCAGTGGGCAGTGAGTCCACTTGGACATTGAGTCCACTTGCAGTGAAAACTTCTATAAATATACTATAACTAATTATAATATATTGTGAGCTAATCCTCATCGCAAATTTCCCATTTTTGGTTTTCTAGGTAAAAAAGTTGGTTTTCATGTGTTATGTGATGTTTTTGATGTTTCACGTTTTCTTTCATTACTACAATTGAATCTGCTAAGTGGATTGAGTGTTTAAATGTTTGAATGGTTTAAAAGAATATTGATTCACCTCCCCTTTCAGTATTTCGGGTGTTCAACAATTTGTATAATTAGAGCTTGGTTCCCTGGAAGGAGTTTAACCGCTTGTGTAAGATCTTGGAGGTTGAACACATGGATGTTAGAAGACTACCTACTCCTCTAGAAGAGATTCCTGTTGTTAGATTCATAGAAGAAAATTGCATTCTTCACAAAGATGGAGAACTCAAAGTTTCCATTGAAAATCTTGAAAGGACTGAAGGTGAAAACATAGATCTAAAAGAAAATTAATGCATCAAAAAATTGAGAGAGAAAATCAAGAAATTTAGAGAAAGGAATAAGGAAGTAAGCAAACAATTAAAGAAAGCAAATGAAACCATCATAGGTTTTAAGGTACAAGTTGAAGAAAAGAAAAGAATTGAGGAATGTTTGAATGCAATGGTGAAAATAAAATTTGAGGAATGTACAAGGCTTGAACAAGAAGTTTTGAATCTGAGATCAGATCTAGAGAAAGTAAGGAGACATGAAGACAAATTCAAGATGAGTTCTACAAAGCTTGATGAAATGATTGCAAATCAAAAAGACTCTAAAGATAAAGAAGGTTTAGGATTTGAAAAGGGTGAAATTTCAAATCAAACATCAAATACTAAAGATAAGAAGAACAATGGCAAGTGGATTTGAAATCAAAGGAATGAAGCTAGAAAACCACCGATTAGACAACCAAATGCATAAAGGTACCCATATTTTAATGGTTGATGTTATTCTTGTAATAAATTTGGACATAAGGCAATGGAATGTAGAAGTGGAATGAGTCATAATGTTCCATCCTTTACTGGTCAATGCTTTACATGCAAGAAATTTGGTCATAGAGCTAGTGAGTGTAGAAGTCAAATGATGGATGGCTATAACAATGGTAGAATGGCCCAATCTTTCAAAGGCTACTGTTATACATGCTATAGATTTAGTCATAAAGCTAATCAATGCAGATCTAGAATGAATGGAAGGAATACTGGTCAGAATAATATCACTTGTTACAATTACAATAGGCATGGACACATAATTTCCAAGTTTTATTGAAGCATAAATATTAGGAAGGTTGATCTGGTAAAGAGAATGAACTAGTGCAAAAGATTGATCTAGCAGAAACAAAGGAGATGGAAAATATTTGGAGAAATAAGGAAGAGACAAAAGTCAAGGATGAATCTGTACCAACATCCAGTGTAGATGTTTCCTCCAAAAACTAAGTTGAGAGCTTTAGCTTGAGGGGAGATTTAATGAACATCTTATATCCCCTACCAAAGAAATGTTGTTGATGCCTCAGTTCACAAAGATATGTGATGTAGATCGACATACTTGATCTATTGGTGAAGATTGCGGAATAAAATATGACAATGTAGAAGTTTACGGAGCATCAGAACTTGACTATGCATACAGATAAAGGGTTGCCAACTTTATTGTTTAAAGCATTAAATGTGAAATTAGGTTAAATTTGAAGTGTTATAAAGTGATTGCACTTAGGAAAATTCATTTATAAAAATAATTTGAGAGAAGCATATCATCAAAGGAGTGACCAAAGGTAATATGTGATCTAGTAGGTGTGAACCCTAATAAAAAAACCAAAGAAAAGGTATTTACAAATATATTTTTTCCATAGTTTCACAAAAAATTTGTTTGAAAAGAAGTTTGAATTCATTTTCAATGGCTACACCAAGGGTTATAAAGATAACTGAGAAGCCAGAACCTAAATTTAAGAAATACCCTATAAAATTAATAGAAGATGACCCATTAGGCACATTTTTGCATATTCCATATGGAGTTTTCCCAATAGAGGATATAAGGATTTACACTCATAGCAAGATGGATGAATATGATCACAAAAAACTAGGAGATATGTGGATGAAAGAACTTACTGGAGACAATTTTACCCTAAAACCAAAATACCAAAACCTAGTCATGAAGAGATAGGATGTATGGCAATGGTTTCTAAATTTTTTCTTTAATTATAAATGGGTTAGGATTGCACTAAGAATAATTCATGATAAGTTTGTTTAGATTGACATTCTTGGAATTATAACAAAAGAGGTAATTAGAGAGGTTATAGGTCTATGCTCCACCGAACCTATTCCTATGTTGAAATATGTTAAGAATGAAGTTGTAATGGAACTCATAGGTACAACATATGATAAGAGAGCTCTAGTGGTAAATCCCATCAAAAATCTAGTTGTGAGATATGAAACAATGTTAATTGGCTATAAAATCTACTTCACAAACATGGAAAACTTAGTATCTTCCATTGTAATCAATGCGACATATGAAATATAGCTGAAAAAGGTGTTGACTATGATCTTTGTGAGTTGTTAAGGAAAAAATTGATGGATAATTTGAAGCAAACCAAGAGAAGAAATATACATTTAAGTATGAGACTTTGGTTATATGTTTTCTTTTCTATTTCTTGAAGGAGCTTCCTGGAACAGACAATGTGACCTGGCTATAAGGAAGACAAGTAGCTCATCAAATTATAGACTTTATGAGAAGTCTTGTTGATGCAAAGGCACAAGATGATGCTCTTACTAATTTCTTTGTAGTTTTCCAAAAGAGGATGCATGAAAGAGATAGAATTCCAAGTAAACTGGTATAGAGATATCAAAATGATATCACTTTTTTGGTAGGCACACATGAGTGCATGATGGAAGCAATGGAATTGAGGATAGTGTGGATCCCTACATTGGTATATGAGGTCACTAAACAAGGTGATCCCACAATACTAGTTTACAATTTTTGGCCAAACTAGACATTGAACTATTTTTTCTAACTAAATCTTCACTTTCAGGCACCTATAGTGGCTAAATCGTGAGGAATTTGAAGGTGATGCAAACTAGTGATTTGTGAATTTTTTTTCTTCTGTAGATTCTAAATATATTTTTTTCAAAATTTTTGGAATCAGATTACACTTCTTTTTCCATCTCCTTCGAAAACTAGTTTTTTTCAGTAAACACCATTTTTAAGGAGTGACACTCACCGTGATAACACATAATTTTTTTTCCATGAAGCACAAAAGGGTAAGTGCACAAAGTTGAGTCCACGAAACGTGCAATTTTTTTCCTTAACCAAAAAATTGAAATCGACTTTGACAAAATGTGATCCCGTTTAGCTTTGGGATCCTGAGCTGACACGAAATGGGATCCCTCTTTTTAAAATTAGGATCCTGTTTCCCATAGGATCCTGAACCAATGGAAAAGGAATGGAATCCTGATTGTATATAAATCGAGATCCCGTTTTATATTGCTATTTTTTTTTTAAATGAACATAATTCACTGCACAGCGGACAAGACCCCGAGTACTGGTGACAGTGACCCCCACAAATAGCCAAAAGTACCACCTACATCCCATTTTTTTGCATTTTTCTATTTTTAATTGAAATTATGAAGAAAATAAGTGAATTTATATGTTTTTTTAATTTATTTCACGTTTTGAGCATTTTTTAACTGTTATAGTAGAAATGAATAATTGTAAAAATAGATGAAAAAATGCAATGAAACTTGAAGGTTTTTTGATAAAAATGAAAAAATGAACCTTGAATTGTGTTTTACAAACAAATTTTAACTTTTGAAACCTAAATTGTTCGATTAAACCAAAAAAAATTGAATTTGAAAACCCTAATTGAAACAAAACAAAAAAAAATTCATTTCAAAACCCTAGTAATCAAAATGAAATAAAACAATTGCATTTAGAAATCCTAATCAAGATTTTTGAAACCCTGAATTCAAATCAAGCGAAAAAAATTGAATTTGAAAACCCTCGTTTGAATTGAAACGAAAAAATTGCATTAAAAACCCTAATTTCTTAGAAATTGAAACCCTAAATTGAAATTGAACAAATCATTTTGATTTTGAAAACTAGGTAATTTCGAGCTCAAAAAAATTCATTTGCATTGCTTAAATGTTTTAAATTTTATTTGCATTGTATGGAAAAAACGATATGTTAAACTTTAACTTTTCAATGTTAAAATTATAATTAGATTAGAAAACAATATGTTAAAGAATATTAAAATTCATAAAGTTTATCTTGATGTTTGTTTGCAAATTTAGTTAGCAAATTAATCTAAGCAATAATAATACATGTCGACCAATTGACACTAACTTGCAAGTCTAAATTATGCCAAGGGCCACCTAAACTTCAATCTTGCTTAAACCCTTAGACCCTAAACTGTAAAAACTAAACCCTTAACACTAAAGCATTTGAATTTTGTCTTAGGACCTTAAAATGAAATTTGATTCCCTTAAAAAACCTTCTGTTGTCACCATTTAGTAGAGATTTTTGTAATGTTTTCACTTATTTGAACACATAATATTAAACCTTTTGGTTTCTACAAGTTTATGAAGAGTGGATGATCACTCTCTATGACACTTAGACATGATCATTAGGGATCTAAATCATTGGAATAAAACTTTATTCTATTATATCCACAAGATATGAGAGCGCGAGTGAGAGTGCTATGGGTAAAGTTTCTTTCATTGGACATACCTAAAATTATGTAGGTTCAATGTCAAGACTGGGTCTATTTGGTAGATTTATGAAAACTATTATGAATATCTAGAATGCCATAAAAGTATAATTATATCAATTCCAATTGGAAACACTTGGGTACATATATATCATATGAAATTTAAATCTAGTAAGGTGTCTATTATATAGGAGAGTTTATAATACATGGAAAGAGGTTTGTATGGGAATATATGTTTTAAGAAACACATACCACATGACCTCCATAGGATTTTTAAGATGTTATCCTAGATAATAATCCACCCATCCTCAATCATAATGGATTCTTTAGCAATTAAGAGAGATTCAATAACCATAAAATTACCTATATTCTGATACTATATAGATTTATGTGGAAGGATAGAAATGCATCAATAAGGAGACCAAGATGGAACCATTTAACACCTAGAAGGTACACCTATTACATGGGAAAGGGAGGAGGTACATGTGATGATAGGTTGGAGGAACTACATGCTATTATTACAATTTAGAGATAGGAGGATGATTCATAAAAAAGAAATATAATTAAATATTTATATTATTTAATATATTATATTTAATAAATATTAATATAATATAATATATTAAATAATATAAATATTTAATATCATAAAATATAATATAAGATTACAATTAAGGATAGGTAATGTTACAATTTACTTGGGGTTTTAATGAGGATTAGGCTTAAAAGATCCAATTAGGTTTGTAGTAAATAGTTAGGTTACAATTAGGAATATATAATAAATATATATATAATTATAATACAAATATAAATTAATTTAAATATAATATAAAAATATAATATAATTTAATATAATATAATATAGGAATACATTTAAGATTAGGTAAAGGTTATAATTTAATTAAGTTTCAATTAGGTTTAGAATTCAATTAGGATATGGTTAGGGGAGGGGATCATTTAGCATTCTATTATGGTTAGAGTATGGGTTACATTTAAGATTATTGCTATTTTTGTGACATGTATAGATTGATTCATTTTTAACATGATGATACTTTTTTTTATTAGAGGGGTAAACACTTTTGACCCAGAGCTAGATGGAACCAATGAGGCTATAGTATGACTAACTTTGGACCTCACCAGACATCTAGATCCCCTTGAGCCATCCTATCACCCTAAATCATAAATTGATTTCTTAAGGGGTCCCAATATGACAAATTTCTTAAGAGGATCAAAGAAGTTCTTAAAATTTGGTGAAGTTGCCCAAGGCAACCAAATTTAACAATAATAAGATCATGCAAGATTATAATATGAATGAGATTTCATGATCTAGGTTGGTCAGTTGAAACAAGAGTAGATCTCAATCAACTATTCCACAAGAAAATGTTCTTCACTAGCTTGCAAGTTCATTAAATATTCCAAGGAGCCCCAAAACTTTACCCTAAGTTTTGTAAACCCTAAACCTTGAACTCTAAATTCTAAACCCTAAACACTAAACCATTCATTTTGTCCTACCCAAGATCTTAAAGTGAAATTTGCTTTTCTTAGGAAAATACACCAAATTTCATTCCCTTATGACATGTAATTTTGTACTAGGATCTTACTACACATATCCCCTTAAGTTATCCTATTACCCTAAACCCTAAACTCTAAACTCTAAACCCTAAACCCTAAAGCCATCATTTTTTCTAAGGCTCTTAATGAAATTTGGTTGCCTTAGGCAACTCCACCAAATTTCATTCCCTTATGCATATAATTTTATCCTAGGATCTTACTACATGTAGATCCCCTTAAGCTATCCTATTAGCCTAAACCCTAAAGCCATCATTTTTTCTTTAAAGGCTCTTAATGAAATTTGGTTTCCTTGGGCAACTTCACCAAAAAAATTTCACTTGAACCATGTCATTTTCTCCTAGGACTTCACTAGACGTAGATCCCCTTAAGCCATCCTGTCACCCTAAATCGTAATTCGATTTCTTAAGGGGATCAAAGAAGTTCTTAAAATTTGGTGATCAAAGTTGACTAAGGCAACCAAATTTAACAATAATAAGATCCTGCAAGATTATAATATGAATGAGATATCGTGATCTAGGTTGGTCAGTTGAAACAAGAGTAGATCTCAATCAACTATTCCACAAGAAAATGTTCTTCACTAACTTGCAAGTTCATTAAATATTCCAAGGGGCACCAAAACTTTACCCTAAGTTTTGTAAACCCTAAACCCTGAACTCTAAATTCTAAACCCTAAACACTAAACCATTCATTTTGTCCTACCCAAGATCTTAAAGTGAAATTTCTTGTCTTAGGAAAATCCACCAAATTTCATTCCCTTATGCCATGTAATTTTGTCCTAGGATCTTACTACACATATCCCCTTAAGTTATCCTATTACCCTAAACCCTAAACTCTAAAGTCTAAACCCTAAACCCTAAAGCCATCATTTTTTCTTAGGCTCTTAATGAAATTTGGTTGCCTTAGGCAACTCCACCAAATTTCATTCCCTTATGCCATGTAATTTTATCCTAGGATCTTACTACATGTAGATCCCCTTAAGCTATCCTATTACCCTAAGCCATGTCATTTTCTCCTAGGACCTCACTAGACGTAGATCCCCTTAAACCATCCTGTCACCCTAAATCGTAATTCGATTTCTTAAGGGGATCAAAGAAGTTCTTAAAATTTGGTGATCAAAGTTGCCCAAGGCAACCAAATTTAACAATAATAAGATCCTGCAAGATTATACAATATTAATAGTTAATTGTATTTTCATTCAAGTAACATGTGCCTTAGACATATAAATGAAGCTTACATATAATTTTATCATTTGTATTCAATTATTTAAGGCTATTTATATTGAATGGTTTAAAGGTATATTTCCTAAACATGTATCTTACATCTTGAAATTACAAATCCAATGTAGGTTCACTCATATCTTAAAGATTGCATGGATCCATTCAATAATATTCACAATCCACCTCCATGCCATCCATCTCCAACACCTTCACCTCCATATCCACCCACTCCACCTCATAACCCCCCACCTCCACCACCTGAAATCAATGAACATGCTCATTTGCAAGCACAAATCAATGCCAATGTTAGAACCATCCAAGATCAAATCAACATTATTCTAAATGAAGAATGTGTCGCACCTCTTGTGAGGATGTTTGCATCTAGGATGCAAACCCTTGTTGATGTTGTTAGGGCTATGGATGGGATCGTAGATGAGCATCGACAATGGCTAGAGGAGAGGAGAACTCCTGATTTTGAAAAGGAAAACACAAAGAAATGAAGATCTATGCAGTAGAGAGCCACAATAGTTTATAAATTAAAACAATGATCTTAAATAGTTATGAATTTATAAATTTGGTGAACGATGGATATTTTTTGTGATGAATTTATAAATTTGGTACCAGATGGATATTTTTAGTGACATGAATTTATGATTCAGGTTCTAGATGGATATTTTTAGTGACATGGATTTATGAATTTGGTGGAATTTATGAACTTATAATGAATATTATATAATAGTACATATATTTTATATGACTATATATTTCAAGTTTATTGTTTAGTATGTATGCGCATGTATTAAAAATTTGCATATATAGTTCTTAAATTTTGAAATTTGTATCTATGTACATAGTTTAGTTTAATGATTTGTACACATGCAAATTATTCATCATATATATTTTTTTAAATGTACATGTACATACATTTAATTTTGAATTTTGTATGGACATGCTCTTGAGTTGAACAATCAATGTATATATATGTGCATTTCAATTAAATATATGATCTTAACATAGTATGCACATGGACTATTTTGTATGATTTAATGTAGGTGCACATTTATATCGAGCATATCATGGATGATTTTAACATTGATGATATCATCAATCCACCACCTCAGCCACAGCCACATCCCACCTCCCCCTCCCCCTCCCCTCCACCTAATATGCCACATCTAGCACCTATCGCATCTGACGAGGCTCGCTTGAGAGCATGAATAAATGATCAAGTTACATCCTTACAAAATCAAATCAATGCTATGCAGAGTCAAGCATTGATTCCTCCACATGTGAGACATTTTGCATTTGCGATGAAAAACATTGTTGATGCCATCAAGATGATCAATTCTGATCTTGATAGGGATGAGACAAAGATCAAATGAGACAATTTTATTTCGATGGTCTCTCTTACAAACAAATTTTTGACCTTAAAATAATGAAAGCCCATCTAGCCCCCTACTTTCTTGACCTCGTTACTTGACAACCCATTCCACCCAACAAATCTAGAATATCCATGAGGTGGTGCATACATTCGCAGATGAGTGCACATTTTTGGGATTGATGGTATATGGTTTTTGATAGTCCCCCACATGCTAATTGGGAGTGCCCATTGTATTTTTTGAGAAAATTGTATGTAGAGGTTTTTTTGGGGCAAAATCCCAATTATTTTGATTTTAGATCATTTCAGGGTGTTGGTGGCGGCATGCCACAATAGAGATTATGGGCAAGGGTTGATCCCGATGCCCCGTGCATGCGCAACCCCTTGTTGTTGCTCCTGGTCCTCCCATTCCTACACCTGTACATCATCAAGCTCTAGTCTCAACATTAGGTTACCTTAGTACACTCACAGGAGACCTTGATCAACATGCTTCTGTGATAGTGAGTGGGGAGCATAGAGATGATGATGATGGAGGAGTTTTTTATGGAGTTGGTTTGAGTACTGCTCCAGGAGTGTTGAGGCCTGTCCCCCATATATGTACTAGTTGTCATCAAGTATGCTATGGAACTGACTAGGCCACGCCAACTTCAGGTGGATGAGGAGATTCTGGTGGTTCATCTAGTCGCATCAGTTCATTTGTAGAGTTCCTCATAGCAGATCATCACCACGAGGACACTAACACAGGTATAAATATGCATGTTCATTTTATAAGAATTTTGATGGTTGTATATATCAAAGAAAAGTTTGTAATACATTTTAACAATCAAATTGTTTGGTGTACAGATGACACTAACGATGCAAGGGCAATCATCTATTCCACGAGTACATACATCGACACCGGTCATACTCGGCAACCCTTATGGGGTATTTTGATTTCAATTTTTAAAATTATATATGAAATCATAAATTATTTAACTTGAGTTTTAAATTTATAATTGAATCACATATATGTTTGAAATATTTATGTTGGTTTAGGCGAGTCAATCGACATCCACGCTGATTCCTCCTAAGGGATTTTCAAGCACTCCTCCACTATCGAGCGTCATAGACTAGGGGCAGGTACATTCATATTGTAAATTTTTTTAAAGCGTACATGCATGCATTTCATATATCTAGTGAATTCAAAACTCATACTATTCTATGGGGCTAACTATATCAGGAGTGAGGGGTTACACTATTTCATTTGGACTCCCCCACCCCATCCTAATAAAGGTCCCTCCCACCCTACTTAGAGAGCTGCATAAACTTCTTAGTCTACCCCATAGTTCCTGATCGAGCATGGGCTGTCGATCCCATCCTGATGGTAGGCTCTCTATCCCCCTATCGAGTTGGTCAATGAACAATGGGAGAGGAGACGTATGTAATAGACTCATTTCCATTTAAGTCGGGATATGTAGATAGGGGCCCTCAACCTCCCAAGGGAACTGGAACTATCTAGCGAGAGGCCATATTTGGATAGGGGCCCTCGGCCTCCCAAGCAGAGCAGGCATATAGATCAAGCAGAATAGATCAAGCAGGGCATATAGAGAGTGGAGTCTCCTGAATATCTCTGGTCTCAACCCTGACCTCAACCTAGATATATAGAGAGGGCACCCTGTTTTGAGAAACTTTAGAGGCAGCCGGATGCGGAAGTGATTGGTGAATAAGTAAAGGTCATCTCATCATCCTCAGCTCATCTGGGGTCTGGGGCACCTATAGATCTATAGGGAAGGGGGGATTTATAGGTGCCCCAGATCCCAAATGAGTTGAGGATGATGAGATGACCTTTACTTATTCACCAATCACTTCTGCATCTGGCCGCCTCTAAAGTTTCTCGAAATGGGGTGCCCTCTCTATATATCTAGGTTGAGGTCGGGGTTGAGACCAAAGATATTCGGGAGAGACTCCACTCTCTATATGCCTTGCTTGATCTATTCTGCTTGATCTATATTCCTGCTCTGCTTGGGAGGCCGAGGGCCCCTATCCAAATATGGCCTCTTGCTAGACAGTTCCAGTTCCCTTGGGAGGCTGAAGACCCCTATCTACATATCTTGAGTTAAATGGAAATGAGTCTATTACATACGTCTCCTCTCTCGTTGTTCATTGACCGGCTCGATAGGGGGATAGAGAGCCTACCATCGGGATGGGATCAATATCCCATGCTCAATCAGAAACTATGGGGTAGACTAAGAAGTTTATGCGGTTCTCTAAGTAGGGTGGGAGGGACCTTTATTGGGATAGGGGTGGGGGAGTCCAAACGAAATAATGTAACCCCTCACTATCGATATAGTTAGCCCCATAGAATAGTATGAGTTTTGAATTCACTAGATATATGAAATGCATGCATGTACGCTTGTAAATATTATAAGCCTTAAATGTCTATGTACATGTATGTCTAGGTTGATACCACAATAAGAATGGGCATTGGGAAAACATTTGATGTTGCAGTTACTCGTGAGGTCACTGATTTCTAGGTAGTTTACAAAACTTTCTACACAAAATGTACAAACTTGAATATATATATATATAACCTAATTCAATTGTACATGCTTTAATTTTGATCTTGTAGGACTTTGTTAGTGCAACTTTCAACCCTGACCCAGACATAGTTACACCACCAGGAGGACATGTAGAGCAAGTTCTAGATCAAATGGTAATTTAATTTTTTTATTATATTTAAAGTCAATTATAAATTTTAAATTGAATATATACATAATATGAGATTTTTACATATTCTTTTTCTTTTATAGCATGAGACACATCTTGTAGTTGAGCATGTACAAACAGGTCCTGGAGAAGAGCCTAGTGCACAATGTAAGACCCCGCCTCCAATGTGTAATGCCCCACCTTGCATGTGATTAGTAAAGCCCTAATATGTTTTATGTGATCCTAAATAGATGGTAAGATGTATTATGGATGACAAATAGTGTGATTATTTGATAATATTCTTGCTTATGCTACCGTGAATGTAAGACCCCGTTTCATATCCCCCATTTTATTTCAATTGAACAAGTAGTTAGATGATAATTATGATGAAATGAATGATAAAACTCTTTTTAGGATTCATGGGCATTAACCTTGATTTAATTATGATAGATGCACATGTGAATTCTTGGATATAACTTGAAAGAGTTGGGTTACTTGGCATATTAAATTTTGGTGAATGGTTCATCGTTAATGTTATAGGAGTTTAAAATGAATTACTAAGGTGGTAAACAAAATGGAGTGACTATTTCATTGACTATATTCTTGTATTGGAGTAAGTGTGTATTTCCTTTGATTATAATGAAAATTGAATCATTAGGTTCATTTGATGTATTAATGAGTAAATAGTTCACGAGTGAAAATTATGTGAATTGGATTAGCTAATAATATGAAGAGATATATGATCTAATCATGCTGACCTTGGTAATGTGCAGGAATCAAATATGCAAATAGGAGGATAGATAAATGTTGGAATCAAATCAAAAACATCTTTGGTAAGTTCTAAGTGTAGCCCTATTTGACTTAGAAGGGTTTGAGGTTTTATTATTGGTTGGGTGATTATGTTTGAGTAGAATCCAATTGTAGGACTTGTGATGTGAGTTTGGTTGGAGTTGGAACCCTTGGTTAAGATCAAAATTCGTATGCATTTTTGTGTAGGTTTTAAAAAGGGATTACTAAATCAATTTCCTTGGTTTTTGAACAAGAATAGACCCCTAGGACCTATACCTATGGGTTTTGAATCTTTTTTGACACATGTGAACTTGTCCTTGGAGTGTGAAAAGACCCCTCAAAAGTCCACATTCATGAATGTGACAAATTCAAAAGTGTTGGGGCTTGGGAAGAGTGACTTGTCACTCTCAACCTCCTACTCCCCAAAAGTTCTTGGAACTGGCACAAGACTCACACATGTGTGAGCACTTGTGGGAAAGAGTGTAGGTTTGGAGGATCCCTATATATCTCAAGAAGATGGAAGATTTGGGCATTGCCCACTTCTCCTTTTTGGAGAACTGTAGTGAAGAGGGTAGGAAGGATGAGAAGGGGAGAGGAGGAGTCTTGTTGGGAGAGAGAGTGATCTAGATGGCTTGGTTGGAGGCGAAAGAGAGATAAGAGAGTTTAAGTCTAGCATTTGAAGCAAGAGATAAGTTTTGCTACTTCCATCTTCCCTTGTGTAGTTGTTGTAAGAGAGTTACATGTTGTGTGGATTTTTGTTGAATATGGTGAGTGTAGAGTCTATATGTATGTTGTGTTGTTCATTCCTTTCTTAAAAAGTTTGAGAAGACCCCATTCATCATCTTGGGGTTGAAATAATTCTTGCTCCAAGGTATGGCTAGAGCCCACGAGGCTCCATGACACCATTATGGTAGGGTGGAGAGCAAGCCAAATTCCTTTGCGTGTTTTTTTCATGAATAGAATTCCTCAATATTGTTGCAGTTTTGAAAGATAGTATTCTATTGGAAAATAAAGAAAAATAAAAATGGAAAGAGCAAGTCCTTGTTTTGGCATGTAAAACATTGTTTCTAAGTATTACTATTAGCATTGGATTGTTGAATTGAAGGAAATGTGGTATTTTCTTCACTAAAAGGAATAAGCCTATATCGACAAAATAGGTCCTCATTAAAGTTATTTCTAATATCATGGAAAGTGTTGCATATATCTCCAAGAGAAAAATTACTCAATATAGTTAGTTATTGTATTATATAACAAGAAAATATTAATGGATGCATTGTTATTTGTTTAAGATCTGATATGATTTTGGTAACATAGATAATTTAGGTTCATGGTTGTGTGTGATTTTTTACTAAAAATGCATGCTCTTGAAAATAGAGGAATTTTACTGTGTAAAAGACCAGAGTATTGAGTAAACAAGACATTTTGACTGTCTTCTGAGATTGACAAATAAAACATAATGGGACCCATAACTTTGGTTAGTAAGATAAATATAGAACATGTACTTTATTATTTGGACATAGACAAAATAAAAATAAATAAGCAGTAAGCTCTCAATGCTCACCTATTTATTTTTAACAACAGTGAAACATTCACACAGAAGCTGCAAGGGGATAATAGAGGTATTTTCAATGGAATTATGTGCGTGTAAGTTTCCTATCCAACATAGTCAAAGATAAACTTGGAATCTTTATTGTAGCCTATAGCCAGAAAAATGCAAGGAAAACTAAATAATATTCAAGCAAGAGTATATGTGTATATATTGATGCTCGAATTTGTAAATTCTCAAGTTTGGAGCACAAGCCCTTGCACCACGCCAGAAGTAGCTTGCAATAATAGACAAAGCAAATAATTAAATAACACCAAAAGGGGGAAGAAGTTATCAACCACTACACTATCAGGCACAACCATCAGTAACTCAAAAATATGCTATATTCTGTTCATTCCTTGCTACCGGGTTCTTTAGGAGACAGAGAAAATAGCGAATGAATAAAACAAATAATAGAGAAAATAAAGAAAATGAAGAAGGAGCCTTGGGGATTATATGCAATCACAACATTTCCCGAAAATGCCCCCTTCTGTAGCGTTTCACCAGGGGCTCTCCCAATAAACAAAAAAAGAATATATCATACAACAAATAGCTCAAGTCAAACAATAATTTAACCAAGAAAATTTTAGCGATTGGGTTAGAGTATATTGAATATTATAAAAGCCACAAAACTTTCATGAGGAATTTAACGCTTTCACATCATCGTTCAACATTGTAAACGTTAGGTTAATAGTTGCCTCCCTCGGTGTTGGTTGCTCTAATAGAAAACTTTGATTTGTATTGCTATTCAAGCCCATAGAGAGGCCAACACTATTTTCAGTCGCTTCCTTTGATAGATAATTATTATCAATTGGGTAGTTGTAGGAGCAATGTCAAGACCGACAGACATACTCTTGAGCCATCTATCTATACTCCCCTCCATTTACACCGATCACGTGACTACTAAATGACCATCACATCTAAACCACTTGGCTCTAATGCTCTATAAACTACTATATTAGCTAAGAGGGCTCTGAAAAGACATGATAAATATGAGTCGGTGGTTGAATGTAGACGGTGGACCATGAGTTAGTAGCTAAGGAAAGCATGGAAAAGAGGGTGATGGGATAGACTGTTCTGCACTCCCCTGCCTCATAAATCATATAGTATTTATGCCAGTAGTACTCCTAGTTGCACAGAAATGTCTTAGCTCAATCATAAATCTAATAGCTTTGATAGGCTGATGCTTCTTTGAATTTACTTGATGCACTACCAATACACAACAGTTGCATTAAGGGCATTCCTTCTTGTATTTTGCTGTACAATCAACCTCCTAGTCTCTATGCGCAGTTTGTATTTTGCTGTACAATCAACCTCCCGGTCTCTATGTGTAGTAAAGAAAATTAACAGTATGTTAAGGAAACATTAATATTCTTATTTGTTTGCTAATGCTTTAATTTTACTCAGGTGGAATTACAAACATTAGTTAGTATTACTATGATATCTAATATCAATATATCACTTATTTTATTGATAATGATAATACCATGGTCAATTTAGAATTCAATAACATTGGAGGGATTAAATTCATTGGTAACAAATTATTTACTTGGTTCAGTGAAAATAATGTCAATTAACCGTAAATATAATTGCCCTAGAAATAGAAATTTGATTAGCAACAACGTTGATTAGTGCTGGATAGAGGAAGCATAGAGAAATAAAATAAGATAAAATAATGAGCAGGATAGACTGGGCTTTACTATTAATAAAACTGGGGACTCAATACCCACCTCATAGCAAAAACGCATCAACTTTGTTAATTGTATTATCTTTCTTATGTATAAAAAAACATCATTATTTGATTCATCAACAGAGTAATACGAAATGTAAAATGTGCAGATCCGAAAACAAAAAGAGTTTTTGAAACCGATAAAATATTAAAATAGTAGCATAGAAGTAATTAGGGTTGTCCCTAAAATCAACGAATGCCATTGAATAAAATTTTAAATCGTATTATTATCTTTTGTGGGAATGCATCCCAACACTTAGACCCCCAACCGTATTAGAAAAGAAAAGTCAAATAGATAAATTTAGTGCTTGGAAGGTAAATCTTTCTCCATCCCACGTTTTTCTCAAGGAGCTATTCTTAAATATGATCCCATTTAAAAGGGAATGTCCCACTTTACCGTGAAGGGATGGATTTTAAAAATAAAATAAAATAATAAAGTTTAAATATGAATGTATTCCCACATTTTTAGGAGAAGATCCTTTTAATTTTATATATGAAAATATGTAAAGGAAAAATAAAAGGGGTCCACGTATTAGTAGGGAACTCTTAAAAGGGATAGTTTCTCTTTGTTTATTATCCTTCTTCCTTCATTGGAAAAATAATAAAATGTAAATATAAAAGGGTAGTGACAGGTTTAAAAAGTACTTTTAAAAAGAGGGGATGCTACTTTTAGTTATTATTATTTTTATCCATTTAAATTCCTTTTAAAATTATTTAAATTTAATTTTGAATGAATTAGAGTTATATATATATACCGTGGATAAATAATTAAATTATTGATAATTAATTAATTAATTTAATAGTTAATGTAAATTATAAGCATTCTATTCATTCTCGTTTTTTCTATTTTCAAAATGAAATGTTGAAGGTGGATTTCTTGTATATGGTCATGGTGTTATAAGAACGGTAGGGTTAGCAAGTAAAATATGTTTTCAACTAAACCTTACGATTAATAGTAAATCAAGTTGATAATATTATATGATTCTCCCACATGAGAATCCATTCCTTGGGGGTCCAACAAGGACATTAACTTTCACACAAAAGTGAGCATCAACTTTTGACAAGTAGTTAAGAGTCTAGTAAACCCTATGTTTGGAGTCAGCTCGAAACCGTTTCTTTTTCTCACCCCACTCTCGAGAAATGTGTTAGAGACAAAGTTGCACGAGTTAACGTCACCTAATGCGCATTGTTGGTATCGTGCTCATGTAAGGTTGCTATTTTGCATTGTTAAAAAAAAAATAGTTGGGTTTTCTAGCATAAAAAAAATATGGGCATGACACACAACTCAGAATATGGTACAATTAAAATATGATAATTTATTTAAATTAAATTGAATTAAAAAAAATTAATTGTAGAGTTGTACATCTAATTTTGAATTTCTTTGTCTTGTTTATGTAGATTGATTTGGAGAATTTAGAGGTTTCTTTAGGTGCACCAGAGCATCCAGACGTAGATATGATGGTAGTTTAATTTTATGATGGATTGCAAATTAAATTGTCATTAAATAATTTTTTATTGTCTGACCTCTGATTTCATCTTTCTCTTATACAAAGTGTTTCAGGTCATCCACATAGTCCGCATTGTGTGAAGAGGTCTCTTGATTATAGAGACAATACATGACCTAGAAACATGTGATTTTATGTGTTATATTTGTTTATTTCATGGACTATATTTCTTGTTTCTCGTGTACTCTATTGGACTCTATTTCATGCACTTAATATATTGGTTTCATGCACTTAATATGTTACATAAATTATGGACTTTATTATTGTTTGAAATTTTAATTTACACATGTACATTTATGCATTTCATGTTCATAGTCAAGACATTAATATAGGACATTAATGTGAGATTTAGTGATCTCATACATGGATTAATATAGGACATTTTAATATTTATACTTTACAAATTTAGTGATTTCATACATGATATACATGATATGTACATTCAATAAATAGGGATAATTACTCAATGAACTTATTCAATTCATGTCAATCAATAATTACTCAATAAATCATAATTTACAAACAAAAGCAATCTATTTATATACTAGAAAGAATAAAATTTTAAGAAATAAACAATACCATAGAAGATTAGAGAATAAAAGCATTAATAAATACTATAAATAATAACATCTAACACTAATTTATAAGTTGTCAAAACAAATAATGACGTCTTAAGGGGGTGTCTAAAGGGGTCATAATAGAACGTCTTAAGGGGATTTCTTAAGGGGATGACTTAAGGAGTCTTAAGGGATGTCTAAAGGGGTCAATAAATAGCGATAATTACTCAATGAACTTATTCAATTCACGTCAATCAATAATCAGTCAATAAATCATAATTGACAAACAAAAGCAATCTATTTATATACTAGAAAGGATAAAATTTTAAGAAATAAACAATACCATAGAAGATTAGAGAATAAATGTATTAATAAATACTATAAATAATAACATCTTAACACTAATTTATAAGTTGTTAAGACAAATAATGACGTCTTAAGGGGGTGTCTAAAGGGGTCATAATAGAACGTCTTAAGGGGATGTCTTAAGGGGTTATAGTACGTCTTAAGGGGATGACTTAAGGGGTCTTAAGGGGATGTTTAAAGGGGTCATACTAGAACGTGTTAATTAAGGGGATGTCTAAAGGGGTCATAATAGAATGTCTTAAGGGGATGTTTTAAGGGGTCTTAAGGGGATGTCTAAAGGGGTCATAATAGAACGTGTTAATTAAGGGGATGTCTTAAGGGGTCTTAAGAGGATGTCTAAAGGGGTCATAATAGAATGTCTTAAGGGGATGTTTTAAGGAGTCTTAAGGGGATGTCTAAAAGGGTCATAATAGAATGTCTTAAGGGGATGTCTTAAGGGGTCATAATACATCTAAAGGGGATGTCTTAAGGGGTCTTAAGGGGGTGTCTTAAGGGGTCATAATAGAATTTCTTAAGGGGATGTATTAAGGGGTCATAATACGTCTTAAGGATATAATTGATTTAACAATAATGTATGCATGATATTTAGTGACTATACACTTAGACATAAAGTTTCAAAGTAGGCAAACATGCACATTTAAGAAACAAAATATATAGAATATTGATTTGATACATAGAAGTACATATAGTATGTTTAATTTTGTAAGTATGTATGTACATATATGTCATCTCAAAACAATTTTTACAAAATTTGGATATGCTATCTCAAAAACATCTCAAACTCGTGGCTAGAATGTAGTAGGTCTTCACACCACCTGATATAAAAAAGGATAGTTTAAATCAATTTCAACAAATAACACACTTGACCAATGTCAAAACATGTATTTAATGTATTTAAAAGGACAAAATAAAACTAAAACTATATTTACCTGTATTTACTTATTCCATTGTACCATCTGCATCCTCTCTTTTTTGCAATGCATCTATGATTGCCTCATGCTCTTCCATAGAAATTGACCATAGCATTTTTTTTGAAGGTCTTCCACGATACCGCTCTAGTTTTATATTTGTTTCCACCACCAAATGTGAATAATGCATAATCTTTTTATGTGTTTCATAGTCTTCGAATGCAGGTAGACCATTCTTTCTTCTCAAATATTGTCATAGCCAAGTGCCAACAACCACCACTGATCCTATTGGAAAACATGTTCAAAAACCATCATCAAATAAGTTCTCAAAATTTTCTTAAGGGGATTAAAGACTTGTTCTAAGAAAATGCTTAAGGGGATCTAAAACTTGTTATCAAAATTTGCTTAAGGAGGCATCTTAAGGGGATCACCGTACCTGTTGGAAAATGAAAGCCATCATCATCTTCTCGAGGTGTTATCAACTTATGTTTAGTTTCCACAGAACGAGCCAACCAATATTCTATTTTCTCTTCATTCCCCTCAGGTGCAATAACAACATACACATGTCCTGCCAACAAAATTTGATTTAATAACTTGTGCATATCCATATAGATAAATTAGTATTACAAAATAACTTAATAAGTGAAATAAAATGAAATAAATTGAATTAAAATTACCTTCTTGTACAAGGTCTAAAACACAGTCATAATCTTCAGATGCAAACAATTGATCATTTTCTTCAATAGTTCTTTCATATTGATTATGTGCTTCTGCAGGTGTCAACGATCTTTTCTCCCACTGTTCAACCCATTCTATATTTTCACAAGCTTCCTAATGTCCTGAGATACAAAACTGGCAAAAACATGCAAGCTCCCCTATCCAAATAGTCCATGTGCTTGCTATTGCACTCCTAAATGAATGCCATTTAGTAGATCCACTGGTTGTCTCACAACCAACTCTAGATACAATGTTCTCTTCTTCCACCAACCAAAAGAATCGATGAACTATAGAGTAGTCACTTGAACCAGGTGTAGATAATCTTCTATTACACCAATCCACAATCTCACATGCATCTTTAAATTTTACTGAATCCTCAAATTTTAATTGTTCTCTAGCAAGAATTATTTTGACACACACACCAACTCCATCATGTTCTCCTTTACCATGCCCAGCTTAAAAAAAACTCCATATATGCTGGACATTAAGTTCCTTGTGAACCCTACTTAACCAATAGAACATTCTAGCATTTTTAAACTGGCCCGTACAATTATTTGACCATATGAAGTGTTCTTTCATATGGATTCCTCTCTCTTAAATTTCTATAAAATATACTAAAACAATATTGAACAAACTCTAATGAGTGTAACTGATTGAAATAAAAATGATACTCCCTGAAAACTTTTCTATCATCCTCAGTGCTATCATCTACATGTCTATAAACAATATGGACAAACATAGCTATTTGCACTGAATTATAATATTGATATTGAATTTCCTCTTGCGGAGCGAGAGAATAATTCTCCGCAAAATCAACCACTGAAAGTATAGTACCAATTGGAAATGTGTTTCTACCTGTGCAAAACTGGCCATCAAGCCATTGAGCATGTTCAGAGTGCATGACATATTTTGGTACAATTTTATTCTTAAATTCACTCATAAATGCATGCACACTAACTTTTTCTATAACTAAATCACAACACTTTCCTATTTTTCCATCTTTTAAAGAATAGTGAACATTCCTAAATCTTTTGACATCTACTAATTGTTGTCCAAAATCATGATCAACACTTTTATGCAAACAAATTCTTAAAAATGAAAGATTTCACAGTTAATGCATTGTCTAGAAATACAAGAACTTAAATAAAATAATTTATCATTAGATTTTCACAAAACAAACCTGAAATAAACTCTCTTATTGCTTGTGATGGCATAATATCAATACCACAACTCGTATAATCATGTTAGTATGAAAGGTACAACATATATATCAAAAAACATCATAAAAATAATGAAATTGAACATGTATTTTACAACAACAAGATATTCATTGCTTATTAATTTTTACATACCAGGGTTTACATTTTTCAAAAGACCTTTGACTTATTTTAATATTACGGGTAACATCAATCACTACAAAATTTTCTATAAAATTTAGTTTGTGTTGTATCTAATAGGTGTTTTGGGTGAGGATCGTGAACTTTGGACCACCCTTAATTTTAAAACATCTCTAGCATTAGATGAAACCCTAGTATTATCATGCCAATATTTTTGATCAAAGATTTAATTTCAACATTCAATTTTATATCAGACCTCGGTAGTCATCCACTGAAACTCCAACATTGATTGATAGGATCATTTTCTATACTTTCTCTTCTTTTTGCCACTCTTAGTAATGTTTTAGGATGTATTTTTAAAACTTCACTAATATTGCTTACCATTCTTTTATTCAAAGTTGCTTTATTAACTATAGCAGTAGTTATAGCTCTTCTTGCTGCGTTTTTATCTTTAGATTGACTATTTTTCCCAATAGATTGAATGGCACTAGCAACAGTAGACATAACATGTTTTAATGATTGATCTTTTCTTTTTGGTTTAACATAAAAGCCTAACCTTTTCATTACTTTCCTCATTTTTTGCATTCTTATCAATTGCATCATTAGTTGACATTGAAATGCAATTTTTTTATGATAAAAGAATTTGGTGTATATTCTATTCGCATGTGTTCTTATTTTCCTCCAAGAAATTTGACCAGGAAGATTATTGAAAACACCATTTCCAATTTAAAAAAAAGTATTTTCATTAAATTCAAAATCACATTCTAGATTTTCATCTTCATTTTCATCTTCATCTTCATTTTCATTTACATTTTCATCTTCATTTTCATCAACAAAACGGTTTTCATTTTCATTTTCATTTTCATTTTCATTTTCATTTTCATCTTCATTTTCATCAACAAAATGGTTTTCATTTTCATTTTCATCAACAAAACAGTTTTCATTTTCATTTTTATTTTTATCAAAAATACAGGTTTTGTTCTCATTTTCAAGAAAATGATCATTTTGATTTTCATTTACAACAAAAAAAAATTCTTTTTTGTTTTCAACAAATTATATAAAAGTTTCATCTCTTTGAATATAGTCAATGTCAACATCATTAAGTCAACATCTTGTAAAAATTCTACATACACATTTACCATTTCACTAACATGTGGATTTGAAGACGTACCTAGATTTGTGCATATTGAAACATTCTCCATAGCATTCAAAAAGGGATTTGAAGACATAATAGGACTTGTTTATATAATCATATTCTTCTCCAAATTGACTCCTTGAATATTAGCCTCATCTACAACCATGGTATCCTTAATGTTTTCATCTTCAATAGTTGTTGAATTGGTTGCTCCACCATCATTCATTGATTTCATTCTCATTCTTCTTTCTCTTTGTCTTTGCCTCTCTTTTTCTCTATTTGCTTCAACTTCTTGAGGAGTCAATGTCTTCCTTCTCTTATTATGAGCTTTATCTCCCATAATTATAAAATTCTCAAGCAGAAATGAATGTTAATAGTGAAATACTTCAAAATATTCAATCCAAATTGGAAGTTGAATACCTATTAGGACAAAATTCTTCCTCTTGTGTTCTTCAAAACAAGTAGAAAACTACCACAATTCCACTTTAAAAATTATTTTCTTCATGCCTCATTTGAAAAATTCAATCCATATTGCAAGTTGAAAACCTTTTGTTCCTCCAAACAAGCACAAAAATAACACAATTCCACTTCAAAAATGGAGTAGATGATGCCTCGTTTGATAAAATCAAGTTCACCACCTGTAAATAGAATAGCTTATGAAAAATAATTTACTTTTACTGCTCTCAGCCATACATGTGAAGTTGCAGACTTCACAGTAATTTTTTGTAGAATATTTAGATAAAGCATTGGAAGTCCGAACCTAGGCCTTCAACTTGGTTTGACTTGCAAGTTGAAGGTCCTAACAATGTCAAAGAAAAATACGGACTTTGGACATATGGTTGACGACCTTTTTTGTAGAATTTTCTTACGAAATTAAAACCCATTTTAGATAAAACAATGCAGATTCTAATTATGTAATTTTTTTTTGTAATTGGATTATTTTTTCTATTTTTCAATTAATTTCTAATAAAATTGGTCCATAAACTTTAAATATTAGGGTTTTTAACTATTTTAATAACTTTTGATCAACATAACATTTTGACAAATGGATTGCACGAGAAAAAAATTCAAACAATTCTTTTCATTTTAAAAAAAAATAAAAAAACGATAAGTTTAGGTCATCTTATGCATGCCATACACGACGATTTTTCAAAACGAAAAATCTGCCTAATAAAAATTTAACAAAAAAAAAAAATTCAATCAAAAATTACAAAAAAAATCAAGAACAAGCTTCAGTGAGTCACAAAAATTTTCCCAAAAGGATTTAGAAAAATACGATAGTTTAAGTCAAAATATGGATGTCTTACACGTGCATGGTATGGTAAAAAAAATGACTTTTAAATAGTGGTTTTTAGAAATTCCTATTCAAAATCAGTTGGTACAATTTGGGTATTGAAATAAATTAAATATTTGAAAACTAGACTCTAAGCACTACATTTTATAATTAGTGACTTTTTTAAAGATTTCATTTCTAAGTGCTTCAAATTTTAAGGTCAAATGTGTCAAATTTTGAAAATCAGGAAAAACACTTCCACTTTTTGGCCAAAAAGTGGACTCAACTTCTTGCACACACCCAAAATTCTATTTTTTTGAATTTAGATTTGTAACTATGATATCTAGTTCTTCCAATTGGTTTCATAGTGTTTTATTGAATATTTTTTCTTTAATCAAGTTTTGAAGTCAAACCAATTACAATTCAGACATAGGCAGACTATATAGTTCACAACTTTTTTTGTATGTATCAAAATTCTTTTTTTTTGGATCAAGGACTTCAATATCGATGCACTCATAATTTTCATTTTTTTTTATAATCTTCTATTTTTCCACGTGTAGAACATAGAGCTTGATTTTTGGTGAAAAACCTACATTCACAAGAAATAAAAAATAAATGTAATAATAAAATTAAATTTATTTAAAATTATACTTTTTGGGAAGCTTATAATAAGGAATACATACAAAAAATAAATTTTAAATGAAATCATTTGATCCCCCAAAAGGTAAATGAAAAGTGGTTTTTTATCAGCATTTTGATAGGTGTAAAGGAGACTCTATTATAGGTATGGTTTAAAACTAGCAGGGTTCTATCCAAGGGTGTAGCGCCCCGCCTTGGTTACCGTTATAACAAAGTGTTAAGAGTAAAGTTAACCGATCATTTTTTTTTTTTAAAGATAAAAGATATTTAATTTACACAATTTCCATAAGGTTTCCAAGAAGACGTTACTTAAACCTTACACATAAACTCAACACGTTATCATAAACATAATACAAATTTAAAGCCAAGAATGGTTCAGTTTGCAAGACTTATTACATTCGAGAATCCATAGGTTCAGATTACAACAAGAGAGATTTTAATAAATCTCAATACATCCAAAGATGGTACAATATAAACACTCTTATACAAGAGGTAACTTTTACAAAGTATATAGTGTTCATTTAACATCTGGCACAATTATCCACGAACAAGCTCTGCATCATTAGTCACAAACAAAGAAGTAACTGGAACTAGCTGCAAGCTTAGGATCATCTGCATGAAAATATAAGGAAGATAGAGCACGGTTTCCTCCCGACCACGTGGAACCAAAAGTTCCACTCCCTCCATGCTAGGAGATAAATGATAGGTCCACAAGCAGAGAAGATAGAACATAACATTTATGGGGTTTACAAATTACATCACGACATAACGTCAACAATCATAGCAGATAAAATTTCAATAACGCAACACATCAAAATAAATTTGAACACAAGGAACACCATCATGATATAGACTAAGAGTGTCATCACATTGTCGGGATAGGTTACCCTGGTGAATCTTCCTAGACTACCGACCCTCTCTCCAAGAGTTACCCTAGTAGCCTCTACCGATTCCCGGCCCCTATGCAGACCAATGTGGAGTCACTTCATCTTTCAAGAGGACAAGATGACGACTTTCCATTCCAGGCCTTCTCAACCTTTTCTCAACCTGAATGAGCGTTAAGACAATAGGCAAGGCACACTTTTATTTGAATTAATGTTTATAACTTCCCAACCCATAATTCTTTAGTTAGGTTTTCACTGAATTAACACACCTACAATAGGTTACCTAGACAATCACTTCCGGATTTCGGCCCCTACCTCAAGCCACTCTTTCTATAACATGACTCAACATAAAAATCAAGGGGTAGCTATCAAGCACATAGATCAAAACCTCAATGTTTATGTCCTTCACTAGAGGTAATTCACAATCTCTAGGATGTCACTTCAAATGACCACAAAATGATACAAAGCTATAACCCCACATAAGATAATTGTAATATGAGCACCATGCTAAAAACATAATAATCTTACAAATTCCACTTTTCAAACTTTTGATGAAATAAAAATATACATCATCAACATTATAAATATATTTACACACCCTTTGGTGAATATACATTAAACAATCCTATTTAATCAATTTCTATAAATAAAGAGTTTACATAATAAATAATCCATCGACATTGTTATATTTCCAATAATTTCAAGATATGAATTTACTGACATTATAACATAAGAACATTAAATTTTCCATATATTTTATAACTTAATCACTTGAATATAAAATATATCATAATAACTTATAATATAAGTTTCTATCCTCTCTTCTTTTCTCGTTCAAAAAGCTCGCACTTTACTCACACTTATGCTTAGTAAGAATCCTATAATATAGTCTAATATTAGATATCCACCAAGAAACTGCTCATTCAAGCATGCAAAAAGAGAGTCAAACAAAAGACAAAACAATATCTTCAGAAGTTTAAACTACGACACCATGAATTCAGCGCATGGGACAAATTACAAGAGAGAGATTTAGGGAAAACCAATATTGGGCACCTAAAGTGATAAGTAAATAAAACGGTACTCCAGTAGGTCTGTTACTGTGACATGCACGCCCTTTTACAGTTACTACCTCTGTTTGTTGCGAATGAACAAGTGGTAACATTCTTCATCAGAGATCATAGAGAATGCAATATATTCGAATACCAGCCAAATGAATATCACGCCATACAAAAAAAAGGACTTCTTTTAATATCCCAAAATCATAGAGGATAAATTAAATAAATAAAAATAAATCTCCTATACAGATTATCCCCAGCCTCATGCATCAAATTTAGAAAACTCGCTGTCTTTAAGAATAACATTTAATTGAACTTAAGCATGTATTAGGACATGCACAAGGTCTGGACGTCCTGTCATTTTATTGAAAGGATAATGTGTAAGTCACGCCATGCACAAGATACATGAATTATTATGAGTTAGTTGTAAATATTATAATGAACAACAGGATAACCACAGATTGCTGCGCCTAATCTATAGTATACTATACTCACACCGATACATATGACTTTATGAAGATTTGCGTTTAATACCAGTCTCCCATATCATTTACTTTAAAT
Source organism: Sequoia sempervirens (assembly GCA_007258455.2). Lineage (NCBI taxonomy): Eukaryota > Viridiplantae > Streptophyta > Pinopsida > Cupressales > Cupressaceae > Sequoia > Sequoia sempervirens. Next base: position 1,057,461,507 of record VDFB02281492.1, read on the forward strand.
ATTGAATGACATATAGCATTATGCTATTCAAGATCTAGGTATAAATATCAGAAATTAAACAGAAATATGACAGCATTGAATTTAATAAACTCAGGGAATTTTAATCAAACCCTGGCACAGAAAGATTAACTTGTACACATGCAAAGAAGAGTTCGATAAAAGAGCAGTGTAATAGTTATAGACAAAGATCATTACCGAAAGAAATCTTTAAGACTGTAAGAAAACTACTAGACGCTATGTAAGACATGAAATAACTACAGGTAAAGACAATTAGCTCCAGATGTAAATAGGGAGAGTATCAATTTAGTTAAGAATAGAATTCGCCATGCAAATCATTGATATAAGACATACTACGGCTGACAAAAAGGAAGGATGCTGATTATATTAAAATATATCTGCAAGTAATCTACAGAATACCCATGCATAAATATTATTCTAACATTAACATTACTACATGAAGAATAAATAAACAAAATTTCAAGCATCAAAGGAAGGCGTAATTCTTACATAGATCCGCAACTACAGCCAGGAACAAACAAAATTTCTTCAAATACCAATGAATCAATAAAAATTTAATTACTAGGAATTTAAATCATGCAGGTCTTGTATAAAGGCAGAAGGTAAAAATAAAGCCAGCGCTATAATCTGTTGGTATTATTATCAATTTTTCTTAAAAGTCTAAACTACAGATTTCACTTGATAAGGCAGTTCAATTTCTTTAAAAGAAAATTTCAGGCACTTAAACATCAATCTAATCGTTTTAAAGAAAATCAGTGGATGTAGACTCAAACAAATATATTTTCCAACGCTATAGAGTGGTATATTTCATTAAATATTAGAAACAATACTAAAGAAGTTTCCCTACAACAAGATGAGGGCTACGAATATAATACTCCTAACAGGTTAAAATACATCCAAAGACAATAATCTTCATGAATTGAGCGATGGAGATACTAGTTCAAGTGTTTCATAAACAATTGCAATTAATCAAATCAATGATATAATACTTGATATTTATTATCGAACAATATGAAAACAATCCAGAATACCATGATATCTACAATAAACTACAGCCAATTAACTGTCCAACTTAGAAGTTTATTTGAATCTACTTTGAAAATTAAAGAAAATCTTCATCTCTCTTAGACTTTTCGAATTCATGCAAATACGACCATTTTATAGTTGAATTAAAGATGATTTCAGATCTGGAGTAATTTACTCTTCTAATTCCGTTTCTTGTTGTTTGTGCAGGTTCAACAATACAATTTCAAGAAAGAATTCAGCGCAAGAATTAAAAATTATAGAGGAAAACCTGTTTAAGCTTCGATAACTGGTGGAAATGATTCTTTGAAAGCTATAAGACTTCTTGAATCTAGGTTTTCTCAAATATTTTAAGACAACGCATCTACTAGAGGACTCAAAATTGAAATTCTATGACTTTGATTTATTTCTACCTCACACAGACTACGTTCTTAATGTTATATCATAAATTTTCAATAATACCATGAATATTTTAAAAGAAATCCATTTCCATTTTCCAATTTCTAAGAACAAATGCTAAATCTCTATCTTCATGAATTCCTGACAGCTTCATTAATTGTATTCTTAATAAAATCTGATTGCCTATTCTAATTATTTTTTCTGTTTTATTTTGCAGGTTTGACAAACCATTAATCTTTTCAAACGTTCAAAGAAGTAAATTTTGCTAAAACTTAAAAAGAAGAAAACCTGGTTAATCTGGAAATCGAGCTGAAATGCACTTTGAAACCTTTTTTTGCTGATTCCTCTATTATTTTTCCAAGCTTCGACAGCAAAATTCCAATCAAACCAACTTCAAATCACTCTTGCAACAAAATCTAAAAAGAAAATTTCTTCTGAAAAATTGCCGTACTAAAATTTTTGCTAAAAGTTGCTGCCATAAGAAATCTTCCCATGAATGCACAATTCCCCAAAATCCCTCTTTTAGATATTAATTCATGCAAATCACTTTCAATCACAAAACTTAACTGAAAGTTCATTTCGCATTGTAAATAGCTCATTCAGTTCAACTCATTCTTTAAAATATCAAAACAGACCCTTAACTGGCAATCAAAGATTCTTATCTCTTCGAAAATATCTTTCCTTAATAAAATCTATTTCACATAATACAAGTTGCACAATTAAATCAGCAATAATAATATTTTAATTAAAACATTGCAAAGAAATAACTTTCACTGATAAATTTAATAACTTATTTAATTTAACTTAATAAATTAAATCATTAACATTGGTTAAAACATTAATAAGCATTTAATAAAATTAAATATTATATTTGCAAACACAAAACAATATATATTTGAACACGACAAGACAAACTAGACAACTACACGGGGTAACACAGAGATACTCATTCGAAAACGAATGATGGTTTAAAAGGACCTGCCAATACCTCCAACAACTTAATTATATTGAATTAGGGTATGCTCAGACCTGACAAGCAGGTGGAGCCATTACCCGGTACCTGTGTCTGTAGGGAAACATCAATGTTAGAACATATATATACTCATATTAGAAAACACACTGTGAATAAGAATTACAGCGTAGTAGGGTACTCACGAATGAGTAATGCTATACTGTCTTATTCACCGACACAAACAAACAAGATTAATCATAAGCAATCATAACAACATGATAAACATAAGCAATAGTCATAAACAAATAAACCACATCATGAATGAATCTATCACAGTATCATCACACTAATCACCTCAACATAACAACCACATGAAAAATCGTAAGCTAATAAACCATATCAGATATATGTCTATCTCAATAACATCATGGAAACACAACCAGATAAATAGGACGTCAATGTATCATCCATAGAGTATAAAAACAACATAATGTCAGAGTTATAACTGAGAGTACACAACATAGTATCGTAGTGAACTAAAGCATCTATCAGTCAAACCAAAAACAAACTAAAATAGGATGTCACAGCGAGAGGGTCACTACAAAGGGGGTTTGACCTAAGGTAGTTTGATAAAACCATGTTCAATTGGAATACTTTTTAAATGGAAATTTTTAAGGCTTAAATCATTATATTTTCTAAAAGTATGTGATTTTAGCAAAAATTAGAATCTCCTAGAAATTGTAAATCAGCTTTGTGGGATCACCCAACAAGAAATTATTGTCTTAGTTGATATTTTATTGAAAATTCCAAAAGATACCACCAAAGTAAGATATGGCACCTATGAAGAGAAATCATTGGAGGTGCACATGGAGCAATAGAAGCCACAAATATAGAAGAAGGTTAAAAATATGGTTGATTAGTTTGCAGAAGAATGGGCATCTCAAAGGAACAAGTGCAAAAAGAAAGAGAAAAGGCTAAGAGAGAATCAAGTGCTATAGGAGGATCTAGAAGTACAAGAAGATATAGTAGGAAAGCTATCGCTCCTTCCATTTAGAAGTCCTCTAGGACTAGGAAGCCTATTGAAGAGAAAAGGCAGATACAGGTCAAGGCTAGGAAGAAGGTAGTAACCACTTGTCACCCCTACCAAAGCAGACCATAGTTGGTTCAAAAGAGGAAGGAAAGGCTTCACAAAGTGTAAAGAAAATGAAGTAGAAGGTAGATATAGTTGATACTTCTGAAGAAAGAAGAAATTGAGAAGAGAAAAAGAGGAATTTGTAATGGGCATGCGACCAGAATAAGGGAGAAGCCACCAAGAAGGCATCTCCAAAAAGCAAGAAGAAGATTAGAAGTAAAGTAGGAAAATAAGGGAGACTTTAGAAGTAAAGTAGGTCAGCAAAAAGTAGAAGCAAACACCTCTAGAAAGAGCTTGAAGTCCTATGAAGGTAGAAGCACTTGTAAATGGAATGATTCAACATGATATGCTTGGAGAGACTACAAATTTATATAATAAGGTCGATGACACATATAAGCTCACAATAGTTGAGGTCATTGTAAATAACATCATAATGCTTGAAGTGGACATGAGGAACATACAAAAGAAGTTACCTATAGAGCTTTGGAATGTTTTTGTAGAGAGAAGAAAAAAGGCTATTGATGAAGAGGCCAAGATGAAGGCCTATGCTCTTGAAGTAATTAGTGGTCCCTTATTTGTAGAGAATAAGGTTGCATTGGCCCAATTGTACACAATAGAACTAAGAACAAAATAAAGGGTAACCACATTGATGAGCTGAGACAAGAATTATCATGAGAGACTCTGAAAGGAGACTGTTGATAAGCTTGCAGACCTAGAACAAAGGTTAGGATTAACCCTAGAATGCAAGGATCCTAATCCAAAATTTATTGTTGTAGAAGAAGCCACTCAAGACATTGATGCTCAACATGAGCATGTAACAGATGGAGATCATATTCAAGATAATACCCCTCTGAAAGTGGAAGAGATGAAAAAAGAAGATGAATAATCAGGAAAGAATGTTAAAAGAGAGACAATCATCGAAGAAGAAGCAAAGGAAGATACGTCTCTTCCTCTAGTACTTGAGGAAAACATTGAAATTGCAAAAGGAAAACTTGAGACTCCTCCTTTGGAAAACCTAGACCAATTTATAGAGGAAGAAAATATGAATAAATATGTTGAAGAAGAAACCGGTGATGTAGAGAAGAAATATTCAAACAAGAGAATGATGAGAAGGGAGATGAAGATAAGGAAGAGGCTACCTCTAGAAATGCAAGAAAAGAAGAAGAAACACATGTAGACTCTAAAAGGACAAAGAAAAAGAAGTGGAAAAGAAAGTTTTGGAGATTACAAAGTCTTCTGGTGAATCCTCTGGATCCTCTGAAGATTCCTTGAAGAACCTTTTGAGCATGGAGCTCAAGTTCTAGCCTATTATTTCTACATAATTGCTACAACTGCCAATGCAACAAGGAAATGTAGATATATACAAAATTTCCCCACTCCACAAGCCATAATTGGGAGATGTATTCCATGCATCTACTCATAAGGAGATCATAGAAATGCATTAAAATAGTGGAGAGTTGATCTTCAGAGGAAGTAGTGTAGTAATTGCAAGAGGCCACATACTTGGTGCAAAAATTGATTCATCACTCTTTGGTATGGAAAATCTAAAGATTTTAATAAAATAAATATGCCTCTAGTCTTAGAGGTGAAGTGGAGGAATAAATTAAAAAGAAAATGAGTGATTAAAAGATGTTAGAGATCATTGAGAATTGTTCTCTTGCACAAAAAAAATTCAAAAAACTTGAGGGATGTACAAATTTGTGTAGATAAGGCGAAGGCTCTTTTTCAATATTGCATGAAGTGGCCTAGTGCCACACATAGCATAAAAAATGAGATGGACTCTATTGATTCCCAAATCAATAAAGCCTCTAGTGCCTATGATCTAACACTTGATCTAGCTGGTAACACAAGGAATGTAATTGAGGATTTTCTTAAGAAGTTCTTCCAGCTACATGCACAAAAGGACAACATTATTTTGGAGTTTGGAGAAATAAGGGACTTGGTGAATGAAAAATTTATATCTATCTCCAATTCCCTTTTGAGTGCTATTAAAGCTACAGAGATGAATCCTGCACCTAACACTCCAGAAGAAGGAGAAGAGATCTGGATGGAATTTGAAACACAGTGCAGATTGCTTGGGTTAGTAATGAATGCATGGAAGGATAGAAAACAAGCATGGTAGACCCATTTGCAGAAGCTTCAGAAGTCAACCTCCTTCGGTTGACAACTTTTCTTACTCCATTCTTTTTAGTTTTTAGTTTTAGATTCTTTGTACATATGCGGAGTATATAGAGTAGTTTCCACTACCAAATTTTTTGTTTTGCTCTAGTATATGACTAGGGGGAGTTAATTCAATCTTTCAGCTTGTACATATATGCACATATTTCTTAGTGGGGGATTTGGTATAATTTAAAATATTTGTTGTATGTGCCCTTTGCCCTTGATGTCAAAGGGGTCCAAAATGTTTTGGAGATATTTTGGCATTTTGCCATCAATGACAAAGGGGGATATTATTGGAAGAATTTCATTGATGCTATTATTGGAAACATGAGCATGAGGGATAGGCACAAGGTATACTATTATATGTTACAATGATGCCATTAATGTCAACATTGCTTCTTGATGTGAAGACTTTGGTGTAGATCATTTTGGTTGGTTTTAATAGGTTTTGGAGTGTATTTGGAAGATATTTTTGTAAGATGGTTTAATCCGGTAAAGTTGGTTGTGATGGAAAATTGACTGTGTCAACTCTGTCAAATTTTTGTAACAAAGCTCCAATTTTTGGGTCCACGCCAATCCGCGAATGAAGATTTCACCTTGCACTTCTAACATTAATTTGTTGGTTGTTAGAAGCATCTGAGTCCATAATTTTATCATGTTTTAGCTCTTGGTTTGAAAGATATAAGTAATAGAAGTTCGACCTAGTAAGTTAAAGTTATTTCATGTACATAGTATATGAGTGGGTGAGTCTGCAATTTTCTCTGCAGATAATATTTTGGCTTTGCAGTCTTAAGGAGATATTGACATATGGAAATAGAGTATGAATTCCAGTTGACATGATGTTTTGAGATACACGCACGTCTGAATATGGATACACAGTTGAAGAATTTTTGTATTAGCTCTTTTACGGTGCTGACCTAATACGTTTAAAGATATGAAAAGGTTAAATATGTATTGTGGTGTTATATGGGAGCTATTATAGGTCCATTCCAACCTATTTCAAATTATTTGGAGACTTGAATCTTGGCACGAGGTGTGTGTGGAAGGATTTGAGCTGACAAGTTACACTTTCCATATTTTGGATGTTACATCTAATTAGGTTGGCCTTATTGATGTTATGCTTGAAGTGGATATATATTAGATAACTTTTATTATTTTGATGAATGTAAAGAATGAGATACATGTACGTGATGCAAATATTATTAGATTAGTGCAAATTTAAGTTGTGAATGTTGAGTTGAAGATTAGAGTGATGTGAATATGCAGAGTCTAAAAGTAGAGTGTTAGATCAAAATCAGGTGAAGTGTCTTAGTTTAGTTTATTGAGCTTCATTGGAATTGTAATTCATGCATATGATAGATGCAATTGTAACAGTTCAAACTAGACTGCGAGCCACAATCTCTCTTTTATCTTTTTCCTCAGCAGGTAGTGGGTCCACTTGCAGTGAGCACTTCTATAAATGTACTATAACTAGTTATAATATATTGTGAGCTAATCATTATCGTGGTTTTTCCCATTTTGGGCTTTCCCAATAAAAATCTTGGTGTTCATGTGTTATGTGATGTTATTGATGTTTCATGCTTTCTTTCATTACTGTAATTGAATCTACTAAGTGGATTGGATATTTAAATGTTTGAATGGTTTAAAAGAATATTGATTCAACCACCCTTCTTAGTATTTTGGGTGTTCAACAGTTACCTCCCTTCAATAATTTAGTACTCAATGTATATACAATCATTGATACTAAATTATTGAAGGTATAATAATAAAAAATAATTAATCAGTATTATAGTTTAATTAATATTAATGAGAATATTAATTGAACTATACTAATTGAGGATAGTTCAATTTATTAAATGTATATAAATTCTAAAGCTATTATTTTATCATCAAATTGATGATTAAATTATATATAGATAATTTTTATTATTGATCAATTTTTTATATATTAAGGTAATTATCAATAATAATAATTATCATTAATAGTCTATTTATTAATAAGATTTATGAATATAATAATACTAATTATATATTAAATAATATAGTTATTAATATTATTAATTTTCTGTGGGTAGCTTGGTGGGCGCCACCTCACCCCCGATGGGTGAGGTGGCTGGGATCTTGGGAAACAAGAGCTTTATGTGGTGTTTGATTTGGGTTATGCTGATTACCAACTGTCTTTACCTGTGTGTGGTGGTAAATCTAGAATCCTTCAATCTTTGAGAAGTCTTGTGGTTTGAGGGAAGGTTCTGGTACCTATAATCCTCATAATTACTCGTCGGCGTTCATTATCTGGATGGATTTCAAAGGATGATATGCCCATGGGAAGGATATCATGTTGGCACACACAGGAAGGGACATTTATCTACATACATTGCTATTTTTTTCATTGCAGTGCAGTTGGAAAATGAGCAAGTTCATTCTGTTAGTGTCTGGCAGGGATTTGGAAATGAGGGGTATGGAAACAATAGTCACTTTGAAAGGTTCTAAGAGGTAGATTTCCTTTGAAGGGAATATCACCACGCTTCACCTTCAATGTCTCATTAAACACCCAAATTATCTGATCTTGGCGGCCATCTCCTGCATTGCAGGAAAGAGGTTTATGGAGAATGTCAAAGGCTATAGGCTCGATTCAAATATTTTTTCTAGGGTGTTGGTGGGTCTTTTGGATGTTGGGGTCTCGAAGAGAGATGCCAAGAAAATCATGCAAAAGCTTTTCAGGAAAGATATGCTGGCGGGCTTGGACAGAGCATTGGCCGCTGTGTGCCTAGGGAAAGGAATTTCGCGCCCTCCCAACTGGCATTTGCTTGAAGATCCTGATGCACTGGTAAACTATTACCCATTCCTGTTGGATGTTTCCTGGTTTGAGTTAATGGAGCATAGACGGTTGGCAAATTCTAGAGTCGCCTTCTTGATGAAGGAATTCCATTTGGTTCCTTCGACGGACTCGGCATGGAAATGTGATTTTCGTCTATTCGCACAGAAAAATGTCTAGTAACTGGCTTCGGGTTTCTGTGTCTGTTAGTATGTTCTCTTGGTTTAGGGTTTATTAGTTATGTCTCTTCCTAGTTGCCCGTTCTGCGGCTAGTTAGGTTTCAAATTTTGGTTTAGTGGTCTAAAATTTTCATGGCAACTCTGTTGGTGGGAATTTCTATGTTTTGGGGTCTGTAGGCCCGGTTATGTTGGTCGGTGATGTTTGTTGGGTTTCCATATTATGGGTTAGTAAGCCCCGTTTTGGTGGCTATGGCAGTGGGTTTCAATCTATGTCTTCCTACTCATGCAGACGAATGTAAAGTTGTAAAATCAATATAATCTATGAACTCTCTTATTGATAAAAAAAAAAATATTAATAATTTTCTTATTTAGGACTAAATTACTATCTTACACTATGATTAGTTATCTATTGATAATTAAAGATATCATAATTAATACAATTTACCAATTATCAAGTAACTATCTTGTATTAGTATTAGATAATGATTTTATTTAATGATCAATTATTTGATAATTTCCTATTTAATTTAGTATTATTATTAATTATTGATAATGTTTATTAATATATTATTAAGATAATTTTAGTATTGGTCACCTTATTGATAATAATTATAGATAATATAGTTCTAATATTATTATTAATAATTATCAATAAACTATTTATATAACTTATCTCTTCTATAGTATAGATAATTCTTTGTCATCAATTTAATGTGTTAGTATATAAATATAAAAATAATAAAGATAATCATTGTTTAATTATTAATATACATTTCATAATTTCTATTGTTTTATGTTTAATATTAACTATATCATTACTTTTATTATTTATTTCTATTATCATTTATCATTTTAAATAATGGTTTGTGTTTTCTCCTATCTCCTTTACATAATATTAACATTATTTATCTCTAATGCATAATATTATATGATAAACTATCTTATAACATTTTATTATATAATTTTTTTTCCATTTAGTAATATTTTAGATTATATAATATTCCATATTATGATAGTTTTTGTTTTTTGTTCTAGCATATTTTTTAGATATTTCAATCTTTATTTTATATATAATATTATCTGGGTATTACAAATTTTGGTTTGATTTTATATATAATACTATCTATATTGTTATGCATAAAACCAATATTTAATAGTCTTGAAAAATTATACTATTAATCATATTATCTAATATTTGCATGGTTGTCATTTTTTCCTCTCAATTTATGCTCTATCCTCTTTCCTCCCTTGAACCATTTGGAACTTTCCAATTTTTTTGAGTTTAGTGCCATCCTAAGCCTCCAACCGCCATCCTTCAACCCCCCTCACCTATTTATCATCCAAGTTTGCTACTACTCTTTTCACTCTTCTCTCTAACTGCATCACATTCTGATGATGGATCATGGAGAATGATCCAAAATGTTGATGTAAAAATTGACACAGTTTCAATTCAAAAATCTTAGCACTATTATTATGAACTGTGAAAATTATATGTTATTAACTACTTTTAAATTGTTAAATAATTTGAAAATAAAAAATAAAAAAAATAATTAAAATTGAAATATTAATAAAATATAATTATATTTTTCATTTCAATCTTATCAACTCCTTTTCTTTTCTTTGTTTTTAAAACAAAAAGCCTACTTTTAAATTGTTAAATTATTTTAAAAATAAAAATAGAGAATGACAAGAAAAATTGAGATGGTTAAGATTAATTGCATAGTCTTGCATTCTTCTCAATTTTCAATGGTTGATTCCAAAAAGTAAGTCATTCATTTCATATAAAGAACCCCTTCAGCGTAACTAAGGTCTCCCCTAAATTTTACATAAAAGCATATACGATCATATGACCATCAAATTTAACAACAAACTGTGGAGTGACTGTTGCAAACAGGGGATGAAAACAATAAAATTTCCTGTCTGCTCAGTCTAATTCACATCTCCATTCCTATTTATTGTTTCCATCTGTGCAAAAGAATTTGCACCATTCCCATTTATTGTTTTCATCTATATATAAGAACTTGCACTACTCTCATTAATTGTTTCCATGTATACAGAAGAATTTGCACCACTCCCATTTATTGTTTCCACCTATACAGAAGAATTTGCACCACTCCTATTTTTTGTTTGAGTCTATCCTGAAGAATTTGCACCATTCCCATTTATTGTTTACGTCTATCCTGAAAAATTTGCACTATTCCCATTTATAGTGGTCTGATCTTCTCATAAGAATTTGCGTTGGACACGGCAAACGTCTTTATCCTCATTTATTGTTGGAATCAGGTCGTGCTTGCAGGCTGTCTCGAAAGTGACTCCCGTCGTAAATTTCTAAATATAGACCATGACGGAGTCTTTCGACATAATAGCAGGCGGAAGAGTCAAAAATTAATTGCGTGTTTCAGGGATTGATACTTATTTTCGTATTGGTTGACAATGAATAATACGAATTCGTGACTCATAATCACGAGGAAGCAGTCTTGAAATAATCAGAGACCTCCAAAAAGGATTCGGTAGTCTCCAGCGTGTTTTAAACGGCCTAGTCTAAGTCATGCATGTGATCCTCTCCGTGGGGTCGGGAAGTGCTTGCACGCTATCCAAAACATGACTCCAATCGTAAATTTATGAGAGATGAAGACCATGACATAACAGTCAAAATTGATTGCACTCCATGACATAGAACTATAGTTTATCGTGGAGAAATCTAAAAGACATGGGATAACTCGCACTTTACTCCTTTTTCGGTTGTTTCGTAATTACGGGGATTTAAAAACAAAATGATAAATACTTGAAAATGAGTAACGAAATTGAGCTCCGCTGATTCTCCCGTGTTCCTCTAAAATCTCCTGTGCGATCGAAAAAAATTATATTGTTATACCTAGTTTTTTAATTTTCTTTTTTAAAGCGGAGACGGAGACACCTCACATAAATCTTGAATCCAAATGTCTGTTATCCAAATTACAATTGAGATTGGTTCATCTATTGCGGCTGTTGGGTCCTCTTATGGCCCTGCTTCCATCGTTATCGCCTTGCATCCACCACTATATCTACACTTTAAATGCCCTTATATTCCTCATTCACCCCTCACCTCCCACACTCATCTCTATAATGAGATGATTTTCTAGGTGAATTAGGGGACAATCTGTAATGCAACGACATTATTAGAATAAAAAAATATAGTTATCTAGATCAAAATGTATACAAATGTTGAAGGATTCTAGCAAATGTAAATAGGAGAAATGTATAAAGAGTTAACATAAGAATTTGGTACATACTTTACAAAATTTATAGAGTTTTACTGAGTAAAAGTAGAGTTGTTTTTAAAGTGTTAGATAGGTAATCTATTTTAACACTAGTGTATTTAAAAGAGATGAATTAATAATATTTATTAGAAAACAATAAAAATGTTGAAGGATCGCAAGGAATAAATAACTAGAATGTTATTACATGTTCTCTATTTCTTTTACTTTAAATGCTTACAATGTGTCTATTTAAACAATATTAGTTTTGATTAATCACAAGTGTTGAGTAAATTTTTTAAGGGAAATTGAATTAAAGATAACACAAAAGGATGAAGTGTGTTTCAATGGTTGAATTATGGATACTAGATAGAGGCTAAACTATTGGAAGCTAAATAAGGGCCACCATAGATCAAGGATGAAACCATAGGTGCACTATAGACTATTCTTTTCTATGGGTGTCTACCTATACTTAAACTATACAACTTAGGTTATATAGCAATTTGTTATCTACAACACAAACATAAGAAAACACGAGGAATGAAAAATAAATGTTTATGGAATGTACAAAATTGAATAGAAATACTAAAGTGAAAAAGTAAAATAAGGGAGCGAGGTTACCAAATGGAGTTGTAGGTCTAAAAATATTGTACCATAAGAAAAATATGCTACTAGGATAAGAAAATGGGTTAATACTACATAGGAACTCGTTAAGTTGGTTAAACCCCTATTTAAGTCTTTTAATTTCCATTGACAATTGATAGGAATAGTGTGTACTTATCTTATGTGTGTCTAGGTATAAACTAATTAAAACTATGTAATAATAGCAATATCAATATAGTTATGATATGAAAAAGTATACTATTCACAATGTTTATGGAAAATGTGCATGATCTAAAAGTGTAAAATGAAATGATAGACTACAATAAAAAAATTAGTATAATAATATCCCTGTAAAAAAGAGCAAGAGATCAATGATTCAAATAACACTTATGATGATGAAAATAAGTCTACAACTATTAGAAAGAAATATGTAAATGGAGAACACATAAAATATCCATAGCTCGGTGAATAACCACATGCATGCGAACAATAAGATATTGCGAGCTTATGTTACTAAAAGTGTTGTAGGATGCTTGAAAAGAACATTCAAGAATCAAAGAGTTTGAGAGTATGAAATCCTATATAATGTAGAAGTATGTGATGAGGAGTAATGGTGTATGTTGTAATAGAAGAGGATATGCCAAATCCAAAAAGGAAAACCTTTTTATCTTAAAATATTAGTCATTAACATTATATTTTGGGGGAATAAATGAAAATTTAATGAAGTTCAAAAGTTGGGGTAAACTCAAAAAATTAGTCATTATGTAACATACTACAAACTAAAATGCCTCTATTTTTTCCATTAGGGAAAGTTGCATGGTTTCTTCCTGTGTGCAAGTGATTTTTCCTAAATTCTAAGATGCAAAAGAAAGTGAATGTAAACAAGGAAAATCAATGCAACACCTCAAGATAAGGCCTAGCTAAGTTCAAACAAAATAAAAAGAAATGGAATTTTTTTACATTGCTTGAATTGATGAGTTTGGTTGGCCCTTTTTGATGCTTGATTGTGTGCTCCTTCTTGGAAAAAATAACATGTAACATAGTGCAAAATGAAGCTAAGAGGATGAGGATTGCAATGGTGGATGTGGGTAGTGGGATAGATTCAATATGGAGGCTCTAATGGTTGCAACAATGGAGGTATGCTAGGATGAGTGTGTGAGTGCTAAAATTTTCTAAGTGCTGATGGATGCCAAAATGAGGGAAATTCCTCTACTTTTAGGGGAAGTGCCTCTAAAGCAATGGATGGGTTAGATGCATCCATGGTGGAGAGATCAAGGGCTAGGGTGAGTTGAGAACTCATAAGCCCTCACATGTTGACATGTGATGGGTGAAGTGGACAAGGGATAGTGAGATGGAAATGATGTGGAGGTACTATAAAATACCTTGGGAATGGACAAGATCTCCTCATAGAGGAGGTCTTTTTCCACATGTACTTTGAGAGGACATGTGAGGAATTAAAAATTCCCCATAAATCCTCACATGGGGATGGTAGAAGGAATTAAAAATTCCTTAAAATGCATAGGATTAATAAATGTGAATTTTAAATTCACATTGGGAAGAGGATGCCTTCTCCAAAAGGAGAAAGCATTTAATGCAAGTTGACTTTGACTAAGGGCACATGCCATAAATGGCATGAAGATTATGTTAACCTAATTACGTGATTAAGGTTGTGCAAATGCATGATTAGATGGGCTAATGACAAATTAGAGGGAAGTGGGAGATTATGGAGAATGTGACCCTAATGATGATTAGGGATGTGCACATCCTAATAAAAAATTAATTAGATTAATCTATATTAGAAGGGATAATGGAGGATGTGACATGAGGAGAGAGAAAAGGGTGATTTAAAAATAATAATTTAATTCATTTGGGTAAAGTGGCTAAATTAAATAAATTGGTCTATTTATTAATTTAAAGATGAATAAGGTAAGGTATTTGATTGATTAATTAAATATCTTAGGGGACATTAGGCTAAGGTAAAATATTAATCAAATAATAAATTATTTAATTAATATGGCTTAAGGATGTGGGATAAAGAAATGCAAGGGTGAATTTGACCATATGGGAGTGGTCAAATTCAAGTGTCTACACTTCCAATTGGGATGCTTGTGGGTATGACCACAATTTATCAAGAAGGCTAAAGATTATTTATAATAAAACATAACATCAAGAATCCCCACATGAAACATAAAAAATCATAAAAAATCATAAAGATGACACATATATTGAGGAAAAGCTATGTTAATTGATAAAAATATATCTAAAACATACTACAAGAATGACACTAAAAAGAGTAAGATTTGTAGAGTTGGAATCATAGGGTATGCATTCTTGACATTATATTTTACCCCACTTTAACAAGATTGTGTCACTAGGTGATTAAGCTATGCTAAAGTATAAAAAATAAAGGGCATGGAATAAACAACATTAATAGTAAATTAATTATATACGTTTGTAAGAGGATGTTGTAAAAATATTAGTGTATTGTTTTATTTTTTTATATCTAGTTAGTTATTTATTATATTATTTGCACCTAATATGGAATATACTTGTTTAAATAGGTATTTAATTGGGTAGACATATTCTACATGTGACTTGTACTTTCCTAGTTTGTTGGAGATCTTGTGTGTGCATTCTACTACATCTTCTATTATTCTACATAGGTTATGCATTCACATATCTTAGTTATGTATCCTATATATAACCATGCTTGTGGCCCATTTTTTAGTATCTCTTTTGTAATAACTATACCCATGATTAGTATCTCACATGGAATTAACTACCTTAATTCAATGAGTGTGGGTGTTAACTATACTTAATGAGAGCCTATTGGATCAAGCCCCTCATACTACTTTCCAATTTTCACCCTAGTTAGATATGTATATAGATATGATCCCTATGACTATTTTATGGAATGCTCCCTCATACTCCAAGATTAGTCTAAAGACCCATACCCAGGTTGTGTAAGCTTTGCAATAATCACACTTTCAGATTTACAATCAAAATAGTAACAAAATTTGTCATTTCAACTATAATTATGAGAAGTTTGGGATTTAAGATTTCTTTATCCACATATGATTTATAACCATTTAGAATAATAATCATTCTTAACCTGATGACAAGAACTATCAGAATTATTGAACATTCATCAATACATCACTTGAAAGCCACAAACAATTATAATAGTCATTCACATAAAATCATTTTCTTTATTTTTATAACTTATATAAAGATGATTACATTTCCCAAATAGATGTCTTCATTTGATCTCTGCTTCTTCATTACTTGGCTCAGACTAAGCACTCATTATGTCTATTCATCCACAACAAAACCTAGACTTCTCTCGTTTAATTCATTCGTCCCCTCTGAAATTCATTCAATCTAATACTAGACCGTTGTATTCCCTTAAAACCCTTTGAACCTCCATTCAACCTTCGATTCTCATCTCATCATTCATCTCCTTCTATCTTCTTCATTTGACCTCATGGCCTTGTTTGGTTCTTAGTTTCCGACCTTCCACTCTGCCTTCCTCTCACTGGCAATTCCCCATTCTACCTACCCCCCACATCGACCTCTTCCTTTGGACCAGCCTCTCACATGATCTCTCTCTTTCCAAAAGGCCCTCAATACTATAACAAAGATTTTGGATCCCCAAAATCTCTAGCCCCTTCTTAGGGTTTTTCACTTAGGAGAGGATAATGGGCCAAAATGACTTTGTTAACAATAGAAGAAATGAAAAGAGGAGTGTGGAATGTGTGTGAGGATGTGTTTAAATTCTGTAAAATTAATGGAAATGAATACAAAATAATGTATTCTAATCTAATGCAAAAGTGATGGAAAACACAATGTGTATTCAAACAAATTGACTAGGAATGTAAACAAACTAAAATAGAAAATAACCCAGTTGAAGATATGAACCTAGAAGCTGGAAGAGGATGGAATGAGGTTATAAATACTTGTAGAAGACACCAAAAAGTTCACTGGGACTGATTCACCATGCATGGTGAATTAGTCCTATTTTTACCAGAAAGTGTCGAAACTAGTTTTGGGGAATTGGGTATCCAGATCTTCATAAATCACTATTCAAGCCTAGAAATGGGACTGATTTTCCATCAATGGAAAATGAGTCCTCTTCTAGAAAATAGAGAAATATGGAATGGATTTTGTGGCTTAGGATCTACACTTCTACTCTCTATAGGTGTTCGCTTATGAAATTATCAGATTCGGATATGAAAGTGCCTTTTTTGTTGATATTTTGACTTGAATGACTTTTCAACTTGATCTTCAAGGATTTCCAAGCTTCTAAAGGACCTAAATCTACAAACACACAAGACAAGAGAGATTGACGTTGAATGTTAGGGCATGAGAGTTTGCCTTGGTCAAACCCCATTTAGGTAATTAAACCAAAATGATGAAATAAGTAAATGAAACATGCAACAATGGAATAGATTAACTTTCCATGATGAATGATCTTGAAAGTCTGCAACAATACATGGAGATTTAGCCCTTGAATGCTTTAGAAAGCTAACTTGAAGAATTCTAAAGAAGAAACCCTAACTTGCTTGATTTGGATGAGAAGATAGAAGATGAATTAATGATGAGAGATGTAAAAATAAGTTGTTGTATGTAAAATTAGGATAAAAACATTTATTTATAGAAAATTGTGCCTTAGTACTGGATAACACCTCATCACAGGCCGACATGAAGCAAAATTAATTCAAATTTCACTTTATTTCTCGCTCAAAGGTCAAAATGGGGCCAGATAGGACTCATTCACCACACATGGTGAATGGGTCCCACCTGGATGGGACTGATTCACCATTCATGTTGAATGGGTCCCACATGGGACAATTTGACAGCTAAGAAGCCAAGCAATTAGGAAATAAGGTCTGAAATGCCATCTTGTTGGGTATTTGATTAATTAAAGCCTCGGGATGCACAATATGGGTTAATTAAGACCTATTAGTGATGATGTAAATTTTGAATAGGAATTGGGACACATAAATCAATGTGAAAGTGTGATTAAATACACTTTACAACACTAAAATTAGGTCCACATAGCCTAGAAAAGCACAAAAACCAATGTGAATGTACAAGACACATTACAACACTAGTTTATCATTAAGTTTACATTTTAAGAACCTTCTAGATTGAGTAATAATGTTATTAAACACATTTTATAATGTTGAATTAGGGAGAAATAGGTTAATTAAGTCTAGAAAAGGGTGAAAGTCCTTTACAAGACTTTACAACACCTTTCCAAGATGTCATTAAAAGTATGTTATTCGATTTGCAAGGGTCCAAGACCTAGTGTGGATGCATAAAATACCTCACAACACTAGATTAAGACCTCATTAAGTCCATTTTATCATGAATTAATCTCATGTCAAGCAAAGGGTCCTTTTTTCTATGACACATTTAGCCCCCACTTTAGTGAGAGGATGAACCTACTTCAAACTCACACTAAAGTAGACATTCAAGAGAGGTCTTCATGCACAAATGCAAATGAAAAATAATGAAAAAGATTAAGGAGGTTGCACAATCCCCCAGGATCAAAGATCCTAAGTCAAGCCCCCAAGATCTACAAAATCATGCAATGACAAGAATGAAAGACGGGGTGAAAAAGATGTACTCACTCTGGGCTGATCAAAATTCTTGGTTGTTCACCAAGTGAGAAAGGCCAAAACTATACTCACTCTAGGGCCACAACACTAGTTGTCTGCGGGGTGAGAAATCCCAAAAGGTAAGATACACATGCTAGTTGGTATGCACTCACAAACCAAAAAAAAAGTGGCTATCGAGAAAAGTCATGCTGCTGGTTGGGCTTCCCGCTCAACCACATGCTAAAGTTATACCACCTGATAACTTTAACAAGGTGCCACAAGAAAAATGCTTATGAACAAAAAGAAAAAGGCACCACATCCATGCAAGCTGCATTATGCAAGGTGGAAAAAAGGAAATGCAAAATGTAAAAATGCGAACATGTAATGTAAAATGTAAAATGTGAAAAGATGTTCAAAGGAGTTTTGTTCAGTTTATGCAAGGTTAGTCACTTAGGGAACATTGTGTCTAATGTCTCCAAGAGAGGACCAATCAAAGTATAGTATATTCACAACTTAGGGGATGAAGTGTGTCGCATCAAGCCACCAAGAGGAATGCAATATGCTTAGATAAATCACACTTATGAAGGACACCACACCCAATGTCATCCATAAAGTCAAAAATGCATCACATAAATGACAAAGCTACACTAGGAACCAAGAGTGCCAATGAATTATGGTATTATATGCCCCCCACTTTAAAGTGGTTGCTAACACCATTGCTATGAGCAATTTCTTTAAAGTAGAAGAGAAGAACATGAAAGCTTATCTGAAAAGCCCTATGCCAAGTCATATGTTTTTGATAAGCTGCGTCATTCAAAGAAAGGGAGTATGTCACATATGAATCAATCTTAAGACATGTCATTCACATCTCAAGCTTGCTCTTATATGTTCATGAAAAGTTAACGATTAGCCAAAAGAGACAATGACAAGTGACATACAAGAATAAGGCTTGCTAACCCTGCGCCCCCACTTAGTGCAGGACAAAGGTGAGCCTGGAATGGATGATGGTATGTTGCCCCTTGCAATGGATGCAAGACATGGAATACTGAGAATGTGATTATCCTAGAATGATTACATGGAAAGGAGTAGCAACTAAGACTATTTATGTGGATAAGGAAGAGTCTTAGAAGAGTCTTGTGTAATAGTATTGATGTTGAGTGAAGGTTTGGTGATTGTAGTTAAAGGAGAATGACCAAGACCATGAGTTGTTTGTTGTGTGTTAAGCTCTATAGGTTTGTGAATACCTTGTTCTCGAGCACCGCAACCTTTTCCATTATACCCAAATTATTTCATGAAGTCATACCCTTTTCCATAAAGTTGTTTTAGTGCTTTGGAATCAAGTGGTTGTTCCTTGCTGTGTTCATCAAGGGTTGTTGTAGAGTTTGTGGCATTGTCTAAAGTGGTTGAGGTGGATGCTTTTGAAAAGTTATCTAAATTTTGCATTGACATGATGGTTGGTTGTTCTGGTTTTGTATCTTTCTTTTGTGTAAATATGTATTCACCCATAACTGATGGTGTGAATTATAAGGATCCCCAACTGTCACCAAATAATTTAGATGGAAATTCCTCATTGTTGTGTGCAATTTCAAGAGGATCTATGTTGGATGTTGGAATCAATGTTTTGAGAGGACTTGTAGCTCCTTTTTCAACGTGCAAGCAAATTTTAGGCTCGAGATCTACTTCAACTTGATAAAGTTGATTGTTATAGACATATTTCATTATATGATGAAGGGTTGAAGGCACTGCATTCATCTCATGAATCCATGGTCTGCCTAGAAGAAGATTGTATGAAAGATCATAAGGCATGACATGAATACGAGTTTGCAAAGTAACCACCCCAACCGTAATGGGAAAAGTGATTACACCGAGAGGTTGCTTTGTTGTATTATCAAATCCTCAAATGTAAATGGAATTAGGTATTATTTGTGATCTATCAACATGTAATCGATCAAGGAGACTCACACCACACACATTAAGGGAAAAACCATTATCTATGAGAGTGTGTTTGATCCTTGTGTGATGGAATTGAGCAATTATCATAAAGGAATCATGTTGTTTTCACAACTCCAAAGGAGGGAGCTCATGTTGATGAAAAGTAATATCAAGATTATTTTTTTGGATGAGAGTTGTCACATCATTCAGAGTTGTACCATGAGGAGCTGCAATTTTTTTTAAGGCTGTTTGAAGAATATTGTTGTAATTTGGCGAGTTCTAAAGTAAATCCCAAAGGGAAATATTTGTAGGAGTATTCTTTAATTGTTCAACAAGATCATACTCTTTTGTGTTTGGGATGTAACGAGGAGTGCTGGGTGTATTGGGTAAAGGTAAGGAGGGTGATGTTGGTTGCGACAGTTTCATATTTTTTCAAGTGTTATATGTATGAGAAACAATATCATTACTAGAGTTCTATGATACATTGGTTTGAGGTGGGCGGAGGGTGTGGTGAAGTTTATTGGACGGATGAAGTGGATGCGAAGGTGGGTAAAGAATGAGGTGAGGTTTAGTTTGAGTTTGTTGTTTGTGTGAAGGTGGGTAAAGTGTGTAATGATGTTGAATATTGTTAACATCCCGTAACAAGTGAGAGTCTTCATTATCTTTGAAGGGTATGCTATCTTTATCTTGGATCATAATATCCTCCCTTGAAGGAGAGTTAATAGGATAAAAAAAAACCATATGTTCATGACAATTAAGGTTTGGTTCATCCAAAATAACTTCATCACAACCAAGGGAGTTATGAATGGTTGAATGTGTTTGATTAGGGGAAGACTTTATGCAATCATTCGGTGTTTGTAATGTCTCATTCTCTTGTTCCATATTATCTACCCTACTAGGAGAGCTTGTAATATGTTCATCTAAGGTTGAAATTTCCAAAGGAGCTTCATCACAAGTGGGAGAGGCATCAAGAGAAGAAAAAGCATCACTTTTTTTTTTTTTAATGATTGGATCCTTTTGTTTAATTGTCTGTTCTTGGATGGGGGAAACATTAGGAAAGGGAGAAAGAAAATTCTCATGATTATCTTTGATTTCCTCCCTTTTTCCAATAATTTCTTCCAAAATAGGGGAAGAAAAATAAAGAGGATTGTCATAGGTCTTAAAGATTTGATCATCTAATGTCAACATATCCTCCTCACAAACATTCTCACAAGTAGGGGAGAATGTGGGAGATGAATATATGGTCTCATCATCATGTTGCGTTGTGTGATCATCATGATAACTTAGTCTAATGTGCTCTTCTATAGTAATGTCATGTCTAATAGGAGAGGTAACAGGAGAGAAACAACTCAGATTTTCACAACTCTCATCAATCAGTTCTTCTAGCACTAAAATATCTGCTTCACAAGTGTGGGAGATAATAGGAGAAGAACAAATGTAAGTGTTATGATTATCCAAGGTTTCTTTCACTAAATGAACCTCATCCACAAGAGGGGAACTAGGAGAGGGATCTATGACAAACAAAAAGAGAGGGGAAAGGACCTCATATTCATATGCTTTTAACAAAAAATGCTTACAACATGCAATAATATCTACAAAGAGAACATGCAAGATGAAAACTATAGAATGTTGTAATGAAAACATGATGGAATTATTAATCTACAATCATGAAATGTAACAATGCTAAAGCAAAGATGCAATCGAAGAATAATGTTTCAGATTTCAAAGGTGACTATTAACTAATTATGAGATGTAGCAAGATGAGAACGCAAACTTGAAATGGAAACCATGCATGAAATAAGCTAATTTAGACTAGATTTTATGAAATTCATGCTACAAAAATGAAACTAACTGATATATATAGGTTAAGGCACCAAATAGAAGCCAAAAAAAAAAATTCTAAGTTTTGGAAGATGTTGTTTCAAGGGTTAGAAAGATTTGATTCGCCCAAGGTGGCGAATGAGTCCCAGTATGGACTTTTTCTAAATTTTCAGAAATTTATAACTGCTTTTGATGTGTTCTAAGTGCCATGATGTAGGTCTACATGAAAAATGTAGAATTTTAGAGCTGTTCAATGATGAAAGATGCAAAAATGCAACCTATTATGCATGTTTTACATATGCAAAAATGAAACCCTAGAATGCAAGCTAACTAATGCAAAATGAAATTTAAGCTAATCTAGGATGAACTAATGGACTCAAAAATTAGAAAAGAAGGAATTCAAAAAGTAGGTTCACCAAAATGTAACAAAGATTTTGGCTCCCCAAAATCTCTAGCCCCTTAGGATTTTTCACCTAGAAGGAGAGGACAATGGGCCAAAATGACTTTGTTAACACTAGAAGAAATGGAAACAGGAGTATGGAATGTGTGTGAAGATGTTTTTAATGTTGGAAAATTAATGGAAATTCATACAAAAGAATGTATTCTAATCTAATGCAAAAGTGCTGGAAAACACAATGTGTATTCAAACAAATTATCTAGGAATGTAAACAAATTGAAATAGAAAATAACCTAGTTGAAAATATGAACCTGGAAGCTGGAAGAGGTTGGAATGAGGTTCTGAATACTTGCAAAAGACACCAAAAATACTCACTGGGACTGATTCTCCATGCATGGTGAATTAGTCCCATTTTTACTAGGAAGTGCCATAACCAGTTTTGGGGAATTGGGTATCCAGATCTTTAAAAATCACTATTCAAGCCTAGAAATGGGATAGTTGATTAACCATAAATGGTGAATGAGTCCTCTTCTAGAAAACAAACAAATCTAGAATGGATTTTGTGGCTTAGGATCTGCACTTCTACTCTCTACAGGTGTCCACTTTTGAAATTGTCAGATTCGGGTCTGAAAGTGCATTTTTGTTGATATTTTGACTTGAATGATGAAGATATGACTTGAATGACTTTTCAACTTGATCATCAAGGATTTCCAAGCTTCTAAAGGACCTAAATCTGTAAACACACAAGACAAGAGAGAGAGCTGTTGAATGTTAGGGCATGGGGGTTTGCCTTGGTCAAACCTTGTTTAGGTAATTAAGCCAAAACGATGAAATAAGTAAATGAAACATGCAAAAATGGAATATATTACCTTGACATGATGAATGATATTGAAAGTCAGCAACAATACATGAAGAATCAACCCTTGAATGCTTTAGAAAGCTAACTTGAAGACTTGCAAAGAAGAAACCCTAACTTGCTTGACTTGGATGAGAATATAGAAGATGAATCAATGATGAGAGATGTAAAAATGAGGATAAAAACACTTATTTATAGTAAATTGTGTCTTAGTACCCAATAATACCTCATCATAGGCCAACATGAAGAAAAATTAATTCAAATTTCACTTTATTTCCCGCTTAAAGGTCAAAATGGGGCTAGATAGGACTCATTCGCCACACATGGTGAATGGGTCCCACCTGGATGGGACCTATTTTCCATACATGGTGAATGGGTCCCACGTGGGCCAACTTGACAACTAAGAAGCCAAGGAATTAGGAAATAAGGTCTAAAATGCCATCTTGTCAGGTATTTGATCAATTAAAGCTTCAGGATGCACAATATGGGTTAATTGAGACCTATTAGTGATGATGTAAATGTTAAATAGGGCTTGGGACACATAAATCAATGTGAAAGTGTGATTAAATTCACTTTACAACACTAAAATTAGGTCCATGTAGCCTAGAAAAGCACAAAAACCAATGTGAATGTGCAAGACACATTGCAACACTAGTTTATCATTAAGTTTACATTAAGAACCTTCTAGATTGATGTAATGATGTTATTAAACACATTTTATAATGTTGAATTAGGGAGAAATAGGTTAATTAAGTCTAGAAAAGCGTGAAAGTCCTTTACAAGACTTTACAACACCTTTCCAAGACATCGTTAAAAGCATGTTATTCAATTTAGAAGGGTCCAAGACCTAGTGTGGATGCATAAAATACCTTACTTGACAATAGATTAAGACCTCATTAACTCCAATTTATCATGAATTAATCCCATGTCAAGCAAAGGGTCCTTTTTTCTATGACACAAATACTTTGGTCTTCGGCCTTCTTCGAAATCACCTAGCTAACCACCATCATTCCTACCACTTACCTCTTATTCCCTCTTTCAAAATATCCACTAAACTACCTGCAATTGTATCCACTCTTCAATCTTTACTAACTGCCCCCCTTCATTTGTAACTGATGCTTTGAAAACTATTAAATTTTTTCAATCTGCTTGACTTCATCTATGCCTGACCATTAATCATCCATCTTCCCTCTTACTACTTATTTAAAAATTCCAAAGGCAACTAAATTTCTAATCCTACTTCCTATCCCTATGGACATAGGAACTCAAAATTGACTTGATCCCAAGATAAGGGAAATTTTATTGATTCATGTGATGCCCCTGCATTAGACTCCCCAGGGAACAAAAAGATCATTTGCTCCTGCACATGTGGCAATTCATCCAAAGTAGATCATCAATAGACTTCTTTCACATCTTCCATAATTTCTTTGGCTCATTCGCCACATTCCTCCAACATTGCTATGCAACATTGTGTGTTGCCTTCATGAGACTATCTTCATCCATTACTTTCCACCTCCAATCCCTGATCATTCTTTTATTCTCATACAACACACCATAAAAAAATGGAAATATTTCTATGTCTTCAACATCCCTCACTTCATCATCAAAATTTACTACAACTGCTCCTATCATTTCAATGTCATACACAACATACTCATCTAACATTATTTCCAGCCACTCTTCTTCTATGGCCAATTGCTGCAACAAATTATCTTCAGATTCATCTTCCATCTCATGGTATCATATTTCTCTCAAAATTTTCTATGACTAATACATCTTCTACTTACATCTCTGCAACAATTTCTATGCCATTGAAAACAACCTCCTTCAAGGTGTCCTTCGTGGGCCCACACATCTTCAAACCTTCAACCTTTTCATTCCACTCTTGCTCAATGACTATAAATTTTTCCTCAAATCTTCTTCAGTGTTTTCAATTGCTGCCCCTTCTTCTAATTTTGTCTCTGCATTGCTTTCATTCTTCTTTTGTTTTCCTTCTTCCTCTTGGATCACTATTGTTCCAACATTACCTTCTTTATTTGTTGTTGTTCCTTTATCCAAATATGCATTTTCATATGCTACTATTGTCTTCTTTTGTTGTTCAGGGCTTTTATCCAACTTCTCCTCTTTCCTGTCACACTTGCATTTGTTCACCTTAGATTTTCCATTCTTCCTTTGCCTTCCTCCTTTCTTCTTCTAATATTTACTCCTCATTTATTTCTCATCCACAAACCTCCACATTTCTTCCTCATATTTATAAATTTCATTCAAAGCCTCAAAAGAATCATCATAAACACAATTAAATTGTTTTTCCTTTATCTTACATACACCTTGCTTCTCCTTCTGCAACTCCACTGCATGCACATGGCTATTATCTTTCTTGTCATCCTCTACTAAATTCACCATGCTTCTAGGGTCATGAGGCTTGGTCTCCTCTTCAGATCTCATACCCACAGGTATATTCTCCTTACCATAATTTCTTGCAACATGATTCTCATTTATTGTCGACCTATTCTTAATCACCCACATTTTATTGTTGAGAGCCTTGGGTTGAACTCTCTTGATATCTGCACTTGATCTTCTCAAAGTGTATTATGCTCCTTTCCTAAAAATATTATCTTTATGACTCCTTGCTTGCCAACTTATCCTGCAATTTGGTTCCCACTTGTTCATCTGCATACCCTTCATCCTTTGCATCTACTTGCTATTATAAACATAATCAAAAGCATCTATTTCTTTACATTTTAACTGTTGCCACAAAACAACTTGTTTCCTTTGCCAATATGGAACTATGTACCCATGATTCACTATTGTCTTCTTCTCATTATAAAATTGTCCATCTATATTCACACTTTTATTCACATGATCAAAACTAACACTCTTCTTTCAAAAATCAACATTATGACCTTCCTTTACCTACTGCCCTAATTTGTTCCCTCCATTTGCTTCTTTGACTACCATCTTTTCCTCTTCATAAGCATCTGGAACTACAATTGCAACCTCTCCAAGGAATCATAAAATGTTGGGGCTTCCTTCACATCTTCATCATTATACTGTAAATCTTCAACATCAAACTCCTCATCATTCTCTGGTACTCTGCAATGTACCTCTGCTGCAAAATCTTCTTGCCACACTGCTACAACCAAACTCTGTTCATCATCAAATCTTTCTTCAGGTGCTATTCCTACCTATTATCCCATCGGATCCTTAATTTGATTAATTCAATCCCACAGGATGGAGGGGAACCAATAGAAAGCAGTCAATGGTACCTTCCAAGCATAACAAAGGATTTTAATAAGCACATGCACTTATTACATGAATTAAAAGGGGCCACCTGCCTAGGTTTATAACATGAATGATATTGAGTGAATATTAAAACCAAAACTTAGGGAAAGAACAAGAACTAAAGAATTTCATGACCCGCATAAGACAAGGCAAGATTTATAAGGATTCTATGGGTAGCAATCGGGAACACTAGGATCAAGGGGTCGGTGAGTAAACATATGTAAAGGCATAATATATGAATTAAGAGACCAAGAATAGGTAAAACCTAGTCAACTTTGAATTATATTATTAGAATGTAGGTAAAAGGAGAAGACACTATAATATCTTTAATTTTGAATATAATATTGACCTATCTAGCTCTCCAGTATTGTATTCACTATCATCTAACTCAAAATAATCAATGGTTATTTATAAGTTATGGATGTTGAACTGTTAGAGCTTATGTTCAAGGAATGGATTAATATTCCTTTCAGTTATTTATCAAATACTGTGTGAATGGTAATGCAATAGGAATTTATAAGTAGTGTGATAAGTGTTGTTCCTTAAAAATGATGTAGAATCACATATCACATTCAATACCATGGAACACAATATAAAATATAAAATATCAAAATTTCATGGAATACAATATAAAATATAAAATGTCATAGTTTCATGGAATATAATATAAAATATCATCAACTATAGTTTGGAATATGATTCATGAAGTGCAATGATTCACAATTTCATGGAATACAATATAAAATACCATCAACTATATTTTGTAAAATGATTCATGATGTGCAATATAAATACCTAAAAGCTGCTAATTCAAGTTTCCATTTCCCAAATGGAGTCAGGGTCCTGAAACTGATGTTCAACTTGAGATAAAGTAAAAGAGTCATCTTGATTCTGAGTTTTCTATGCATTTTCTTCAACCTGCATCTCAAATTCAATATTCATTGTGTCACTGTCATTTGTCTCACTACCACTTCTAGTGCCACCAATACCAGTGTTTGGAATTAGAGTGTTGCACTACCCAGTCCCTCTTCTTTCGCATGTGGACCTATAGATTGTGATTTCCCTTTCAAAAGGAAATTTTTTGACATTATATGCAGTTCCTTTCAGCCTCAAGCAATTTTCCAAATTCTTGTCTAGTTTGTTTCTTAACTTTGATTTCAAAAATGCCAATGAACTAAAAACTGTCTCATCCTCCACCGACCCCAATATCATTGTTTGACATAAATTGACAAGTTTGATTTTTTTTGATATTGTATCATGCAATATTTCAATTTGACCTAAGTTTTTCCAAACCTTTGTTATTGATCTTGGTTCAAGGCTTTCTCCATTCCCATGGAATCATACTGGTCCCTCATAGTTATTGTAAAATTCTTACATTATTGTCTAAGCTTATCTACATTTAAAATTCCTTCTATTGTTTTCTCATTGTATGCTACACTTTTTGAAAAAAATTCTATCAATATATTTACTTGACCATGAAAATATTTTGGGCTATCTTGGTTTACCCAAAATTGAGGATACACAATACCCATGGCTTCAAGTATCTCATGTCAAGGGAATCTTTCACGAATCTTTGAGGAAAGAGATTTTGTAATTTCCTTCAAATAATCACTAAAAAAATTTAACAATGATGTTAAAATCTTCCTCATTAACAATTACTTCTCTACTAGAGTACCAAGCTATCTTACAATGGTACATTGGTATCTCATATCTACGTGCATAGATACATAAGTGCATACTTGCATTAAACTATAAATAATTATCAGGATCATTCAAATCAATACTTTTCTTCCACATGAAATAATTTGGGCTTTCTTGTGTTATATCTAGATATAGATGATCGAGGGCCAAGCATGTATGTTTATGTAGTTTGGTATATTCATAAATATACATAGTTCTATCTTGGGCTTTTTCACAAGATTGTTCATTTCATCCAACAAGGGGAGAAGACTAGCTAAAGTCAAGAGTCTCTTTATATTGCTTATCCTATGTAAGAGGTCAAGAGATTTTTGTACTGTGCTACAATGCTCATACATTACTCCAATCAATGATTGATATTTTGAAAGAACTCATTGTGTTGATCCATGCAAGGAGATCCATCTGGTATCAACATCCTTGAGAAGCTTGTTTCCTATTGTTATTCCCTCAGCAAAATTTTGAAATTGCATGAAATTTTTGGGACTTCGAAAGAAGTACATGCATAGAGCTCGCAGACTAGATTTTCAACTTTTGATACTGTAGGAAACTTGCTTACAATTTTGAATGCTAAATTCATTTTGTGGGCCATGCAGTGAACGCCAAGCATGTATGGTGTGCAAGTAGTTTGTAAATTTGTGCAAACCCCACTCCTTTGACCTTGCATCACTACACCTCTATCAGCTCCTACACACACCAACTTGTTGGCAATTGTCAACTCATCCATACCTGCAATTTCATTCAAAGATTTCTTGACCAGTTCAAATAGATTAAATGTGATGTTAAACTGTCCTTCATTTTATGAACATAGAGATGATGAGCTTGGTGGACATGTTGTTTTACAATACATACAAATGCATACAGACCCAAGAAGTATTGTCTACCACAGTAACTTCATCTAAAGACAATGCAATGAATTTTGAGTCTTTTACTTTCTCCTTTAAATATTGCTTTTCCATTGTAGCAAGATTGTTTTCCCATTCCCATCCAATTTTTATTGACAAATGTGAGCCAGGAAAGTGAGGAACACCCAAAAAAGATAATAAATTACTATATTATGGGTAGTCTATCATAGGATGCCCTCTGGAAAAAACATGAAAAACAATGCTCATTTGAATAGTTTTTGATAGATTTTCTCCTTCCATTGCTTTTCCAAATTGATCCTCAAGTGTACCTTGGCATGCAACAAGCTTCAATATTCTTTACTTATGCTCTTCATATTCTGTAACATACTTAACATGAATACATTCTTCCTTTGATTTCCATCATACGAATGATTGTTCCTTTTTGTCTATGATTTTTTATTTTCATGAACTTTACTAATTTTCTTTTCTATAGTGTCAAGCTTTAGTTGCAACTTCTTGTCTCTTTTACATTTCCAACTACAAATCGTACACATGCATTTTGCTGCAGTTTCAACATTGTTTGCTTTCCCCATTCGTACAATGAATGGGTACTTTGGCAACCAACCAAGTTGAAAATTCCTTGTCATTTCCCACTGGCACCTCACTTTTGATTTTCATTTTCTTTTCTTGCTAGCAACATCATCCTGATCCAAGTCAATTATCTCATTTTGGCTAACCAGAGTATCCCTTGGAACATCTTTAGTGGTATTTTCATCCTCATTTGATAAATTTAACTCAATGATAATCTCACCTTAACCTTCTGGTGGTGGTGAGGTATTGTGAATACCTTCTTCATTAATATTTGGTGGAAGAGTTGATGATGTAGCTCCATCTTGATCTAATAGATCAAAAGCATTTCCAATTCCAAAGTAAGACTGTATGGTAACTCTATATTTTGGGAGTTTTGATGGCCTCCTAGTCCCTTCACCACCCTAAGGAGTCTTATCCTTACTGCTTGACATATTGATCTGTTGCTTCGAATAAAAATTGGAAAAAAATTATCTTCTTGTTTAAGAAGGATAGAGAATATAGATCCCATTCCTTACTCAATATCATCTTTAAGATTCAAGCAAGAATGAAAAAGAGATAAAGAAATCTTATAACACTATGAAGAAATTATCACTCACCTTTAAGTTTATGTTTTCATTGACTTCTAAATCAAGAACTAAACAAAATGTGTAATAATAAATGATAGTTTCGATTTTATTTATGGCAATCCATATTTGGTGAATTCCACAGGATTTTTAAATGGTATCTTAAAAATTTGGCAAATCTCGCGTGCTTATACAATGATAAGTTGTAATTTTTAAGGCGATTATGGCCCTACGATTAGCATGGAGGTGTCATGACAATTGGAAAAATGTTTCCTCAAATGTAATTATTTTTTAATGTTATTGGCGAAATAGGTCCTCATAAGCAACTACTTATAAATTTTAATTGGTGAAATGGGTCTTCACAAGCAACTATTTGTAAATTTTAATTGGAAAAATTGGTCCTAATACAATGTTTTTTTAATAGTATTGGTGAATATGTAGGTGTTTTATTACATTCTTTCGGGATTCCAGGTGAAAATATTAATCGGTCCATTTGAAATGTGTAAATATTAATCCTCTCTTCCCTTCTCTTCCAATTCGTTTTCTTGTTCACTCATAGTATCTATTTTGTTTCCAATAGCTATTCTCACCTCATTTATTATATCTTGGGCATTCCTCTTCGAGGTGGCATCTTGGAAGTTTCTTCAACAAACATCACACTTTGCTCTGCTCTCCACAACAATCCTCTCAAATCCCTCACCCATAAGTCCTAGTGTATACTACCTCATAGCCAGTTCTCTATCCACATGCTCAAGACCAACTTCTTTGATACCATTTGATGCCAAGGGATTTTTCCTCTGCTTTCAATCCACACTCAAAACACAAAGATATTATAGACAAAGATAGCTTGCTCAATTCAATAAAATTGATTTAAACAAATACAATATTATTTGAATTAAATTACAAATTAAATTTGTATTCAAAAACTCAAAACATTTGACACTCATTGGCCATTCTTTGCATCATCATTCTTCACCCTAACTATTCACACTCTTTGCAAGCTCTTAGCTACTCCAATCTACATTATGTGGCATCGCCTTCTTTCCCAAATTGTATGCCTCGCTGGCCCTCTTCCCCTACTTCTAGCCATGACCCCCTTTCTCAATGCTTGTTATCTTCTTTATCACCAACCCGTCATTGGCTTCTAAAGGTGAAAAGGCACAAATAAAAAAATTAATCCAAAATTTTTAACTAGAGTCCAAGACTCTTCACAACCTCAACATGTCGATCTATGCTTCCACATTTGAATATATGTTAACCAAGCCAATTGCCACTACAACATGTAATAAAATTCCTTAGGTTGTGATGGATTTCCAATTCCTGTTCCAAGAAGGTCGTAAGGATAATGGTAAAGTTGTGGAATTTAGATTTATGCTTGCTAGTTTCATTTGCTAAAACCTCTTCAACAAATCCATTTTTTTCATATCCTTCAATCATCATTTCATTGAGGATTTGGTCAAATAGTTTCATGCCTTGTCTATGCATGTAATTTTTTCATAAGTGTCCACTAAGAAACTTAGGCTGCGAGTTTAAGGAGATTGGTTTCACACCAACTGAATGCATTTTCTTAAGATGATCTACATTTTAAACTTTCCCTTTCACCTTTCATGGTTGTCGATTCACCATTAGAGTGATGTCGAAGATGGAGAGAATGAAATCTACAAAGCTTAAAAAGAGATATTTCAAATAAAACCAAGGGGTAAGTGCATGGATCTGTGACACAATTTTGGCTCTTAAGATGCCACTTTTTTTCTTCTGAAATCAGAAAAATCTGATTTGCATGAGAAAATGAAGATAGTTACGCTCAAAATTTCAAGATGTAGCAAGAAAAAAAGTTGAAGTGCTTCGAGTCTAGTTTCTAAGCTACTAATTTTGTTTGAAATTAATAAATATTAAGGGTATCAAAAAAGGTGGGGCCCAAAACAGGTCCTTTTTAAAAAAAAAAACATCATAGCACATGAGGGCTCCCCCCTTTTTGATTAACTTTTTTTTTAGAATTTTAAAAATCCCAATGGTGAGAAATTAGCTAACACCATGTAGTTTATCCTCGTTCTTTTGGATAATTTTTTTAATAGATATGTAATATTTTATGAAATTGCAAAGTGGACACATCTTGAAAAGTTAAAATTTGAGCATGCTCCCCCTAAATATTTTGAAAACTAATCAAAAATTGATTTTTTTTCATCATGTGTAGAATGGATTCTAGTTTCAAAAAATGTAATTTGTTTCACATTTCGATGAATGAGTAAAAATCTATCCTAAAACTAGCACATGTTGGTTTTTGACCAAAAATAGAGGCATTTACAATAGAAGCCATGGATCAAAAAACTAAATCAAAATGAAAAAATAATTATATATTTAGATAGCTAAGAGAGAGGTTAATGCTATCACAATTTTTTTTATAAACTTGCATTGAAAGACATGCAATTGAGATGGGGAGCACATATGAAAATATGAGGAAATTTAGCAAATCCTGCCAAATTTGGTGCTCACCAAATGACCTACTTTGAACAAAACCTGAATTTCCCCTCTCTTTGGTCGACAACTTTGATAATGCTTAGAGTGTAGAGTTTATGATTGTAGATGGATAGTTGAGGTTTTACCTTTCATATGCTCTCTAACTCATTACCCTAACTAGATAACTCTTTATCCCTCTGAAGTCTCTCTCTCTTAGGTCTCACTCCCTCCAACACCACCTAGACTACTCTCTCTCAGTCCAATCCCCTCTCAGGTCTCTTTCCCTCCCACCTAGGTACCTAAATAAATCTATCTCACTCCAACCCCCTTTCTCACTCTCCCTCTCTCTCTCACCCTTTGGTATTTTTGTCTCACTCCATCTCCCTCTCTTAGGTCATTATATTTCTCTCTTTCTCTCTCTCTCTCTCAAGTCTCTCCCTCCTACCCCCTCTCCATCTCTTAGGTCTCTCACTCACTCATATCTCTCTCCCATTCCCTCTCTCTCACTCACTCTATCTCTCTCCCTCCCTCTCTCTCTCTCTCTTTCCCTCTCTCTCTCTCAAGTATCTCCCTCCCACCACCTCTCCCTCTCCCTCAAGTCCTCTCTCTCTCTCTCTCACCCCATCTCTCCCACCTCTCCTCCTCTCCTCCCTCTCTCTCTGCCATTCCCTCCCACCCTCCCCTACCTTCTCAAGTCCCCCGCCTCCCCACCCCTCTCCTCTCATGCAATCTCTTTGTCTCTCTACTCACTCTCTATCTATCTCCCACCCTCTCTCTCTCCCTCCCACCTCTCCCACTCTCAGCTTGCATCTCCCCAACCCCACTCTCTCATCTCTCTCTCTACCCCTTCATCTTCTCCCATCCTTTATCTCAGTAATTCTCTCCTCCCACCCTCCTCTCTCAGTCTCTCTCTCTCTCACCCTTGTATCTCTCCCATCCCTCTATCTCCCACTCTCTCCCATCACTCTTTGGTCTCCCTCCCACCATCTCTCCCACATTGTCTCCTCCTTCTCTAACCCTCCTCCCACCCTCTCTCTCCCTCCCTCCCTCTCTCTCTCTGAAGCTTCCATCCCACCTCTCCCTCCTCTCTCTGCTTCTCCTTCCCAATCTCTCTCCCTCCTCTCTCTCTCTCCTACCCTCTCACCCCCATCTCTCACCACCCCCATCTCTCTCCCCAAATCCTTCCTCCCACCCTCCCTCCTTTCTCTCTCAAGTATTCTCATCCTACCCTCTCTCATGCCAATCACTGTCCTCTTCCACCCTCCCTCTCTCACTCCCTCTACCTCTCCCTCTCTCCTCTGCGATCTCCTCCACCACCTCTCCTCTCTCAAGTCCCTCTCACGCCTCTATCTCTCTCCCACTCTCTCTCCCTCTCCTCTCTCAAGTCTCCCACCCTCCCTCCCTCTCTCTCTCGTCTCCTACCCCCATCCCTTGTTAGGTCTCTTGTCTCCCACTCACTCCCCCATCTCTCCTGTCACCCTCTCTCTCTCCCTCTCTCTTAGGTATCTCCCTCCCACCCCCTCCCACCCCCTCTCTCTCCCTCTCTCTAAGGTATCTCCCCCACCCCCTCTCTCTCTCTCACTCCCTCCATCTCTCTCCCATCCCTCTATCTCAAGTAGTCCCTCTCCCTCTCTCAAGTCTCTTTCTCTCTCACTCCTTGTATCTCTCCCATCCTTATATTTCCCACTCCCCCTCTCTCCTACTCTCTTATGTCTCTCCCTCCCACCCCATCTCTCCCACTTTGTCTCCCTCTCCTTCTCTCTCATGTGTCTCCCTACCACCCTCTCTCCCTCTTCCTCTCTCTTAGGTTTCTACCTCCCACCCCCTCTCCCTCCCTCTATCTCTCTCTCAAGTCTCTCCCTCTCCCTCTCTCTTAGGTTTCTCCCTCCCACCCCCTCTCTCTCTCCCTTTCTCTCTCTCTCCCACCACCCCTCTCTCTCTCATTCCTTCTATCTCTCTCCCACTCTATCTCTCTCAGGTCTCTCCTTCCCACCCCCTCTCCCTCTCTCAGGTCTCTCCTCTTCCCATCCCCTCCCCTCTCTCTCTCTCTCTCAAGTATCTTCGCCCCACCCTCCTCTCTCTCGTTTTCCTCCTTAGCCCTCTCCTCTCTCTTTTCAAGCCCTTCTCCCTCTCACAATCAATTCCCATCTCTCCACCTCCCATCTTCTCTCCTCTCCCTCCCTCTCTCTCAAGTATCTACCCCACCATCTCTCCTCTCTCTCACATTCTATCTCTCTCCCATTCTCTCCCTCTCCTCTCTCCACCTTTCTCCCTCCCACCTCCTCCTCACTCTCTCTCAAGTCTCCATGCCCTCTCCTCTATCAAGTCTCTCTTTGTCTCTCTCACCCACTCCATTTATCTCTCTCCCACACACTCTCTCTCAAGTATCTCCCTCCCACCCCCTCCCAGTCTCTCTCTCTCCCTCTCTCTCAGGTATCTCCCCCCACCCCCTCTCTCTCTATCTCTCTCTCACTCCCTCCACCTCTCTCCCATCCCTCTATCCCTCCTACTCCCTCTCCCCTCAATTACTCCCTCTCTCAAGTCTCTCTCTCACTCACTTTATCTCGCCCATCCCTTTATCTCCCACTCCCTCTC
>VDFB02281492.1:1057497418-1057525775 GCA_007258455.2 Sequoia sempervirens
CCTTCCTATTGATATTGTGAAAGCATTTCCTTAAAGTAGAATTCAAATTTATGTTTCCAACTTAAGGGGCAGCACTAAATGCATTTTTTACCTTGAAATGGTAAAATAGGGGTTGACCTTGTGATTCAGACCCACATACTTTTTCTTTTGTCTGGTTTAGTGCTTAATATGATAGAGAAACACATTTTTTATGCAGTGGACTCCCTATTGTACCAATCTATGCTTGATCCATCACCTTTTTGCCACCAATTTGCATGCCAGACAACGTAGATGAAGACATTTTGAAGTTTCTACATCATTTTACATTATCTCAGGTAATATATTCATTTTGGTAATATTGAAATGTTTATATTTACTATGTTTGTTTATTTTTGATAATAATCTAAATTCCTTTAATGATTTTATTAATCATAACAATTGGACATAGAATTCAACATTGAATTAGATGGGAGTTGCATAAAAAAGTTTAATTTTGATGACTTTGAAGAAAAAAATGAAATCCATGACATAATTTAGATGAATTCATGTTTAAAATTATATAAATGACATCAACTTAACAAAATTTTTCTTATGAATTCTATTTGCATTGCTTATAATAGTCCATTTCCAACATGTTTAGATAAACAAATTCAACTTAACACAAGTTTTTTTGTTTTGTTTTGACAATTTATAGACCATTCATTTCATGATTTTATTATTATTCATTGTTACACATATAATTGAACATTAAATTCATTATTACTGACGGTTGTGGGAAAATTTTTATTTTCAACTAATTTGGAAAACCTAAGAGCTTTCATCGATGTTAATGTGCAAGTTTCTATTAATTATTTTTGTGCCATAAAGAATTCACCTTCATCATGTGCTTAGATGATTTCAAGTGACTCAAGAAATAGTTGGTTTAATGCAAGTTTCCATTCACTCATACTATTTACCGTTCTTCCTTATAGGTTTTCAACAGAGGTTTGTTGAGCTCAAAACACCATTAGGTTTCTTTGGAACAACTTTGACAAAACAAAGCACCTGTACGCTATTGTAGACCACAAATTAGGTCACTTTTATAAAGGGACCCTATTGGAAACTCCTCCTCAATCCCAAAATTCAATGGGGCAGCAACAATCAGTCAACAAAACCTCCAATTTCACCATTTATTTGTAGTGACACACTTTCGAAGACATCTAAATAAGAAACCCTTATTTTAGGCAATTTACATGGCGGTTTATTGAAAAAAACTATATACCAGACCTTTTCTAGCCCAACCACTACTTCAAACACCCTTAATTATGTTTGCATATGCTTATAATTTCATTCACCAACCTCTATCATCAATATTTCACCAAACCTAGTTCAAAACTTCCATTTTCAAGCAAAATTTACACAAAAACCTTTGGGAAAGAAATAAAAAAAGCCTTCAAACATATTCCCTGCTCCAAAAAACCATGTAAACACCTAAATCATGCCCTAGTGAGCCATTCCACCAAGTTATAGAACAAAACAATGGGTGGAATGGCTTAAAATGTCATTTTCATACACTGAAAACCCTTAAAATAGGGTATACAAATTGGTCCTCTGTAATTTGTCTCTAAAATGAAAAAAAACAATTGAAACAAATCCAAACCAAGTCTAAAATGGTGTTAGGCCTGCTGTCCACAATGTTCACTCCATGAAAGATCAAAAATTTCTGGTACATAACCGTATAGATCAAAGAAACTTCAAATTTTCTAAAAAATACACAAAAACAAGGGGTGTTTCAATTACTTCTCTTCTCAAAATTACATTCCAACCTCTCCTTGAAATTTTTGTTCTAAATACCATTTTACCCTCCTTGACAAATTTTGTATAAATTGAAATTTTTTTGACATGATTTGTAACTTTTACATTTGTTGCCCAAAATGACTCAAATAACCACAAAATGCAATGTAATCAGCAGTATGAATATGTTTGAAAAAATGTAGTACAAGCTCTTTTGTTGTGGTATGGAGGGAGATTTATGTATGAAAAATGTTGTAGCATATAGACATGTTTGATAATTCCAAATAGCTCATTGCCTTCTTTCATAAAATGCTTTGGTGTGTTCAATAAAATGCAATGTAATCAACGTTATCAATATGTTTCATAAAATGCATTACTTACTTTTATTCTATGTGTGATTGTGAAAATGAATCATTCAATGTCATGCCGAGGAAATGACCAAAGCCTCTAACACTAGAAGAATGTGCAATAAAAAATGCAAGGAGAAGAGAATAAAAAATTGCAGCTCGTGAAGCAAAAGAATTGTAGCCAATACAACCAGAAATTCCCGTGCAATCTAAGAGAGATGTACAATTGGAAAAAAAAAGGGCACAAATGGAAAGTTGTGAAGGGACAAAAATGGAATCCCCAAGTTGGAGGAACATCATCAACCAGGTGAAGTTCAATGTAGCCATCTCTAGGTTGAAGACACACCAACAACAATTCATGTTGTCTCTCCCAAGTACATCAAAAATCACATCTACAGTTGAAGACATACCATCAACAACATTGTGTTTCAAAAGTACATCAAAAAACATGCCTCTATTTGTAGTCACTCCAAAAATGACATCTCAAGTTGGAGGTACAACATCATTTACATGTCAATCTCAAGGTATGTCATCAATTGTACCTCTGATTGAAGGTAAGCAAACTATCCCCGATGTTGTTGACATTCCTAATGTTGACACAAATTTACATTTGAGAACTCCTCCTAGAGTTTTGCATATAAAACCTAGATTTTTAATTTATATTGATTCCAATGTTTTGAAATGGATGTCTGATAAGATGTCAAAACATACATGTCAAAGAGCTGCTATAGAGGATATGGAGTTTTTTTTTTTTGAGAAGAAGGAGGGGTGGAAGATGCCAACTATTTGATGAAAATGACAGGCAACTCAAATTAGGCTCACCATGAAGGCTCTTTGGGTTGAGAGTTTGGAATGACCCAAGCGGAAATCTAATAAAGAACTTGATGATGCATATGAGAGTTTGGGTCTCTACCTCACATGGCGATAGCGTTGTGTCACAAGACATGGGACGACAACACCGGTATATGGACAACAAGGAACATGAGGAACCCATACAAAGAATGGGCAAGCCCTTAAAATAAGTAGATCATCTCTAATGAGAGCCAAAGGAAGGCGTGAAAGATTGGAGGATCCAAATAGCAATGAGTTATGGGCATTCTCGAGTAGAGTGCCACAAAAAGATAAAAGAATTTCTCAAGGCTTGAGATCTTTAATAATAGATTATTGGAAGGATACCACAAGCACCCTCCTAATCAAATAAATGTTTTAAGAAGGATAATTTCAGGTAAAACTGGGAGCCACATCAAAGCATTATTTGATAACGCTTCAACCCAATTTTTTGCTAATTTTGTGCCAAAAGTTCTTTTGAAATTAAAATATGTCAAAGGTATTTTGAAATGCTAAAGCCTTTTTATGTCAAAAATAAATCACAATACTACTTGTTGCCGAAAACATTGAGTTTCTTAACCATTTATGACAAGTTTATCAATGTATATGTGGTAGATATGCATACTAACAATGTTTTGTAGGAATGTCACATAAGGTCTCCACCCAAATCCTCAAGGGAATTCTTATCTTCCATTTTATGTGAAAGAGAGGATGGTAAAAAATTTTACAAGTCATGTTTGGATGGCACATGTCATCATTGTGGTGGCATGCAACATTTTCCAATTTTCCAACACATGGCTAGTACACACACAATTGGAGACAAAATTGTCGAATTTGGCAAATACAAGATAGTGGCCTACAATCTAAAAGATGGGAAAGAAGCAAAGAAGTGTGAATTGGTCAGTGATAAGATTCTAGTATATTAGTTTATGGGAATTTTCCATGATTAGGTGGTCTATGAGTATGCAAGGCATGCACATAAAGCTCAATGGTTTTGACTCACAGTTCAAGTTATGCAAGGACATGTTTCCACTTCATAGCATCATTTCAGTTGTCAACTTCATGGAGAACTACACACTACAACCACAGAATGAGGTGCAATCACATTACTACAACTCCACACAGGTTGCTATATTTGTGCATTTAGCATTCATTCATGCAAATGATAGTACAGAGGATAACAAGAAAGTATTGAGGGAGTATCACTTTCACATCAGTGATGATCACACACATTCTACTGAGTTTTTGCAAGGTTTCTTTTAGATGTCCTATGCTGATCTAGCTAGTAGGGGCATATCATTTAGTAAACATATCATATGGTCAGATAAATATACATCTGAATTCAAGAACGCCAAATTTTTTTACAGGTTGAGCAAGATGCATAGGATTAGTGGTGTTCAACATATGTGGAACTTCTCAGAGGCTGAGCATGGAAAGGGGGAGCATGATGGAGCAGGTGCATGTATCAAAAGATCCCTTGCATGAGAAGAGTTAAAGTACAAAGACAGTGTAAAGTTGACAGATGCAAGATCAATTGTCGAGTGGTGCAATCATGCAATGGGTCCAAGTAGTCAAGGTAATTCTTTAGTTCATATATTTTTTCATTTAGTAGATGATACTAACATTGCAAAATATGAGGATTGTTGTACACTAATAGGATCGAGCGAGTTACAGTCTTTTAGAAGCTTCAATATAGGTACATGGACTATCCATACACATAAGATGGCATGCTTTTGTTTTGCATGTACACTTGAAGCATGGAATGATTGCAAGTCAACAGAGTGGGTTGACGAATGGTCTATAAGAGGTCTAACCCCACTTGACACTTATCAGCTCCTGATGGCTCTACAAATCATTGAGATGAAATCATGCGTTGACTTTGATCATGTATCAGACCTTGTAGAACTAGGTAATATATCTTATAGGTTTTATTTTGATGTTCATTAAATACATCTAACAAGATGAACATATCAATGCAGGGAACATATATGCGGTGATTGCAAATGAAGAAAATGAAGAGGGTATAGATTATTACCTGTATCATCATATTGAGGCCAAAAAGAAATTGGAGGCCCCAATTATAAATGGATAAAATATAGAATATCCGACAGGTTCGGTGGTTGTTACTAGAACATGGCTTAGAAGGTACCTAATTAAGAATGTTGCAGTTTTGTTGTTTGAGGACTTCAGCACACATCGAAAGATTATTCACTACTCAAACCTTGTCATCACCACCAATGTTCATTTGATTAAATATAAGGGAAGATTTGCAAACAAGAACTTGTGGAAAGTGTGTTAGTCTGACCATGAGGCAATATTTGACACAATAAAGAGTAGAGCAGACCTAGATGGTTCCCTAGATTGATTGGTAAGTATGCACATTGAATTTGTAAAGTCATGTTATCAATCATTTATTTATTTCAAGCATTTAAGTTTGATTGTATAAGGTTTTTAAAAATTGTATTAATGTAGATATGCAAAATGATGGTTATATGTTGCTCTCTATTTGGTGTAGAGGCACCAAGCTTCGATGGTTGTCATTAGGGTGATGAAGTATTTTTTTGCTTGGATAAGGTCATATAGACCATTTATTGATGTAATAAGTCTATTTTAGTGGTTATTAGTGAGTTGGAAGGTTTTAGTTGAAAATTTACTAAATTAGTGCAAAGTGTCATTTTAAAAATTTTGAAGTGCAAGAAATGCATAGTGGGGAAGCTGAATGGTCAGGGAAGGCCAAAGGTCACTTGTGGCATTGGTTTTCAATAAATTATTGATTAAGGGAGTTCAATATATGTATGTGAATCTCGAATGAAGGAGTGTGTGGATAAGAGTGGAAGATTTTGTACAAGCATTGATCAATAAAGCTCTATTTTCTTTGTAAATCTGAGTTTTTTTTCTCTTTTTCAGTGTTGTAGCAGTCAATCGCATGAGACCGTATTGAAGGTAATGGAATAAAAGTGTTTTTATTTGGGTATAGGGATGTGTTATCCACATTTTGGTTTTTGTGGCATTGAAATCCATCTTGTTTTGAGCTCTTAGGGTGGATTTTACTATAGGTAGGTCTGGAAATCTAAATTTCAAGTTTTGAGGTCATCAAGTGATTTAATGGCTCATTCCACCTAATGTATATATTGTAGCTCAGTGGAATGAGTCTATTAGGTGGGGAATAGGTTAGAAGATGATTCTTGGAGCAGGGGAGATCATTTTGGAGTGATGGCATGTAGCCTTGGGTGTGAAAATGTGTGATTTTGAGTGGTTTTAGAGTGTGAATGGATGAAATTCTTTGGGGCAGTCATTTGTGAGTCTTTTTATCATGTATATACATCATATGGTATGTTTGGGGTGTTTTATGTGAGATTTAATTGTGGGAAGAGTTATTTTGAATAAGGCTCCTTGGAAAACCTAGGTTTGGTGGCTTGAGAGTGAGGGTTTAGTGGATTGGTAGCTTGGTGAGTGGTTGGAGCTCTAAAAATTGTGAAATCTTAAGGTTGGTAACCTATTTAATGACTTTCCATGGTGTTTTCCTTGATTGTGGGTGTTTGGGAAGGTGTCTCTTTGGAAAAGAGGCCTAATTGGCCTAGTTGCCCCTACGGTATACTGGGATTTTGGATAATACATTGAAAGACCCATCTTTAGGCCTCCTGTGACCTTATGACCATTTTAAACACCCTTGTTTAAGCCTTCACATGCTTAGTAATCTTAATATTATTTTTCCCCCAAACTTCACCCACTTTTAGTCTCTAAAACCTCAATTTTCCATTAAAAAATGTGCTTCTCTCAACTAGGGCTTCATGCCCAAACATACACATGACCTCCCTAGTCCTTGCAAACCTTTAAACACATCAAACCCCACCCTATCTCATTAAAACCAACTGGTTCTAGTCTTCTTCAAACAAATTCTTCAATCTCACTTCAACCCATGCCTTTTAGGTCTGAATTTATGCATTATATACTGTTTGTTATTTGAATTATCATTATTTAAATTATATATTAACTTGTATGTTTATCTTATTTTCCTCTTGTAGGAGTAGGTGTTGGAACACTTGAAGGAGTAGGTGTTGAAACACCTAGGGAGGAGGTTTTGAACACCTAAAGGATATAAAGAAAAAGAGATGCCTAAAGAGTATGTGTTTATTTATTTTGTGTTTGGTAAATATGTTCCTATTATTGACAATTGTATGCTAACTTGTATCAATTTGATGTTTTTGTTCACATATATAGATTGGCATTGCAAAAGTTGGTATGATTGGTTCTTTGAGAGGGGCATATTCTAGGACTCATGATGGTTTGAAGAGACGTATATATGAGGTAATCAAGATTTCAATTTTATAGTTCAATTATACTCAATGTATATTGATTTTATGTTAATTATTCGATTTAAATTATATAATATAACTAATCTCAATTGTGCTTTTAATTTTTCTTGCAGTTATCTCAAAGCCAAAGAGTGTTTGAAAGAGGCTCCATTTTGATGATTCACCAATAGTTTAGGATGAGATAGACATTTTGGCATGTATATTTTGAATAGATATCAAGATGGTATATGCCACATTTTGTAAAACTTTGTTTGAGTTGGCGTTGATGCCATTTTTGTATATGGACATACATTTGATTATTGGATAATTTGATCATCATGTGCATGTTTAAATTATTTAAAAATTTAATCTTGAGCAATGGTTAAATATCAATGTACAATAGCATAAAAAGTAATGGTTATATTATATATTTGACAATAAAAAATAATGAATAATGGTTAAATTATATCATATATTGCTTAGTTATATTATGGTTAAATTATATTGTTTAAACAACTTTGAAGACAAGAACAATGGTAAATTTTAACATTTTAACTTTAAAGTTTAAATACACAAATTTCATTGTCTCACACTACATATTTCATATTGCATTATCATTACATATTGAAATTCAAAAAATATCATAGTTTTATGTTGATAAACATGCCAAAGTGATGTAGAGCAGGGTGGCAAACTCTCAACAAATCAACTACTCTTTAATCTTCCTTCCAGAGAAAAACACCATTGGACAGTCATGACCAGGGTACATAAGCACTAAATCAATAATCATCTTCCAGTGAAACA
Source organism: Sequoia sempervirens (assembly GCA_007258455.2). NCBI lineage: Eukaryota > Viridiplantae > Streptophyta > Pinopsida > Cupressales > Cupressaceae > Sequoia > Sequoia sempervirens. The sequence goes on from VDFB02281492.1 coordinate 1,057,505,445, forward strand.
CTCACCAACACTCCAAAACTCAAAACCCTCACTTTTGACAAGTTTCAAGGGGGGTTTGTTGAAAACCTCACCTCTAGTCCTTTCGTCATTATTTCAATGCCTCCAACACCTTCAAATATGTCTTCCCTTTCTTAATTAACTCTTACAAAGTGCTTCCTCAAGTGTTTTCCATCACTACCTACTCTTAACCTCCAAATTTCACTCAAAACACACATTCTTGACAACTAGGAATCATTCCCAAACCCCCAAATGGCCACCCTTGCTCCTAAAATCATGCACATATGCCCCCTACACCTAATTATTCCATTCCAATAAGTTAAAGTAGAGTAAAATGGGTGGAAAAGACATTTGGTGGAAATTTACATGCTACCCCTCTGGAAAAAGTATGAATTTAGGCCTAGGAGGCATAGTTCGAAGTAGCAGATTAAAAAATTAGTGTGGAAGAAGGTTAGAACCTAGTTGTTTTAGTGTTATCAGGTGGAGTTTGATGTGATAGAAGGTCTACAAAGGCATGGTAGGTCATTTGGATATTTGGGCTTGAAGCCCTAGTTGAACAAAGAGTTAAAATGGGTGAAATTAAGAGGCTTTAAGAAGGAAATGTGTTAGAAATTTTGGGGCAGCATAATTTGAAGGTGAATTAAGTTTGTGCAGGGTGAAATAAGAGTGTTTGAAAATATTTTGAGGTTGAATGAGGTTTGGAGATGGGTTTTTGAATAAACACCTACTTATTTGGTGAAAAATGAGGGTTTCATGAAAGAGGGTCTTAGCAAGTGAGTTTTGACTCAATGGTTGAAGAATTTGTGGTTTTTGAGGCATTTTGAGGACTTTCCAATGGTATTTTGACTGGGTAGCAAGATTGAAGGAGAGTTCCTTTGTTAAAGTGGGCTAATTGGAGCCCCTTTTCGAGCGTTCAAGGTCAGTTTGATGGTATGGTTCCAAAGTAAGTACATGTGATTTTGTGATATGTTTAAAAGTGCCCTAATGGGTTCCAAGGAGTCATTTATACCATTTTATGATATAAGGAGTCCTTTTATAGGTCTTTAGGTGGTTGGAAGGTTTAAGTTGTAAAATATTGCAAAAAATTCAAAATTGTGTAAAAGTTGTCAAAATTGCAACTTATTATTAAATGGTGGAAGTTAAAGATTCATCTTGTTGTAGTTTGTGGGGAAAGTAGTTGGAAGTTGTTTAGTCATGTTTAGGCATAGTCCTCTTTTGCACCCAAATGCACCGAATCACTTTGAGCTACATTCAACCGGCTAAATCCCTTAAGAGTTTGAAGTGCAAAATGGCTGCAAACTTTAGCATGATATTACTCGAACACCATGATGCTTAGATACTTGTTATCTAATCCTATGGGATAATTTGAGCCCCTACAATAACTTTCTGTTTTCACCATCTCAAGGTGTTTTCCTAGTGGTTAGATTTCACTTGGGGAAAAAGTTTTCAAATGCAAGTAGTGCAAAGTTGCAAAGTGGTGCAACTTTCATTTTGCAATTTGTGTGACCAAAATAACTATTTCAATGCATCCGAGTGGGTACATTTATACTAGGCATGGTCCTCTTTCATAGCTGTAGAATCACTCGAGCTATGTTCAACCAAATCCCTAAGAGTCTGAAATGAGAAATGACTGAACTTAACATATGCTACTCGGACACCATGATGCTTACAAAATTATCATCTAAGCCTATGGGATCATGTTGTGCCCCCACAATGATCTCTTGTTTTCACTATTTAAGATGTGTTTTCCGTGGTGGTGAGATTTGACTGGGGAAAAGTTGTCAATTGCAAGTAGTGCAAGTTGTAAAGTGGCAACTTTTGTTGCAACTCGTGACCAAAATAATTGTTCCAATGCATCCGTGGTACGTTTATGATAGGAAGGGTCTCTTCACACCCAAATGCGCTGAATCATTTTGAGCTACGTTCAACTAGTTGAATCTCTTAAGTGTCTGAAGTGCAAAATGGCTGCAAATTTTAGCATGCTGTTACTTAGACACCGTGATGTTTAGAAACTTCTCCTTTGTTTTTATGGACGTGTTGTGCCCCTTTGCAATAAAATCTCTTATTTTTTGTTATCTCTGGGCATTTTCTGGTGGCGAGGTTTTGCTTGGAGAAAAGTTGTCAAATGCAGCAAGTTGCAAAGGTGCAACTTTCGTTTTGCAACCTGTGACCGTTAACTATCATCCGAAGTGGGTACGTTTATGCTAGAATGGTCCCTTTTGCACCCAACCTGTTGAATCGCTGAGCTATGTTTAACCAGCTGAACTCTTATGAGTTTGAGTGCAAAATGTTGCAAACTTCAACATGATGTTACTGGAACACCATGATGTTTAGAAAATTCTTGTCTGTCCTATGTGATCGTCTTGTGTCCCTCTTCATAATTCCCTCTATCATTTTTGTTATCTTAGAGGTATTCGTGGTTGCAGGTTTTGCTTGTGGTGTTGTCAAATGTATAGTGCAAAGTTGCAAATTGGTGCAACTTTCATTTTGTAACTCATGTGACCAAAATAACTATTCAAATGCATCGAGTGGATACTTTTATTAGGCATGGTCCCTTTACACCCAAATGAATCGCTCTGAGCTACGTTCAGCTTTGAACCCTTAAGAGTCCAAACTGTCAATGGCTGCAAACTTTAGGATGATGTTACTCACACCGTGACAATTAAACCTCTTGTCTAAGTCTGTGAGATCATGTTTTTCTACAATAACCCTCTTGGTTTTTTCTATCTTGGAGGCTTTTTCCATGGTCTGGATTTCATTTAGGGAAAAAGTTGTTAAATGTAAGTAGTGCAAAGTTGCAAAGTGGTGCAACTTTTATTCTGCAATTCGTGTGACTAAAATAACTATTCCAATGCATTTGAGTGGGTATTTTTACGCTATGCATGGTCCCTTACACTCCCAAATGTGTCGAATCACTGGAGCTACGTTCAACTTATCAATCTCTTAAGAGTAAACAAAATGGTTGCAAACTTTATCCTAATTTACGGCATTGTGATGCCTAGAAACTTCTTGTTTGAGTCCATGGATTTTGTTCCCAATAACCTCCCAGTGTTTCTATCTCAGAGCATTTTGTGGTAGCGAGATTTCACTTGGAGAAAATATTGTCAAATGTGTGTTGTGTAAAGTTGCAAAGTGGTGCAACTCGTTTTGCAACTTGTGTGACCGAAATAACTATTCCAATGTTTTTTTTTGGGTACATTTATGTTAGGCAGTTTGTCTTCACACCCAAATGCATCAATTACTTTGATCTGGTTCAACCGTTGAATTTTAAGAGTTTGAAGTGCAAAATGGTCAAACTTCACATGGCATTACTTGAAGATCGTGACGCTTAGAACTTCTCATCTAGCCTATGGGCTAATTTTGTTCCCTCACAATAACCTCCTTTGTTTTTTTTATCTTAGAGGAATTTTCTTGTGGTGGCTAGATTTCACTTGAAGAAATAGTTGTCAAATACAAGTAGTGCAAAGTTGCAAAGTGGTGCAACTTTCATTTTGCAACTCATGTGACCAAAATAACTATTCCAACACATCTGAGTGGTATTTTTATGCTAGGAATGGTCCTCTTTCAAACCCAAACATGCTGAATCACTCTGAGCTATGTTTAATTGGCTAAATCTTTTAAGAGTCCGAAGTGCAAAATAGCTACAAACTTCAGCATGACATTACTCGGACACCATGATGCTTAGAAACTTCTTGTCTAAGTATATAAGATCATGTTGTACCCCTCTACAATAACCTCTCTCAATTTTCACTATTTTGGAGGTGTTTTCCTGTGGTGGTGAGATTTCACTTGGGGAAAAAGTTGTCAAATGCAAGTAGTGCAAAGTTGCAAAATAGTGCAAATTTCATTTTGCAACTCGTGTGACCAAAATAACTATTCCAATGCATCCAAGTGGGAACATTTACACTAGGCATGCTCCTCTTTCATACCCAAACATGTCGAATCACTCTAAGCTATGTTCAACCAACTCAATCCCTTAAGAGTTCGAATTGCAAAATGACTGCAAACTTCAGCATGACATTACTTAGACACTTTTACACTTAGAAACTTCTCGTCTAATCCTATGAGATCGTGTTGTGTCCCTATACAATAACCTTTCTCTGTTTTCTCTATCTCAGAGGCCTTTTCCTGTGGTGGTGATATTTCGCTTGGAGAAAAAATTGTCAAATGCAAGTAGTGCAAAGTTGCAAAGTGACACAACTTTTGTTATGCAACTCATGTGACCAAAATAACTATTCCAATGCATCTGAGTGGGTATGTTTATGCTAGGCATGGTTCTCGTTCACACCCAAATTCATCGAATCGCTCTGAGCTACATTCAATTGGCTAAATCCCTTAAGAGTTCGAAGTGAAAAATGGCTGCAAACTTTAGTATGATGTTACTTAGACACTGTGATGCTTAGAAATTTCTTGTCTGAGCCTATGGGATCATGTTGAGTCCCTCTACAATAACCTCTCTTAGTTTTCGCTTGGAAGTAAAATAAGCATGTCTAAGTCAAGAGAAAGTCTGCCCAATCTTGGCAAGGCACAAGCAAAGTCCACCATGCCCATGGTCAAGGAAAATGTCCAAGATGATGCAAAGTATGCTTGGGAAAGAAAATATATGTCCAAATTGCTATCAAGTCCAACCTTGGCTTGAATAATGGTTGTCCAAGACAAAGGTAAAGTCCTCTAAACTCAAAGCATACATGGTAAAGACAACATAAAGTCGGCCCAACTCAAAGCATACATGAAAAAGACAACTTAAAGTCTGCCCCAAGCTGAAAATAGGAGATGGTAAACATATCTTGAAGTCTGCCTTAGGCCAAGAAAGAAAAGGTCAAGCACTTGATGAAGTCTGCCTTGCACAATGGCATGCACATGAAGAAGTCCGCCCAAGGTTGAAGTGAGGATGTCAAGAATGAAGCCAAGTCCACCAAGAAGTGGCAAGACACAAGTAAAGTCTGCCCAACCTTGGAAAAGAACAAGTAGAGTCCACCTAGCCAAGAGGAGGAAAGAAAACTAAAAAATTAGTGAAGTATTGATACCTTTGGGAGAAAAACTTAGAAAATTGGGTAAGTGTTGATACCTTGGAGAATAAAATTTCAAAATTTAGTTAAGTTTCAAGGAAATTCCCTAAGTGATGAGAAATTTTTCCCAATATTTCCAAGCAATCATGAAGTTTTCCAAGGCTAAAATGAAGATGTCTTGCCAAGTCCAAAGTCTGCCCAAGAATGGCCTGTTGATCATTAAGTCTGCCTAGTTAGTAGGGAAAGTAGCTTGCCAATGAGGAAGTCCACTCAAGCATAATAGAAAAATGGCTTGAAATGTGCCAAACTCTACCAAGTTTAGAAGCAAACATGGAAAATTTTTCCAAGAGGAAACAAAAAAATGGCTAAGTGTGGAATTTTCCTAGAACAAAAGAATCAAATTTTGACTAGGTCTTGGAAAGAAAACATGAACAATGAAGAGGAATAAAGAGGAAAAGTAAAAAGGAAATGAACAAAATCCTTATTAGTTATTAGTTATGCAATGTGAAGTAATTGCATAACTGCTTAGGTCAACTTTGTAAAACTATATTGTAATTGAATTTTTTTCATCTATCAACATCTGGTTATTAGTTATGCAGTGTGAAGTAATGCTTTGACTTTGAAAGATGTGCAATAAAATGTAATCAACGATATGAATATAAACTACAAAAAAATATTTTTTACAATTCATTAATTAAAATCTTTATTTTATTTGCTCTCTATATCTCTATATGCTATGGAAATACCTTTCAATTTCAAAATAAATAGATTTTATCTCTTGTTCTATAATTTTTTACATTTTTCTAAATATGATTTTTTCCCGACTTTTTAAAAAACTCTTATGCTTTTGGTTTGTCAAAATTTTCCAAAATATTTTTGCTATGCATTGAAGTATGAAGTATACATGTGAATACAGATAATATATGTGAAGTATGCATGTGAATAAGGAAGCTTACAGCTAATAAGTGAGGCACACTTAATTGAAGCATTCCAGAGGATACAAACCACTAGGAATGGAGCTTATTGAGAATTAATTAACAATAATTAATTAAGCATTAGATGTAAACAAAATCCATTCTAGAATATTCAAGCATATTATTTACACAATACTATGATAACATCATTCAAGAATGGTGAGTAAAATAATATTTTTTTAATCAAAAAGTCGTAGGCTATTTAATGATATATATTGATGAAATTAGTATAATATATTCAAAAAATCCATGTATTTATATAAAGGATCCATATTATGACATAAAATGTCACTTATATATCGATAGTACAAAACATATGTTTCAAAATGCCACATAGGCATACAACAAATGACCCTAATACAGTCATTTCCCTCTAGGGGAAGGAAATAGATCCTGTGTTGCCTTTGAAATTTGGTTGGATGGAGTGACTGTTGGTTCTCTGGTCTTTCGAACATGCTCGCTAGTCCTCTCTCTTCACTTTGGACCTTCAACTGATAGCATAAAATGTAAATATGTTAATACACAGAAATTGAATTGTAGAATGACATATAACAAAATATAATCAATTAATGATATCAAGTTTCCACAATCCATAATGTTAATTGCTAAGTGATTGATGGTTTCAATTGTGTGTGAATTTTTTGCATCAACGTTTCTGATCACACTCCATGATCCATCATTAGGATGACAACAAAGAGCAAGAAGGAGAACGTTTATGGTCTCCTTCTTACTCTTTGTCGTCATCTCGATGATGGATCACAGAGTGTGATATGAAATGTTGATGCACAAAATCTACACACAATTGAAACCAAAAATCACTTAGCAATTAAAATATAATCACTTACTGCATACAGATAGTCATCATTCACATTTACATCATTACCATGTCTATGATCTGGAGTGACAACCACCTGTAGCAACCATCAAGATAGAAATTAAGTACACAAAAGTATCATGAAAATTTCGTAATAGATCATACAAGAAAATATAATTTAACTAATTCATCTATTGCATACCCTCAATGGATCAAAATTGGCTATTTTTGCAACAACTCTGTGGTCCACCAACATCACTAGGGTTGTCTGATGTCAACATCTACAAATGGTAAATGAAAGAGTAAATGGTAGGGTGAACTATTAAATGTTAATGGATGGGATTAGGAAGGAATAAAGGAACAAAAAGTGAATTAGAGAAGATAATGTGACAAAGTCGCGGAATACAAATGCAATGTTTGTGTTTCTCATCAATTTTTTAGATTTGTATATGAAAATTATGAAAACTAGTTAACATTGTTTTACAACACCATTATTGAATAAAGGCTACTTGAGTGTAAGTTGTTTGAGGAAATGAATTGTGAGGTGTGGAGGTTGAAGTTCCACCAGGAAACTATTTGAAATCCAAAGCATGTTATGAGACAAATATTCAAATATAACATTCAACTGTTCAAATGTAATAATAATATCTTTAATACTAGTTGATACCTATGGACTCAATGTTGAGCATGAATAAGGGTCTGTAGGAATGGGGCATGTCTCATGAACATTCTGACCCTGAAATTTCATCATATTGTATCTACTAATTTACTTATTCTTAAATTTCAAAATATAATTTAATAAACAAACTTAAATGAATGCTGAATTTTACTTGATGCGAATGTTGAATGTATCATTCAACAAATCATCTGTGAAAGCTATCACCTCTACAATTGATGTAGGTGTGTAGTTGCATCCCCAGCACTCTGATAATCGTATGTGTAAACTCCACACAAGCACTACAATGGTGGGGTGGAGCTCAGGGGCTACACATCTCCTCCACACTAGGTTCTACTAGAGGCCTCACACATTGAAAAATGGTTTGGGTGAGTAAGCCAATCGACTCCAGCATGTCCACCTCTACATTATCCTTAACAATGGAAGGAATGGAGACATGCTCCACCATGGGTCTGGCCAAGGGTCTCAATGCCAACTATGGATTACGTCGTGCAACATGTCTATCATGTGTTGAGCACCCACCTCTACCCTAAAAGTCTAAGATGTCAAAATAATTTGGGATCTTATTGAGGATAAAATCAAAATAGAGTTTCCTCAAAAAGTATTGTGGTACCTCATGGTTATTGCATGGAGGTTGGTCAAATACCATCCACCACCACTCCAAAAATTTATTTTTAATTAACTTATGGTGGCACCAATGGATGGGGACCTCCTGCATGTATGAGAAAAAAGGTGCATTGGTTTTTGGGTCTGTAAATAGGGCACACAAGTCAGCTTTGCTATTTTTTTGTTTTTTAACATCTGCATATGACAAACCACTAGCATAATATTGTCTCATCTCACGCCTCTTGTTTGACCAAAAATTTATTCTCTCACTCATTTCTCCTACATGAGATACAATTGACTTCAATGATTCAACAATCCCTCTCCTATAAGGGTGGGTTTTAGCATGCTCAGTTAATCTTCCAATTGATTGTTCAATGTCTCTTTTATTGTTTTCAATTTGATTTAAAATATTTTCTTGTGTTCCTTGAGGATCCTATGATTTGATGGAGGAGTTTTAGGTTTTTCTTGTATAGGAGGCTCTTCCCGAGGGCGTGACTGTGAATTCTCAATGTTTGGAGGTGGAGATTCATTCCCTAAGAATTAGAGAAAAAAATTATTATAAAAACCTATTTCAATCTGCATTCTAAATCAAATTTGAAATAAATAGAATAAAAATACATACCTCTTCGCAATCTTCGACGTCTCTAACGTGTTGGTGGAATCCTCATGAAAAATAGCAAGCTAAGGATGCAAATAATGGATGATATTTGGTGAGCGCGAGTTTTAGACCTCAAATCCTCCAAGCCAAGTTGCGGGTTGAAGTGAAATGAGGGTTTCAAATACGTTTTTTGCTTTTATTCAAATTTTTCATTTGGCACATGCCAAATTTGGCATGCGCCAAATGGCCAATTTCAAACTTTTTTTGTGAATTTTTCTAATTTGGCACCTAAATTGTGTCACAAAATTGTGCACTTACCCTAAGACAAACCAAAATTGAGGAAAGAAAACCAACAATCTTTTTTCTTGATTGGTGTTGATCACTAGTCCACCCAGGCGCTCCTACACTATGGATGGAGAAAACATGAGTATTATGGGAGACATAGTATTATAGATCACTTTAAGTAGGGAATGTTGTTTGATGTTATAAAATAACTTGCATGTAATGGAATAACTTGCACAAGAGAAGAAGATAATATGAAATATACTAGAAATACTTGATAGTAATATTCCACTTTGAGGGGGAAACCTCGTAAATCACTTCAAGGGGGATATCTCCAATAGTCTTCAACAAGAAAAAAATTCAGCATTATGATAATAACTAACCTCTACCTCCTATATATACCATACTTTACCAATGATATCACCTAGGCTGGCTTAGACAACAACATATAATCCCTAAGTTGACATAATTAACTAAATAATAATATAATAATAAAATGATAAAATGAAGGATTAAAAGGTAGCCAGAAGCCAACTACTCATAACCCATTAGACACTATAAGATTATGGGCATAAAATTTCCCACCCTCTTTATGAAATATTTCCCCTCAATGCTAATTAATTATGGACGCTTTTACAAAAAAATCATCTTCATCATTTTAAAAAAAAAATTCTTCTTTTTCTCTTTTTTCTTCTTCTTCTCCATCTCCTTTTTCTACTTATTTTTCTTCCTCTTCTTTTTTTGTTGCTTCCTATTCTTGTTCTTAAACTACTTATTGTTCTTGTTCTTCTACTTATTGTTCTCGTTCTTAATCTTCTACTTCTTATTCTTGATGTTTTTCTTTTTCTATGGGGCCTAGATCTCACTTTCCCAAAAAATATCCAAGAAATTAGCTGATTTATGGCCTTGAGAGTGAATTTGAATTGAAAACCATAATTCTTTAATAAATCACTTATTTGTGCTCTAATTCCTCTAAAATTCATATTTTAGACATTTCAATGTATTCTTTAAAAACCTTCCAAAAATCAATAAAAAAATTTACCAAAATTGGAAAGATATGTGCTTCTTAAATAAATTTGGTGGAAACCCTATTTCTATAATAAATTTCTTATTTTGGCTTCATTTTCTCTAAAAAATTTACAATATATGTCTCTCAATATATTCTTGAAAAACCCTACAAAAATTAGGAAATTTTTTTTCCCAAATTTGAAAGATATATTCTGAATCGCAAAACCAATTGGTAGAAACCCTAATTTTGCACTCCAAATTCTCTAATTTTTTTATTGTAGAATCCTAAATATGTTCTTAAAAATCTCTCAAAAATAATTAAATTTTTACCAAGTTTTAAGAGAAATGTGCTTCACAAATTGACCTTCAAAATTGAAAAATATGACTTGCCTTCGTGGTGCCAAGATCATGCTTTGATACCACTTGCAGTGAAATAACTTGAACAAGAGAAGAAGATAATATGAAATATGCTACAAATAATTTATAATAATTATAGTTCCATAAATTGTATAGCCCTATAATTTCATACTGCACAATGCTCCCTTTCTTAGCTCATGATATAAAAAGCTTCTAAGTATAAAATTCTCACTCTAAAATGTCAATTGTTTAAAATTTTCATGATAATTATAGCTTTCTAAGTTAATTTTACCTAGATTGGAGCACCACATGTAGACATTAGCATGACGTGCTAGCATCAAACAAAAAAAATATTTCCATTACTCATTGGATCATTATAGGTTCCCACAATTTTTTTTGATGTAATACCTCTACATGGTGGTCACATGGTATAGAGCGACTTGAATTGTCATTTTGGAAAAGAGGAAATAAGGGAAAAAAATATAACTTTCAATTCAGTCTCTCTATCTCTCTTGCTCATGCTTGAAAATTGAAGCTCTACAACATTCTTGAATAAACCCTAATATTTTGAAAGAACAATAAGTTGTACTGGGCTATCGCATGTCATAATTATGAATCAAGATTGAGTAACGAAACACAGTGAAAACTATTACATATTTCTTGGAGGTTTTTAACGACCTCCAAGTGATCATATTCTTTTTTTTTGTCTCCTTTGCTATAAAAATTGTCTTTTTGATAGAATTTGTATATATCTGGTGTTAGTATAGTATATTTCATATCATTTTTATATCTCTATCATCATATCTATTTTTAAAGAAATATTTTTATCATTTCTATCAATACTATTAAAAAGCTTGGTTGTTTGTGGAGGTAGAAATACCAAAATAGGGGTTTTACTAGTTAAGGAAATCCCCTAAACATCCCAACCAAACATTTTTCTTCTTTTCTTTCTATGTGTAGGTGTCTCGATTAAAAGAAAACTACCTTTTCTGTGATACTATTTTCTTCTTAGTGGCTTCTCCCAATTTATGTTATTGGAGTTTTATATTTTATATTTTAGTTATTCTTTTGTTTTGATATATTTTTCATATAGTGGGCTTGCAATATTTTTATCATGTGTGAAGGCACAATTTTTGAGGTATTCCATATTTTATTATTGTGTCTATACAAGATCACAATATTCCACAAGGATTCCACACTACTTGTTGATTTTCATGACCAAGACTTCTATAATGCTACAGTCAAAATTGATTATACCTTTCAAGGTTTGTCTCATTTCATAGTGTTTTGAGGGGTTAATACTCATTATATTGGTTGATTGAGTATTACAAACTCGTGACTCATAATTATGATAAAGCATACGTGAAATAAACCTTTGAAATTTCATTTTCAACTATGTAATGGAGGGGTACCTTTAGCATTGTGGGTGGGGGATTTAGAGGGGATAGTTCAATAAATAGATTATATAGTAGGGGAGAGGATTCACTAGTTAAACTTATTCTAATAATTATAGGGGTTCTTGTAATATTTTGATTGATAAATGAATTATATAATAGGAGTTGAGTAGGTTCAAATAGTTGTGAGGTTCTTTTCTTTTCTTTTTTAATAAAAAACTTAATATATATACAATTACAATCCTTTAACACTCAAGTCTGAGCTACACAAGCTATGATTTCTCCCTAGGATCCAATCCAAAATTCACCTTCTCATCCTAAAATATTTGTTAAATTTCCTTTTTCATCCTTTGGAAAACCTATGATAATAGGTTGTTTAGTTGAGGGTATTTATATTGACATATTTGAGATTTTTTTTTTTGCCTAAATAAACTTCCTTCCTATGAGGTCTAATTGTAGTACCCCTCCGCATTTGGTTCTTCGTCATAGTTGTGTAAGTATGATAGGTTGACTTGAGATGTCTTGTTGATTTCCTTGTTTAATTGACTTTAAGTTAGGTGATAAAATTGATATTATGTTTAGCCTTGATTAATCAATTCAGTTAAATTAAATTGATAATAGAAAACATAAATTAATTTTGAATTAAAGAAAGAAAAAAATTATAATTAAATGGATTATGTTGTTTTGGGTGTTCAATGTGAGTGTAGCCTGGAATTAAATAAATTATTAAATTATAAAGTGATTTAAGATATAAAGTTATTAATTATTAATTATTAGGTTATAAAGTAGTAATAATAATCAAAATTATTGACTTTTGTTATTTAAGGTTGAGATTTATTAGTAATGCAAAAGATGGGAAAATAGTATAAGGAAATTAAATGTTAAAATGAATACTAAATCGAACGAAGATAAGGACAACAAATTTAAAAGAAAAGAAAAGCAAGGAAAGATAGAAAAAGAATAAAGTAAAAGTTAAAATATCAAAAAAGGTGTGCGCATGCACAGTTGGAAACAAAATCTCGATGGGAAACTTGCTATTTTGATTTTCAAAAGATGGTCATGTTTTGGAATTTATATAGGGGGGTTTTGGAAACGGGAGAGGCAGAACTTATCATCGCTTTTGGGCTTTCCATTCCAAAGGAAATATCGGGAATCACCTGCTATTTGGAAGAAGGTTAATGGTTACAAGGATGGTTGGTGAGAGTACGGATTGTGCTTTTAATGGCGAGGCTCTATGTTCATCTGGGCATGTCGCTAGGGACATTGCATGGCAATGAATTAGCCAGGTTCATTCCTATCTTGAATTATCTTCTTTTTTTATTATTTATGTTAGGTACTTTCAAACAATATACCATCCTAATTGCTCTGGTAGTCTTCTTCTGACATGGTAAATGTTCTTGTTGTCATCTTTTAATTAGGGAATTCATGTATGTCTTTTACGGTACCTATTATGACTTTAGTAAAACATCTAGTCTGGGGTCTGGACTATTTCATTCTCTGGAACCCAGATTATCGTTCTCTTGTAGCATCTGTTGTATAACCAATCATGTTCAATAAATTCCCTTCATCCTTTATCTGATTCATTTGTATTCTGAATATAACCGGCACAACTCAATGCTACCGTACCAACTCACTTGGCCATGCAAGTTCTTCTCTCAAGCGTCACCTCCGTGCTTCCCTAATTGTTGGGCCTCCACTAAGGTTCTTGATCTGGTGGTTTCTTGGCGTGAATTCCTTCTTTATTTGAGACACTTTCAAGTTCGCAAACCTTGTGCATGCGCACATTATAGTCCTAGTTTTATTTTGATCATTGTTATTACTTCACCAATCGACTCCTTTAGAATGTCGAATCTAATGTAAATCATAGGAATGGTTCACACCTCATTGAACAATTTCTCTTGTAACAAAATTGTGGACAAATGTAAATACTATGAGATAACCAGAACGTTCTTTTGAGGATTCTTTGCATTTCTCTCTTTGCTCAATAAATTCGAGTATTGAATCTGAACATGCTTTGTCGTCTTCTTCTGCCAAGCCAATTTCACCTATACTCGGCATTGAATTCCTATTAATTGGGTGTGATCTACCTCTTACACATGTGTTTATATACTAAAATTGCAATCTGGTTTTTGTTTAAATTCTTCCTTTGGATCGCGCTCCTTCTTCTCTCATGTATTCATCCATTGATGCATCCGTTGTGGACTTGGGGTGAGGGATTCGTGATCATAACATTCACTGGTTATCTTGTTCTGTCTGATCTCCCTTTTATTGGCGTCAAGCCTTTCCAATCATTTTCTTTTTATATTGTATGGATATTCGATTTCCATTATGTTCCATAACTAAAGCTTTCTCTACCACTTATGTTTACGCAATAGGGTTAAGTTAAATTCTCAGGGAATGCGATGGCGAAGAAATCAGTTCCTTGTAATAGAAACGCAACTACATGAAGTTTTCTGAGAACCCAACGCTTCCTCTATCCATGTTGTATCAATATTAATCCCCTTCATCTTGTCTCAGGTGCGACGCTTCAACTTAATAGGAAATTTTAAAGATTTAAATATCCTGCTTGTTTCTTCTGACAATCTGTTGCAGTTACAGCACTTGAAAATAAAATATTGTCAATTACTAACATGATAGAGAGCTTTCTGTTGATTGTGGTGAAGATTAATTTCCAAACTTCAAACTTGAGCGCGTCTCTGGAAACTCAACTCTAAACTGTAATGCATCTAGTTCAAAACAGAAAAGTTGTACATTATTTCTCCTACTCTTAAGTCACGTATTTGCACCTCACCTTTCTCTTCCCCTTCAGTCTTGGGGATAACATTTGGGATTTGACAATAATGCAAGAAGATGGCGATATTTCCAAATTCCTATATTCACTTTCTAATATACTTGGCAACCTGTCACTGTTGCAGCGTTTTGAGTTGAGGCATTGTACATAATTAAGTAGCCTCCTTGAAACCATTGGCAACCCATCACAGCTGCAACTTTTAGATTTGAAAAGTGTAGTAAATTAAATAATCTCTCTGTTTTCATTGTCAACCTATCACAGCGGTGCACTGGAACATGGTAGGTTGTATAGATTTAAATAAACTCTCTGATGCTTTTCACAATCTGTCAAAGTGGCAATACTTGTATGTGGTATATGTGTGGTTCTTGGTTCTTTATATTTAGTTAGATGAAGTTTGTTTAGTTAAAGTTGCTTTGTTATATGAAATTAAATTCTAGTAGAAAAGTTGTGGTCTAGAAAGAAAATGTTAAGTTAACTATAGAATATAAATTGAAAGGTTATAGGATAGGAATCTTATTATCTTCCTATCTTTAGGCTTGAGTTAAATTTTAGTCTTTGACTATTCTTAATTCAATCTAATTAAATTTCTTATATTCAATTTTCTCTTTTTGACAATTTAGTTTCCATACAATGATTAGTAGAAAATTACCTTATGAAATCATTTGACCTTAATCAAACGATAGCTTATAATTATAAGAGAAGCAATCACATATATATGTATATACTTCATGCATGGGTTAAACCTTCTTTAAACTATTTCTTGCATACTTACATGGAATGAATGATTATATCTTTTGAAAAGATCAATATACGAATGTTACGACACCATCTATTCATATGCTTGCAAACTTCAAACGTTAGAGTAGAACGTTCGCTTTGGTTCTAAAACTAAATGATTATATTAAATAATGAGAATTGGTAAACATTAGAATATTATGGAAATGATATAGTTATAGTTATGAAGAAAACATGTGTAGTAACGTGTTGTTGATGGAATTAGTTTATCTTTTAAATGTTGACCTCTTATATAATTGTTTATCAGATGATGTGTTAATTTACTTTGGTTATGTTTTAAATAATGTGTTCAGTATAGGTGTTTGGGCGAAGTTGGTTAAATGGGGTGCTATTATGCAAGTTGAACTCTTCTTGTAATGGTTATTGTTTGCTTAGGAAGATTATGGTTTGGTTGTTCATGCTGATTTATTGGGTGTCTTTTGAGTTGAGTGGTAAATCGGTTAATGTTATCATTGTCATGGTTGATGGTTCTGATTGAGTTGTTAATGAGTTGAATTGAAAGTTCTTTGAGTAATGGGTATCCTGAGAGGAGGAAATAGAGGTCTCCCTTGGATTTCTGATTTAGTTCGTATCAAAGTTGTTTATGTAGTTTGAATGGAGTTGTTGATCTTGTCTTGATGTATTCACTCATTATATTTGAATTGAAAATAGTTCTTTGAGGTCTTGTAATTATTGTTGTCAGTTCTTTGATGGGGAAACCCTAGTGTAAAATTTTTGAGAGTCTTCTAGAGGCTTGTTTTTATTGTTGGTCAATGTTTCTCCTTTTATGTGCCCTTGAAGTGGCAAGTGTTTTGGTATCAAGATTTTGAAAGGGTTGTACGAGAATTGTTGAGACTTTGATTATGTGTTTATAGTGAGATGGGTAATGCCTCGCAGACGTTTTCCTCTCATAGGATCTTATGTTCTTTTATGCTAAAATAACCCTTGGTTTTTTGGTTTGATGTTGTTGGGTCTCTAGGGGAGAGTGGCTCGCGGGGGCTCTACACCCTACGGCTTTAAGGGCACGATAACCCACGAAAGTGTGAGTTTGTAATCAAGTGAAAACCTAATAATTAACTTAGGAGGGTTAAGGTAATATAATTCCTTCATAAGATTTAAAATGATGCCTCTGCCTTCATTAGTGCTTCCGTGACTAATGGAAGGCTGAGAAGGCCTGGTCGTAAGGTCGTGACCTCGTCCTCACAAGAGGTTTACGGCTCCACATTAGTCACCCTATGGACCGGCGCCTCCAGTTGGGAGGAAGGGCACAAGACAACAATAGATGGGACCGGGGCCTCAAGTTGGGAGGAAGAGCACAGGACAACCCATGTAGGACTATGCGATGACACTCTCCCCTAGTTGCCTAGGTGTTTTTACTTTATTGTGTTCCTCTATAAGTATATTATGGGAGTTGGTTTAGTTTGTGGCTGAATTGACTTATATTGATTTATGGAGTATTTCCTTGATACATCTTTGGTGTACTTTGTTGTCTTGTATGATCTCATTGATATTTGACTTATGACCTTGTACTCTTTTGGTACTGTGATATGATGTTATTGTACGTTTTAATTGCAATTTGGAATTGTATTATGCTTCTATTAATTCAGTTTGATTTGGAAGTGTTTCATGATCATCCTTTGGTTACTTGTTTACCGGTCATTGCTTTGATTTATGTGATGAGATTTATGACTTTAAGTTATTATGTTGACTCTTGGATGTTGTTGATTATGTCATGTAATCCTTGAGTTTTAAGGATACTTTTTGTATGATGCTGAGTCTTAGGTTCCCTCGCTTGGATGTTCTTGGTTGAGGTCTCTTTGTCAGCTCCTTAGCATGGGGTGGGTCTTCGACCCACGCATCGGTGGAACATGCTAAGCACCCCATTGGGTCCCCAACAGGATCGACAGGGTACGTAGACAGGCCGCTTGTGGTGAATTCCGAAGTTGTATCCCATCTTGGAGTCAGTTATGATATTGTGTATTCATCTATTCATTTGTATCATGATTCTTGTTGTATGGTTTTCGTTCATGTTTGGAAACACTGTTGTATCATTGTACCTCTAGAACATTGTACTGTAATGTAAGGTTAAACTCGGTGTGGATATTGGCCATGGCAGTTGTTATTCAAAATGTTAAGTTAATCTTGCATATGTTGTATTTATGTACACAGATGGTTTCTTATCAATGAATTTTCATGTATGTGTTACATTTGTTAATGTTTACTTTGTTATGGATTATATCTTGGGATTTTATTCTTTATTGCTGTTGTATGGATTTAAGTTCATAATATCTCCTCGTGTACCCCAAGGGATGTAAGTGTGAGTGAATTTGTTTAATTGATTTCTATGACTATTGATTTAATGTGCATCACATGTATGTTTTGAATACTTTAAAAAAAAAAAATTATTGTGTTGTTGTCCTTTGGGGTTCACACGGCAGGGCGTTACAACATGGTATCAGAGCATAGGTTCATACACTGGACACTATGTGTGCTCACTATGTAACCTTATGCCTAGACCCTTGAGTCTTGAGTTTCACTTTTCTATTGTCATTGTTGTGAACCTGAGTTCTTCTGTTAGCTGGGGTCGAGTAGATGGTGCAGGAAATTGATGGAAAGGATAGGACCCTCGGTGTAGTGCGCAATGCACCGATATCCTTCCTATCAGGGATGCACTATGGACCCTTGTGTTGTTGTGTGATGTGGTTTTCAATGATGGCAGTTATGTGTGTGAATATGTCAAGTGTGCGTGGAATTTTCCATTTTGTTGTCCTTGAATGACGGATTATGTTTTCCTAAATTTGTGAAGGTGTAAAATTTTTCCTTTTCTTTAAATTTTTGTGAGATTTGGTGTTGAATAATGATTGAAGTAGAGTTCTTTGTGTGAAAATGATGAGTTCTAGTAAAAAGTGTATTTGAGTGGATAATTATACTCCAATTTTAGGAAAGTATAACATTTTAAGATAAAGAATTTGCTTGAATTCTTGGTACTAATGTGTTTTGTTCCATGGTAGTTAATGATTCACAGGTAATTGGCTTTGAAAACTCAGCAATAAAGGTAATGGAATTGGATCTATAGAAATAAATACTTATAATGTCAAGTCGTAATTCATTTTCTAATACATATATTGAACTAGATTTATTGATTGGATCAGTATGAGGATACCTTTCTAACTAATAAGTAACAAGATATTTATAAGTTACTAGTGTTGTATTGATGATTGTATGTGGTCTGGTGAGAGGGACAGTGTGGTATCACTCGCTCGCGAGTGCCCTATTACACTAAGAATTCCTCTCACAACATGTTTGTGATATATATATTGTGCACAACATTTAGTTGTATGTAGGATTGCAGGGACTAGCCTCGATTCCACCTGCATTGTCAGGACAGGGCAAGCATCATAAACACCCAATGGGATTGATGTGGAAAAATAGGAACTGTTGCAATTTTGGCCTCCATTTTGGTACCATTTCTTTGAATGTTGTTTAATTTTCTTGCTCAATTCATATCGCATGATTATTGATATTGTTGTTAGTTTTTGTGTTACCGTGTTTAGGCTTGAGATCGACTTCCAGGAGTAAGTCGAAGCCTAGGAGGGAGGATGTAGTACCCCTCCTCATTTGGTTCTTCGTCATAGTTGTGTAAGTATGATAGGTTGACTTGAGATGTCTTGTTGATTTCCTTGTTTAATTGACTTTAAGTTAGGTGATAAAATTGATATTATGTTTAGCCTTGATTAATCAATTCAGTTAAATTAAATTGATAATAGAAAACATAAATTAATTTTGAATTAAAGAAAAAAAAATATAATTAAATGGATTATGTTGTTTTGGGTGTTCAAGGTGAGTGTAGCCTGGAATTAAATAAATTATTAAATTATAAAGTGATTTAAGATATAAAGTTATTAATTATTAATTATTAGGTTATAAAGTAGTAATAATAATCAAAATTATTGACTTTTGTTATTTGAGGTTGAGATTTATTAGTAATGCAAAAGATGGGAAAATAGTATAAGGAAATTAAATGTTAAAATGGAATACAAAATTGAATGAAGATAAGGACAACAAATTTAAAAGAAAAGCAAGTAAGATGAAAATAATAAAGTTAAAGTTAAAAAAAATCAAAAAAAGGTGTGTGCATGCACAGTTGGAAACGAAATATCGATGGGAAACTTGCTATTTTGATTTTCAAAAGATGGTCATGTTTTGGAATTTATATAGGGGGGTTTTAGAAATGGTAGAGGAAAACTTATCATCACTTTTGGGCTTCCCATTCCAAAGAAAATACCGGGAATCACCTGTTATTTGGAAGAAGGTTAATGGTTACAAGGATGGGGGGTGAGAGTACGGATTGTGCTTTTAATGGTGGGGCTCTGTGTTCATCTGGGCATGTCGCTAGGGACATTGCATGGCAATGAATTAGTCAGGTTCATTCCTATCTTGAATTATCTTATTTTTTTATTATTTATGTTAGGTACTTTCAAACAATATACCACCCTAAGTGCTCTGTAGTCTTCTTCTGACATGGTAAATGTTCTTGTTGTCATCTTTTAATTAGGGAATTCGTGTATGTCTTTTACGGTACCTTTTATGACTTTAGTAAAACATCCAGTCTGGGGTCTGGACTATTTCATTCTCTGGAACCCAGATTATCGTCCTCTTGTCGCATCTATTGTATAACCAATCATGTACAATAAATTCCCTTTGTCCTTTATCTGATTAATTTGTATTTTGAATATAACCGGCACAACTCGGTGCTATCGTACCAACCCACTTGACCATGCAAGTTCTTCTCTCAGGTGTCACCTCTGTGCTTCCCTAATCGTTGGGTCTCCACTAAGGTTCCTAATCTGGTGGTTTCTTTGCATGAATTCCTTCTTTATTTGAGATGCTTTCAAGTTCGCAAACCTTGTGCATGTGCACATTATAGTCCTAGTTTTATTTTGATCATTGTTATCACTTCACCAATCGCCTCCTTTAGAATGTTGAATCTAATGTAAATCATAGGAATGGTTCACACCTCATTAAACAATTTCTCTTGTAACAAAATTGTG
>VDFB02281492.1:1057525875-1057590323 GCA_007258455.2 Sequoia sempervirens
ATGCAAGTTTCCATTCACTCATACTATTTACCGTTCTTCCTTATAGGTTTTCAACAGAGGTTTGTTGAGCTCAAAACACCATTAGGTTTCTTTGGAACAACTTTGACAAAACAAAGCACCTGTACGCTATTGTAGACCACAAATTAGGTCACTTTTATAAAGGGACCCTATTGGAAACTCCTCCTCAATCCCAAAATTCAATGGGGCAGCAACAATCAGTCAACAAAACCTCCAATTTCACCATTTATTTGTAGTGACACACTTTCGAAGACATCTAAATAAGAAACCCTTATTTTAGGCAATTTACATGGCGGTTTATTGAAAAAAACTATATACCAGACCTTTTCTAGCCCAACCACTACTTCAAACACCCTTAATTATGTTTGCATATGCTTATAATTTCATTCACCAACCTCTATCATCAATATTTCACCAAACCTAGTTCAAAACTTCCATTTTCAAGCAAAATTTACACAAAAACCTTTGGGAAAGAAATAAAAAAAGCCTTCAAACATATTCCCTGCTCCAAAAAACCATGTAAACACCTAAATCATGCCCTAGTGAGCCATTCCACCAAGTTATAGAACAAAACAATGGGTGGAATGGCTTAAAATGTCATTTTCATACACTGAAAACCCTTAAAATAGGGTATACAAATTGGTCCTCTGTAATTTGTCTCTAAAATGAAAAAAAACAATTGAAACAAATCCAAACCAAGTCTAAAATGGTGTTAGGCCTGCTGTCCACAATGTTCACTCCATGAAAGATCAAAAATTTCTGGTACATAACCGTATAGATCAAAGAAACTTCAAATTTTCTAAAAAATACACAAAAACAAGGGGTGTTTCAATTACTTCTCTTCTCAAAATTACATTCCAACCTCTCCTTGAAATTTTTGTTCTAAATACCATTTTACCCTCCTTGACAAATTTTGTATAAATTGAAATTTTTTTGACATGATTTGTAACTTTTACATTTGTTGCCCAAAATGACTCAAATAACCACAAAATGCAATGTAATCAGCAGTATGAATATGTTTGAAAAAATGTAGTACAAGCTCTTTTGTTGTGGTATGGAGGGAGATTTATGTATGAAAAATGTTGTAGCATATAGACATGTTTGATAATTCCAAATAGCTCATTGCCTTCTTTCATAAAATGCTTTGGTGTGTTCAATAAAATGCAATGTAATCAACGTTATCAATATGTTTCATAAAATGCATTACTTACTTTTATTCTATGTGTGATTGTGAAAATGAATCATTCAATGTCATGCCGAGGAAATGACCAAAGCCTCTAACACTAGAAGAATGTGCAATAAAAAATGCAAGGAGAAGAGAATAAAAAATTGCAGCTCGTGAAGCAAAAGAATTGTAGCCAATACAACCAGAAATTCCCGTGCAATCTAAGAGAGATGTACAATTGGAAAAAAAAAGGGCACAAATGGAAAAAGTTCGTGGAAGGACACAAATGGATTCCCAAGTTGGAGGCACATCATCAACCATAGGTGAATTTCAATGCACATCTCCAGTTGAAGACACACCAGCAACACCATGTTGTCTTCCAAGTACATTAGAAATCACATCTACAATTGAAGACACACCATCAACAACATTGTGTTTCAAAAGTACATCAGCAAACACACCTCTATTTTAAGTCACTCCAAAAATGACATATCAAGTTGGAGGTAAAACATCATTTACATGTCAATCTCAAGGTATGTCATCAATTGCACCTCTGATTGAAGGTACACGATCTATCCCCAATGTTGTTGACATTCCTAATAATGACACAAATTTACATTTGAGAAATCCTCATAGAGTTTTGCATAGAAAACCTAGGTTTTTGATTGATATTGATTCCAATGGTTTGAAATGGATGCTTGATAAGATGTCAAAACACACATGTCAAAGAGCTACATAGAGGATATGGAGTTTTTTTTTGAGAAGCTAAGTGAGGGTGGAAGATGCCAACTATTTGATGAAATGATGAGGCAACTCAAATTTAGGCTCACCATGAAGGCTCTTGGGCTAAGAGTTTTGAATGACTGAAGTGAAAATTCCATTGTAAAGAACTTGATGAGTGCATATGAGAGTGTGTGTTCTATCTCACACACGAAGGATAGTTGTGTCACACGATGTATGATGAAAACAACACTGTTAAGCAGTCAAACAAGGAACATGGTGAACCTTACAAAGAAAATTAAGTCATTGAAAATAAGTAGATCATCTCTAATGAGAGCCAAAGGAAGGTGTGAAAGATTGGAGGATCCAAATAGCAATGAGTTATGGGCATTCTCGGGTAGAGTGCCAGGAAAGATAAAAGAATTTCTCAAGGCTTGAGATCTTTAATAGTATATTATTGGAAGGATAACACAAGAACCTCTCCTAATCAAAGAGATGTTTTAAGAAGGAGAATTGGTAGTAAAATTCGTGAGCCACATCTAAAGCATTATTTGGATACCACTCAAACCCAATTTTTTGCTAATTTTGTACAAAAGTTTCTTGAAATTAAAATATGTCAAAGGTATTTTGAAATGCTAAAGCCTTTTTATGTCAAAATAAATCACACACACACTACTTGTTGTTGTAGAGAACATATTGAGTTTTCTAACCATTATGATGTTTATCAACGTATATGTGTAGATATGCATACTCACAATGTTTTGTAGGAATGTAACATAAAGCCTCCACCAAAATCCTCAAGGGAATTCTTATCTTCCATTTTATGTGAAAGAGAGGATGGTCAAATTTTTTACAAGTCATGTTTGGATGGCACATGTCATCATTGTGGTGGCATGCAACATTTTCCAATTTTCCAACACATGGCTAGTACACACACAATTGGAGACAAAATTGTCGAATTTGGCAAATACAAGATAGTGGCCTACAATCTAAAAGATGGGAAAGAAGCAAAGAAGTGTGAATTGGTCAGTGATAAGATTCTAGTATATTAGTTTATGGGAATTTTCCATGATTAGGTGGTCTATGAGTATGCAAGGCATGCACATAAAGCTCAATGGTTTTGACTCACAGTTCAAGTTATGCAAGGACATGTTTCCACTTCATAGCATCATTTCAGTTGTCAACTTCATGGAGAACTACACACTACAACCACAGAATGAGGTGCAATCACATTACTACAACTCCACACAGGTTGCTATATTTGTGCATTTAGCATTCATTCATGCAAATGATAGTACAGAGGATAACAAGAAAGTATTGAGGGAGTATCACTTTCACATCAGTGATGATCACACACATTCTACTGAGTTTTTGCAAGGTTTCTTTTAGATGTCCTATGCTGATCTAGCTAGTAGGGGCATATCATTTAGTAAACATATCATATGGTCAGATAAATATACATCTGAATTCAAGAACGCCAAATTTTTTTACAGGTTGAGCAAGATGCATAGGATTAGTGGTGTTCAACATATGTGGAACTTCTCAGAGGCTGAGCATGGAAAGGGGGAGCATGATGGAGCAGGTGCATGTATCAAAAGATCCCTTGCATGAGAAGAGTTAAAGTACAAAGACAGTGTAAAGTTGACAGATGCAAGATCAATTGTCGAGTGGTGCAATCATGCAATGGGTCCAAGTAGTCAAGGTAATTCTTTAGTTCATATATTTTTTCATTTAGTAGATGATACTAACATTGCAAAATATGAGGATTGTTGTACACTAATAGGATCGAGCGAGTTACAGTCTTTTAGAAGCTTCAATATAGGTACATGGACTATCCATACACATAAGATGGCATGCTTTTGTTTTGCATGTACACTTGAAGCATGGAATGATTGCAAGTCAACAGAGTGGGTTGACGAATGGTCTATAAGAGGTCTAACCCCACTTGACACTTATCAGCTCCTGATGGCTCTACAAATCATTGAGATGAAATCATGCGTTGACTTTGATCATGTATCAGACCTTGTAGAACTAGGTAATATATCTTATAGGTTTTATTTTGATGTTCATTAAATACATCTAACAAGATGAACATATCAATGCAGGGAACATATATGCGGTGATTGCAAATGAAGAAAATGAAGAGGGTATAGATTATTACCTGTATCATCATATTGAGGCCAAAAAGAAATTGGAGGCCCCAATTATAAATGGATAAAATATAGAATATCCGACAGGTTCGGTGGTTGTTACTAGAACATGGCTTAGAAGGTACCTAATTAAGAATGTTGCAGTTTTGTTGTTTGAGGACTTCAGCACACATCGAAAGATTATTCACTACTCAAACCTTGTCATCACCACCAATGTTCATTTGATTAAATATAAGGGAAGATTTGCAAACAAGAACTTGTGGAAAGTGTGTTAGTCTGACCATGAGGCAATATTTGACACAATAAAGAGTAGAGCAGACCTAGATGGTTCCCTAGATTGATTGGTAAGTATGCACATTGAATTTGTAAAGTCATGTTATCAATCATTTATTTATTTCAAGCATTTAAGTTTGATTGTATAAGGTTTTTAAAAATTGTATTAATGTAGATATGCAAAATGATGGTTATATGTTGCTCTCTATTTGGTGTAGAGGCACCAAGCTTCGATGGTTGTCATTAGGGTGATGAAGTATTTTTTTGCTTGGATAAGGTCATATAGACCATTTATTGATGTAATAAGTCTATTTTAGTGGTTATTAGTGAGTTGGAAGGTTTTAGTTGAAAATTTACTAAATTAGTGCAAAGTGTCATTTTAAAAATTTTGAAGTGCAAGAAATGCATAGTGGGGAAGCTGAATGGTCAGGGAAGGCCAAAGGTCACTTGTGGCATTGGTTTTCAATAAATTATTGATTAAGGGAGTTCAATATATGTATGTGAATCTCGAATGAAGGAGTGTGTGGATAAGAGTGGAAGATTTTGTACAAGCATTGATCAATAAAGCTCTATTTTCTTTGTAAATCTGAGTTTTTTTTCTCTTTTTCAGTGTTGTAGCAGTCAATCGCATGAGACCGTATTGAAGGTAATGGAATAAAAGTGTTTTTATTTGGGTATAGGGATGTGTTATCCACATTTTGGTTTTTGTGGCATTGAAATCCATCTTGTTTTGAGCTCTTAGGGTGGATTTTACTATAGGTAGGTCTGGAAATCTAAATTTCAAGTTTTGAGGTCATCAAGTGATTTAATGGCTCATTCCACCTAATGTATATATTGTAGCTCAGTGGAATGAGTCTATTAGGTGGGGAATAGGTTAGAAGATGATTCTTGGAGCAGGGGAGATCATTTTGGAGTGATGGCATGTAGCCTTGGGTGTGAAAATGTGTGATTTTGAGTGGTTTTAGAGTGTGAATGGATGAAATTCGTTGGGGCAGTAATTTGTGAGAGTATTTTGAGCATGTACATACATAATATGGTATGTTTGGGGTGTTTCATGTGAGATTTAATTGTGGGAAGAGTGATTTTGAATAAGGCTCCTTAGAAAACCTAGGTTTGGTGGCTTGAGAGTGAGGGTTTAGTGGATTGGTAGCTTGGTGAGTAGTTGGAGCTCTAAAAATTGTGAAATCTTAAGGTTGATAACCTATTTAATGAATTTCCATGGTGTTTTCATTGATTGTGGGTGTTTGGGAAGGTGTCTCTTTGGAAAAGAGGCCTAATTGGCCTAGTTGCCCCTACGGTATACTGGGATTTTGGAGAATACATTGAAAAACACATCTTTAGGCCTCCTGTGACCTTATGACCATTTTAAACACCCTTTGTTTAAGCCTTCACATGCTTAGAAATACTTAATATTATTCTTCCCCCAAACTTCACCCACTTTTAGTCTCTAAAACCTCAAATTTCCATTAAAAAATGCACTTCTCTCAACTAGGGCTTCATGCCCAAACATACACATGACCTCACTAGTCCTTGCAAACCTTTAAACACATCAAACCCCACCATATCTCATGAAAACCAACTAGTTCTAGCCTTCTTCAAAACAAAATCTTCAATCTGCTACTTCAACCCATGCCTTTTAGGCCTGAATTCATGCATTATATACTTGCTTGTTATTTGAATTATCATTAACAAAATTATATATTAACTTATATGTTTATCTTATTTTCCTCTTGTAGGAG
The DNA here is from genome assembly GCA_007258455.2 of Sequoia sempervirens. NCBI lineage: Eukaryota > Viridiplantae > Streptophyta > Pinopsida > Cupressales > Cupressaceae > Sequoia > Sequoia sempervirens. The sequence goes on from VDFB02281492.1 coordinate 1,057,531,941, forward strand.
TAGGTGTTGGAACACTTGAAGGAGTAGGTGTTGAAACACCTTAGGGAGGAGGTGTTGAACACCTAAAGGAGATAAAGAAAAAGAGATGCCTAAAGAGGTATGTGTTTATTTTATTTTGTGTTTGGTAAATATGTTCCTATTATCGACAATTGTATGCTAACTTGTATCAATTTGATGTTTTTGTTCACATATATAGATTGGCATTGCAAAAGTTGGTATGATTGGTTCTTTGAGAGGGGCATATTCTAGGACTCATGATAGTTTGAAGAGACATATATATGAGGTAATCAAGATTTCAATTTTAGAGTTCAATTATAATTCAATATATATTGATTTTGATGTTAATTATTCAATTTTAAATTATATAATATAACTAATCTCAATTGTGCTTTGAATTTTTCTTGTGCAGTTACCTTCAAAGCCAAAGAGTGCTTCAAAGAGGCTCCATTTTGATGATTCACCAATAGTTTAGGATGAGATAGACATTTTGGCATGTATATTTTGAATAAATATCAAGATGGCATATGCCACATTTTGTAAAACTTTGTTTGAGTTGGCGTTGATGCCATTTTTGTATATGGACATACACTTGATTATTGGATAATTTGATCATCATGTGCATGTTTAAACTATTTAAAAATTTAATCTTGAGCAATGGTTAAATATAAATGTACAATAGCATAAAAAGTAATGGTTATATTATATAGTTGACAATAAAAAATAATGAATAATGGTTAAATTATATCATATATTGCTTAGTTATATTATGGTTAAATTATATAGTTTAAACAACTTTGAAGACAAGAACAATGGTAAAGTTTAACATTTTAACTTTAAAGTTTAAATACACAAATCTCATTGTCTCACACTACATATTTCATATTGCATTATCATTACATATTGAAATTCAAAAAATATCATAGTTTTATGTTGATAAACATGCCAAAGTGATGTAGAGCAGGGTGGAAAACTCTCAACAAATCAACTACTATTTAATCTTCCTTCCAGATGAAAAACACCATTGGAAAGTCATGACCAGGGTACATAAGCACTAAATCAACAATCATCTTCCAATGAAACACTCACCAACACTCCAAAACTCAAAACCCTCACTTCTGACAAGTTTCAAGGGGGGTTTATTGAAAACCTCACCTCCAAACCTCTCGTCATGATTTCAATGCCTCCAACACCTTCAAATATGTCCGCCCTTTCTTAATTAACTCTTACAAAGTGCTACCTCAAGTGTTTTCCATCACTACCTACTCTTAACCTCCAAATTTCACTCAAAACACACATTCTTGACAACTAGGAATCATTCCCAAACCCCCAAATGGCCACCCTTGCTCCTAAAATCATGCACATATGCCCCCTACACCTAATTATTCCATTCCAATAAGTTAAAGTAGAGTAAAATGGGTGGAAAAGACATTTGGTGGAAATTTACATGCTACCCCTCTGGAAAAAGTATGAATTTAGGCCTAGGAGGCATAGTTCGAAGTAGCAGATTAAAAAATTAGTGTGGAAGAAGGTTAGAACCTAGTTGTTTTAGTGTTATCAGGTGGAGTTTGATGTGATAGAAGGTCTACAAAGGCATGGTAGGTCATTTGGATATTTGGGCTTGAAGCCCTAGTTGAACAAAGAGTTAAAATGGGTGAAATTAAGAGGCTTTAAGAAGGAAATGTGTTAGAAATTTTGGGGCAGCATAATTTGAAGGTGAATTAAGTTTGTGCAGGGTGAAATAAGAGTGTTTGAAAATATTTTGAGGTTGAATGAGGTTTGGAGATGGGTTTTTGAATAAACACCTACTTATTTGGTGAAAAATGAGGGTTTCATGAAAGAGGGTCTTAGCAAGTGAGTTTTGACTCAATGGTTGAAGAATTTGTGGTTTTTGAGGCATTTTGAGGACTTTCCAATGGTATTTTGACTGGGTAGCAAGATTGAAGGAGAGTTCCTTTGTTAAAGTGGGCTAATTGGAGCCCCTTTTCGAGCGTTCAAGGTCAGTTTGATGGTATGGTTCCAAAGTAAGTACATGTGATTTTGTGATATGTTTAAAAGTGCCCTAATGGGTTCCAAGGAGTCATTTATACCATTTTATGATATAAGGAGTCCTTTTATAGGTCTTTAGGTGGTTGGAAGGTTTAAGTTGTAAAATATTGCAAAAAATTCAAAATTGTGTAAAAGTTGTCAAAATTGCAACTTATTATTAAATGGTGGAAGTTAAAGATTCATCTTGTTGTAGTTTGTGGGGAAAGTAGTTGGAAGTTGTTTAGTCATGTTTAGGCATAGTCCTCTTTTGCACCCAAATGCACCGAATCACTTTGAGCTACATTCAACCGGCTAAATCCCTTAAGAGTTTGAAGTGCAAAATGGCTGCAAACTTTAGCATGATATTACTCGAGTGCCATGATGCCTCCATTGTGGCCTCCTAGACATTTGTGTAAGTGTGTTTTGTGATCTTGTTATTTACGTTGTTATTAGATTGTGTAGTGAACGTGAGATTTTAATGGCTTTGTTAAGTCAGTTAATTGAATTAAAATCGAGCACCAATTAATTTATTTAGGTAAGGGATTTAAACAATAGATCAATCTTGTGAAATATAAGTAAATAGTGAATTAGTAAATAAGTTAACTTGTTTTATTAGAAGTATTATTGTAATGGTAATTAATAACAATTAATAATTTATTATGCGAGGATAATTATAGGGATATGATAAAGCAATGTGATTCTAATCAAATCCGGAAGATAAGATTTCAAACTAAAGTAAAAGCAATCAAAATTAGAAAAAAGATGGAGAAAAGTTAATGCGTGCACATGCACGACTTCAAACAAAAGACTTGCTATTTTTATTTCTTTTGATTGATTTTCTTTGTCTCGGAGATAAGATGATTGTTTTAATATAGTAATCTAAAATGGGAAAGAGAACTACAGTTCCTATTTTTTGGGGATATTGCTTTCGAATGGGATTTAATTTGGGGGTGTTCATGATTGAAGGGGGGTTTTATGCATCCAACGGATCGAAAAACAAGGGGGGAGTTTAAGAATTCAAAAAAAGAGAGACTTTCAAAAAAAAAAAAAAAAGAGGGCAAGAGATTAGGGTTGGAAGGTGGGGGAAAACGATCTGGAAAACATTTGTCCTGGCAATGGCTTTGGATTTCAGGTATGTCTGTGTGGCGGTGCTCCTTCTTCTAGCTTTGGTCATTGGCGCTAATGTCCAGGAGAAAGCATGAGAGGTTGCATACAAATAAGAGAGATTGTTAAAAACCTCCTCAACTCTCTGTTCACATGAACAGTCTGAAATATTATTCGACCTTGCATTTGCTACTTCTAGTAGCACGAGGCAGATTTAAGCCTACCACAGTGGTTCTTGAGGATATCAATATGGCAGTGGATTAGAAATGAATGGGAGCGATGAAAATGCGGTAGAGGGAAATGGAAAAGAAATGGCCTGTTACTGAATAACAATAAAAAGATGGGGCCCAAGCCGTCGAATGTCAAAAGAACACACACTGTCACGGCAGGAAGCAAGGTATAGATTACCAGCCACAGCGATAAGATGATCTGTAGGAAGTGAATCTATGCAAATGATCAGGTAACCACTTAGATAGATGACATTGTTATAGTTTCCTTTTAGTGGCTTTATGTCTAGCTAGAAATATATCAATTTAATTTCATAGGATTATTCAATCGCATCTTAAATTGGGTATTCTATTGGGTCAGCGAATTGGTTCTTCCACTGGGTGTTATGGCTTTGAGATCTTGTTTCTTTATGGCTCCTTTACTTCTTTTCCTTGAGCGAATCACTCCTCTCGAGCCACCTATGCTATAGATATTGTATTGTTCTTTTAAACCACAATCCTCATATCTTATTCGTAAAGAATCAATGTCATTTCTCACAATACACCTCATGCTTTTTATCTCGATCATACCAGTCATTTGAGTTCGAGTCACTTGGCTTTGTAACCCCGTTTCCCTTATAGATCTATTTCCTTGTATCTGAATTCAAATACTACACTGAACTTTTCAGAGAATTTTCCATGTACATAACAGATTCCCCCTCCCATCTTGGCTCGATAGAATAAATTATTATAATTATATTCTTCATGGCAAGGGTGTCAAAATTCTGCACCTCCCTTTTGAATGAGTTTTTCGATTATCGGTTGTCTAGGATTTTATATATATGTCCTTTTAGATTGAGAGAATTGTTCTTGTTATTAATCTACATCGGCCACTCCCCTATTTCCTCAAGCCTACTTCAATGCTATCTTTCTTTCAGTTTAATATTATAGTTATGCCATTCATTCGGGACATATTGGGAAATCGATATATAGAACAAACTCTATTATCCTAACTCCTTTGGTCCGGCATTAATATCTTCGTCTAACCTGACCACGACCTCCATGATCTACCATGCCACTAATAGGAAAATCTAATCTTTATTTTAGGACACAATATTTTACAATGTGCCTTAATGTGTGGGTTTAACATCTACGCTGGACCTCTTCTAATCTCTGTTTCATTTAGCAGTGTTCACCACTTCATTTTGCAATCATTTTTCATCTGTCTAGCTGGGCGCTTGAGCCATCATTCTTATCAAATTTTTTTCCCACTGAGTCAGTGCACTTTATTATTGCGCAAGCCTAGTTTTAGATTGTTTCATTTAGCCTTCTTATTATCTCAACCATAGGTGATTCATGTATCGACCATTTGAGTCAAACAGAAGTCTTAGAGTGGTAAGAAAAATGTTAATTATACTCTTTTTTCCCTTGAGACATGTTGCTTTTTGAATGCCTAAAGGGTTGAGAATAAAACAACTTTCCATCGATTCTTCCTAAGGAAAAAGGGGTTCATGGGATTTTAAGTAAAGATAGGTTTTCAAGTGAATAAAGTGGGTTAAATAATATTCTACCCTTTTAGGTTAAAATATTCCCTTATTACCTCTATTAGGTGAATCTTAATAGGTCAGATTTGTTTTTTTTATGTAAAAGAATATTCTCATATTTAGATTTTGAAGGAGTATTTCTTTGAAAGAGTTAATAATTTTTAGATGTAAATTTTTATGTTCCTAATATTTAGTGAATTAATAAAGTAAATAAAAAAAATAAAAAAACAAAAAAAAGGGTCCATTATTATTTAAAAGTTAAGAAATTAGAACATTGTTATCATAATTAGATTTCTTATGAATAAAATTTGCTTACTTTTATAATTATTATTTTTATTTGGTTACATCTATGCTGAAAGTGTCCTTCTTAGATAGAATAATTGTTAAGCTAAATAATGTAGTTAATTGGATAGTTTGTACTCATCAATAATAAGGGAACTTAAATAGTTAGATTGTCGGTGGCTTTGTGAATTTACTATGCAACGTTTATGTATTTTACTCTTAAGGAGAATTAGTTAAATGAATTTAAAGTGAAAGATGTGAAATGTGTTTACAAGTAGGTTTAGAGCAGCTTTAGGTATTATTCATGAGACATTTATGAGTTAAGTATTATTGTCAAGTATCATCATCAAATTAACTAATATACATCATTGAATAAATAGTGCTTACGATATTGTCTCCTTGATGTTAAATAGAGTCTTGCTTAGATCTAAATAAATAGATTCTCTTGTAAATATCCATGCCTTTATAATCATCTAATAGTTGTTATGTTAATGTGTGTGTTTTCCATGGGAATGATGGGTCAGATTGTGTACATTGGATTATGTGTGGAGGTTATGTTTGGTTAGTATAGTATGTAGTCTTTAATTATGGTCGGAAGGTAAAGTATTTTGTGTTTGGGTCAATAGATTGTTCAAAGATTTTATGTTGTGAGTTTCTTATGTGATATTGTAAGCGTTCTTGGAAAAGTGAATTTCATGGAGGTTGTGGTTGCTTGTTCGTGTTGGTTATTGTATGATTTGATGGTTTATCTTGTCATGACTTTTCCTTGAGTTGATTTTGGTTGGAATCCTTTTTGAATATCTTGAAGTCTTGGATGTTTGATGAGTATGACCTTCTAATTTTATTTTGATTTGACGAGCTTTTATTCATTGGGTTGGTGTTGAAGTTGGCTTGAAGCCCCGTATCATTGACAAACTCTTATTGCTTCATTTTACCCTCATTTGTGGATTGTTGTTCTTTTGATTTCCAGAGGCTTGAGATTTTTGTCAGTTGATGTTCTCTCTTTATGTGCCCTTGATGAGGCAAGTGTTTTGATATCGTGATTTTAAAAGGGTTGTACATGAATTGTTGAGACATTGATTATGTGTTTATAGCGAGATGGTTAATGCCTTGCGTAGTTTGGTCTTGAGATTTTTTGTTTTTCAGTTACGATACAACCCTTTCCTGCTTTGAGATATGTTAGGGGTCATAGGGAGAGTGGCTCTTCGTGGGCGCCGGCACCTCAGGATGAGGAAGGGCTCAGGATAACCCATGAAAGAATAATTAAATAAGTGATAACCTAAACAATAGAATTTAGGGGGATGGGTAGTAAAACACACAAGATAATTAAAACTAGATTTCCTCATCTATGCATTAGGGCTACCATAGACTAGTGATGGACTGAGAAGGCCGTGGTCAGCGAAGTTGTAGTCTCGTCTTCATGAGAGATTATTGGCTCCGCATTAGCTGCCCTATGGTGCCGGCGCCTCAGTGAGGAGGAAGGGCCAGGAGATCCATAGATGGGTGCCGGCGCCTCAGTTGGAGGAAGGGCCAGGAGAATCCCGTGGGAGCTATGCGATGACACTCTCCACTAGACACCCTTGTTCTTGTTTCTTGTCACCCTTGGATATTGTAATCTTTATGTTGTTTCAGATTTTTGTGAAAATGATTTATGAATGTTCTTTGGTGACTTGCTTAATTGTTAGTGCTTGGGTTAAATGTGATGAGTTTCGTAGCTTTATTTGATCTTATTGACTCATGAATGTTGTTGATTATGTCATTGTAATCCTTGTTTTGTGATACCTTTGTTTGGCGTTGAGTCTTGTGGTTCCCTGTTGGATGTTCTTGGTTGAGGTCTCTTCTTGTCAGCTCCTTAGCACGGGGGGTGGGTCTTCGGACCCATGTGGTCAGGTGGAACGTGCTAAGCACCCCATTGGGTCCCCAGTCAAGGATCGAGAGGTGCGGATTGGTGCTGTTGCGGTAACTCCAGAGTTGTACCATTCTATTATGTCATGTGGTTCCTGCCCTTATTGGGAAACATGTTTGTATTATTGTAAGACTTGAACAGTGTAAAGTAATGAAAAGGATGTGATGTAATATTTATCATTGGTAAACCTTGTGTGGATATGTATCCATATCAGATGTTATTCAAAGTATTGTATTTATTTAAGTGAATGGTTCTTATTGATGGTTTTATATATATGCTTTGTCATGGATTAGATTTGGCTTTCATTCTATATCATTGATGTATGGCATTAAGTTTCGTAATGTATCCTCGTATACCCCAAGGGACGTAAATGATATTGGGTTTGTTTAAATGAATTTTCATGTCATAACTTTTGTGCATCTCATGCATGTTAGTTTTACTTTAAAAAAAAAAAAATTGTGTGGTAATTGTTGCTTTAGCTGTCCCTTTGGGGTTCGCACGACGGGGCATTACATATTACTCGAACACCATGATGCTTAGATACTTGTTATATAATCCTATGGGATAATTTTGAGCCCCTCTACAATAACCTTTCTTAGTTTTCACCATCTCGAAGGTGTTTTTCCTATAGTGGTGAGATTTCACTTGGGGAAAAAGTTGTCAAATGCAAGTAGTGCAAAGTTGCAAAGTGGTGCAACTTTCATTTTGCAATTTGTGTGACCAAAATAACTATTTCAACACATCCGAGTGGGTACATTTACACTAGGCATGGTCCTCTTTCATAGCTAAACGCGCTGAATCACTCTGAGCTACGTTCAACTAGCTAAATCCCTTAAGAGTCTGAAATGAGAAATGACTGCAAACTTCAACATAACATTACTCGGACACCATGATGCTTACAAAATTATCATATAAGCCTATGGGATCATGTTGTGCCCCTCTACAATGAAATCTCTTGGTTTTCACTATCTAAGATGTGTTTTCCTGTGGTGGCGAGATTTGACTTGGGGAAAAGTTGTCAATTGCAAGTAGTGCAAAGTTGCAAAGTGGTGCAACTTTTGTTTTGCAACTCGTGTGACCAAAATAATTGTTCCAACGAATCTAAGTGGGTACGTTTATGATAGGAAGGGTTCTCTTTCACACCCAAATGCGCCGAATCACTCCAAGCTACGTTCAACTAGTTGAATCTCTTAAGTGTCTAAAGTGCAAAATGGCTACAAATTTTAGAATGATGTTACTCAGACACCGTGATGCTTAGAAACTTCTCATTTGAGCCTATAGGATCATGTTGTGCCCCTCTACAATAAAATATCTTAGTTTTTGTTATCTCAAAGGAATTTTCCTATAGTGGCAAGATTTTGCTTGGAGAAAAAGTTGTCAAATGCAAGTAGTGCAAAGTTGCAAAGTGGTGCAACTTTCATTCTGCAACTCATGTGACCAAAATAACTATTCTGACACATCCAAGTGGGTAAGTTTATGCTAGGAATGGTCCTCTTTTGCACCCAAACATGTTGAATCGCTCTGAGCTATGTTTAACCAGCTGAATCCCTTAAGAGTTTGAAGTGCAAAATGCTTGCAAACTTCAACATGACATTACTCGAACACCATGATGCTTAGAAAATTCTTGTCTAATCCTATGTGATCGTCTTGTGCCCCTCTATAATAAAGTTCCCCTCTATAATAACCTATCATTTTTTGCTATCTTAGAGGCATTTTCCTGTGGTGGCGAGGTTTTGCTTGGGGAAAAAGTTGTCAAATGCAAGTAGTGAAAAGTTACAAATTGGTGCAACTTTCATTTTGCAACTCATATGACCAAAATAACTATTCAAATGCATCTGAGTGGATAATTTTATGCTAGGAATGGTCCTCTTTAGCACCCAAATGTGCTGAATCGCTCCGAGCTACGTTCAGCTGGTTGAATCCCTTAAGAGTCCAAACTATAAATGGCTGCAAACTTTAGCATGATGTTACTCAAACACCGTGACAATTAGAAACTTCTCATCTAAGTCTATGAGATCATGTTGTGCCCCTCTACAATAACCTCTCTTGGTTTTTTCTATCTCGGAGGCTTTTTCCTATGGTGGCTAGATTTCACTTAGGGAAAAAGCTGTTAAATGCAAGTAGTGCAAAGTTGCAAAGTGGTGCAACTTTCATTCTACAAATCGTGTGACCAAAATAACTATTCCAACACATTTGAGTGGGTATTTTTACACTAGGCATGGTCCTCTTACACACCCAAATGTGTCGAATCACTCCGAGCTACGTTCAACTGACTAAATCCCTTAAGAGTCCAAAGTGCAAAATGGTTGCAAACTTTATCCTAATGTTACTTGGCATTGTGATGCCTAGAAACTTCTTGTTTGAGTCCATGGGATTTTTTTGTTCCCCTCTACAATAACCTCTCTCAGTGTTTTCTATCTCAGAGGCATTTTTTTGTGGTAGCGAGATTTCACTTGGAGAAAAAATTGTCAAATGTAAGTAGTGCAAAGTTGCAAAGTGGTGCAACTTTCGTTTTGCAACTCGTGTGACCAAAATAACTATTCCAATGTTTTTGAGTGGGTAAATTTATGCTAGGAATGGTCCTCTTGCACACCCAAATGCACCGAATCACTTTGATCTACATTCAACCGGTTGAATCTCTTAAGAGTTTGAAGTGCAAAATGATTGCAAACTTCAACATGACATTAATTGAACACCATGACACTTAGAAACTTCTCATCTTAGCCTATGGGATAATTTGGTTCCTCTCTACAATAACCTCTCTTTGTTTTTTCTATCTCAGAGAAATTTTCTTGTGGTGGCAAGATTTCACTTGAAGAAATAGTTGTCAAATACAAGTAGTGCAAAGTTGCAAAGTGGTGCAACTTTCATTTTGCAACTCATGTGACCAAAATAACTATTCCAACACATCTGAGTGGTATTTTTATGCTAGGAATGGTCCTCTTTCAAACCCAAACATGCTGAATCACTCTGAGCTATGTTTAATTGGCTAAATCTTTTAAGAGTCCGAAGTGCAAAATAGCTACAAACTTCAGCATGACATTACTCGGACACCATGATGCTTAGAAACTTCTTGTCTAAGTATATAAGATCATGTTGTACCCCTCTACAATAACCTCTCTCAATTTTCACTATTTTGGAGGTGTTTTCCTGTGGTGGTGAGATTTCACTTGGGGAAAAAGTTGTCAAATGCAAGTAGTGCAAAGTTGCAAAATAGTGCAAATTTCATTTTGCAACTCGTGTGACCAAAATAACTATTCCAATGCATCCAAGTGGGAACATTTACACTAGGCATGCTCCTCTTTCATACCCAAACATGTCGAATCACTCTAAGCTATGTTCAACCAACTCAATCCCTTAAGAGTTCGAATTGCAAAATGACTGCAAACTTCAGCATGACATTACTTAGACACTTTTACACTTAGAAACTTCTCGTCTAATCCTATGAGATCGTGTTGTGTCCCTATACAATAACCTTTCTCTGTTTTCTCTATCTCAGAGGCCTTTTCCTGTGGTGGTGATATTTCGCTTGGAGAAAAAATTGTCAAATGCAAGTAGTGCAAAGTTGCAAAGTGACACAACTTTTGTTATGCAACTCATGTGACCAAAATAACTATTCCAATGCATCTGAGTGGGTATGTTTATGCTAGGCATGGTTCTCGTTCACACCCAAATTCATCGAATCGCTCTGAGCTACATTCAATTGGCTAAATCCCTTAAGAGTTCGAAGTGAAAAATGGCTGCAAACTTTAGTATGATGTTACTTAGACACTGTGATGCTTAGAAATTTCTTGTCTGAGCCTATGGGATCATGTTGAGTCCCTCTACAATAACCTCTCTTAGTTTTCGCTTGGAAGTAAAATAAGCATGTCTAAGTCAAGAGAAAGTCTGCCCAATCTTGGCAAGGCACAAGCAAAGTCCACCATGCCCATGGTCAAGGAAAATGTCCAAGATGATGCAAAGTATGCTTGGGAAAGAAAATATATGTCCAAATTGCTATCAAGTCCAACCTTGGCTTGAATAATGGTTGTCCAAGACAAAGGTAAAGTCCTCTAAACTCAAAGCATACATGGTAAAGACAACATAAAGTCGGCCCAACTCAAAGCATACATGAAAAAGACAACTTAAAGTCTGCCCCAAGCTGAAAATAGGAGATGGTAAACATATCTTGAAGTCTGCCTTAGGCCAAGAAAGAAAAGGTCAAGCACTTGATGAAGTCTGCCTTGCACAATGGCATGCACATGAAGAAGTCCGCCCAAGGTTGAAGTGAGGATGTCAAGAATGAAGCCAAGTCCACCAAGAAGTGGCAAGACACAAGTAAAGTCTGCCCAACCTTGGAAAAGAACAAGTAGAGTCCACCTAGCCAAGAGGAGGAAAGAAAACTAAAAAATTAGTGAAGTATTGATACCTTTGGGAGAAAAACTTAGAAAATTGGGTAAGTGTTGATACCTTGGAGAATAAAATTTCAAAATTTAGTTAAGTTTCAAGGAAATTCCCTAAGTGATGAGAAATTTTTCCCAATATTTCCAAGCAATCATGAAGTTTTCCAAGGCTAAAATGAAGATGTCTTGCCAAGTCCAAAGTCTGCCCAAGAATGGCCTGTTGATCATTAAGTCTGCCTAGTTAGTAGGGAAAGTAGCTTGCCAATGAGGAAGTCCACTCAAGCATAATAGAAAAATGGCTTGAAATGTGCCAAACTCTACCAAGTTTAGAAGCAAACATGGAAAATTTTTCCAAGAGGAAACAAAAAAATGGCTAAGTGTGGAATTTTCCTAGAACAAAAGAATCAAATTTTGACTAGGTCTTGGAAAGAAAACATGAACAATGAAGAGGAATAAAGAGGAAAAGTAAAAAGGAAATGAACAAAATCCTTATTAGTTATTAGTTATGCAATGTGAAGTAATTGCATAACTGCTTAGGTCAACTTTGTAAAACTATATTGTAATTGAATTTTTTTCATCTATCAACATCTGGTTATTAGTTATGCAGTGTGAAGTAATGCTTTGACTTTGAAAGATGTGCAATAAAATGTAATCAACGATATGAATATAAACTACAAAAAAATATTTTTTACAATTCATTAATTAAAATCTTTATTTTATTTGCTCTCTATATCTCTATATGCTATGGAAATACCTTTCAATTTCAAAATAAATAGATTTTATCTCTTGTTCTATAATTTTTTACATTTTTCTAAATATGATTTTTTCCCGACTTTTTAAAAAACTCTTATGCTTTTGGTTTGTCAAAATTTTCCCGAAAAGATTTTTGCTGCTATGCATTGGAAGCATGAAGCATACATGTGAATACAGACAATATATGTGAAGTATGCATGTGAATAAGTGAAGCATACATGCGAATAAGTGAGCCACACGTAATTGAAGCATTCCAAAGGATACAAACCACCAGGAATGGAGCTTATTGAGAATTAATCAACAATAATTAATTAAGCATTAGATGTAAACAAAATCCATTCCTAGAATATTCAAGCATATGATTTACACAATACGCATGATAACATCATTCAAGAATGGTAGTAGCAAAATAATATTTTTTTAATCAAAAAGTCGTAAGGCTATACAATGATATATATTGATAAAATTATATATAATATATTCAAAAAATCCATATAGACTTAGTACAAAGGATCCATATTATGGACATAAAATGTCACGTATATATCGATAGTACAAAACATATGTTTCAAAATGCCACATAGGCATACAACAAACGACCCTAATACAACCATTTCCCTCTAGGGGAAGGAAATAGATCCTGTGTTGCCTTCAAAATTTGGCTGGATGGAGTGACTAATGGTTCTCTGGTCTTTCGAACACACTCGCTAGTCCTCTCCTCTTCACTTTGGACCTTCAACTGATAGAATAAAATGTAAATATGATAATACACAGAAATTGAATTGTAGAATGACATATAACAAAATATAATCAATTAATGATATCAAGTTTCCACAATCCATAATGTTAATTGCTAAGTGATTGATGGTTTCAATTGTGTGTGAATTTTTTGCATCAACGTTTCTGATCACACTCCATGATCCATCATTAGGATGACAACAAAGAGCAAGAAGGAGAACGTTTATGGTCTCCTTCTTACTCTTTGTCGTCATCTCGATGATGGATCACAGAGTGTGATATGAAATGTTGATGCACAAAATCTACACACAATTGAAACCAAAAATCACTTAGCAATTAAAATATAATCACTTACTGCATACAGATAGTCATCATTCACATTTACATCATTACCATGTCTATGATCTGGAGTGACAACCACCTGTAGCAACCATCAAGATAGAAATTAAGCTACACAAAAGTATCATGAAAATTTTCTATAATAGACCATACAAGAGAAAATATAATGTTAAATCAACTAATCTATTGCATACCTCTCTCAATCGATCAAAATTGGCTATTTTTTGCAACAACTCTGTGGTCCACCAACATCACCAAGGCTGTCTGATGTCAACATCTACAAATGGTAAATGAAAGAGTAAATGGTAGAGTGAACTATTAAATGTTAATGGATTGGGATTAGGAAGGAATAAAGGAACAAAAAGTGAATTAGGAGAAGATAATGTGACAAAGTCAAGAAATACAAATGCAATGTTTGTGTTTCTCAACAATTTTTTAGATTTGTATATGCAAAATTATGAAAACTAGTTAACATTGTTTTACAACACCATTATTGAATAAAGGCTACTTGAGTGTAAGTTGTTTGAGGAAATGAATTGTGAGCTGTGGAGGTTGAAGGTCCACCAGGAAACTATTTGAAACCCAAAGCATGTTATGAGAAAAACATTCAAATATAACATTCAACTGTTCAAATGTAATAATAATATCTTTAATACTAGTTGATACCTATGGACTCAATGTTGAGCATGAATAAGGGTCTGTAGGAATGGGGCATGTCTCATGAACATTCCGACCCTGAAATTTCATCATATTGAAATTCTACTAATTTACTTATTCTTAAATTTCAAAATATAATTTAATAAACAAACTTAAATGAACTTGCTGAATTTTACTTGAGTGCCAATGTCAAATGTATCATTCAACAAATCATCTGTGAAAGCCATCACCTCTACAATTGATGTAGGTTGTGTAGCTGCATCCCAAGCACTCTGATAATCGTACGTGCAAACTACACCACAAGCACTACAATGGTGGGGTGGAGCTCAGGGGCTACACATCTCCTCCACACTAGGTTCTACTAGAGGCCTCACACATTGAAAAATGGTTTGGGTGAGTAAGCCAATCGACTCCAGCATGTCCACCTCTACATTATCCTTAACAATGGAAGGAATGGAGACATGCTCCACCATGGGTCTGGCCAAGGGTCTCAATGCCAACTATGGATTACGTCGTGCAACATGTCTATCATGTGTTGAGCACCCACCTCTACCCTAAAAGTCTAAGATGTCAAAATAATTTGGGATCTTATTGAGGATAAAATCAAAATAGAGTTTCCTCAAAAAGTATTGTGGTACCTCATGGTTATTGCATGGAGGTTGGTCAAATACCATCCACCACCACTCCAAAAATTTATTTTTAATTAACTTATGGTGGCACCAATGGATGGGGACCTCCTGCATGTATGAGAAAAAAGGTGCATTGGTTTTTGGGTCTGTAAATAGGGCACACAAGTCAGCTTTGCTATTTTTTTGTTTTTTAACATCTGCATATGACAAACCACTAGCATAATATTGTCTCATCTCACGCCTCTTGTTTGACCAAAAATTTATTCTCTCACTCATTTCTCCTACATGAGATACAATTGACTTCAATGATTCAACAATCCCTCTCCTATAAGGGTGGGTTTTAGCATGCTCAGTTAATCTTCCAATTGATTGTTCAATGTCTCTTTTATTGTTTTCAATTTGATTTAAAATATTTTCTTGTGTTCCTTGAGGATCCTATGATTTGATGGAGGAGTTTTAGGTTTTTCTTGTATAGGAGGCTCTTCCCGAGGGCGTGACTGTGAATTCTCAATGTTTGGAGGTGGAGATTCATTCCCTAAGAATTAGAGAAAAAAATTATTATAAAAACCTATTTCAATCTGCATTCTAAATCAAATTTGAAATAAATAGAATAAAAATACATACCTCTTCGCAATCTTCGACGTCTCTAACGTGTTGGTGGAATCCTCATGAAAAATAGCAAGCTAAGGATGCAAATAATGGATGATATTTGGTGAGCGCGAGTTTTAGACCTCAAATCCTCCAAGCCAAGTTGCGGGTTGAAGTGAAATGAGGGTTTCAAATACGTTTTTTGCTTTTATTCAAATTTTTCATTTGGCACATGCCAAATTTGGCATGCGCCAAATGGCCAATTTCAAACTTTTTTTGTGAATTTTTCTAATTTGGCACCTAAATTGTGTCACAAAATTGTGCACTTACCCTAAGACAAACCAAAATTGAGGAAAGAAAACCAACAATCTTTTTTCTTGATTGGTGTTGATCACTAGTCCACCCAGGCGCTCCTACACTATGGATGGAGAAAACATGAGTATTATGGGAGACATAGTATTATAGATCACTTTAAGTAGGGAATGTTGTTTGATGTTATAAAATAACTTGCATGTAATGGAATAACTTGCACAAGAGAAGAAGATAATATGAAATATACTAGAAATACTTGATAGTAATATTCCACTTTGAGGGGGAAACCTCGTAAATCACTTCAAGGGGGATATCTCCAATAGTCTTCAACAAGAAAAAAATTCAGCATTATGATAATAACTAACCTCTACCTCCTATATATACCATACTTTACCAATGATATCACCTAGGCTGGCTTAGACAACAACATATAATCCCTAAGTTGACATAATTAACTAAATAATAATATAATAATAAAATGATAAAATGAAGGATTAAAAGGTAGCCAGAAGCCAACTACTCATAACCCATTAGACACTATAAGATTATGGGCATAAAATTTCCCACCCTCTTTATGAAATATTTCCCCTCAATGCTAATTAATTATGGACGCTTTTACAAAAAAATCATCTTCATCATTTTAAAAAAAAAATTCTTCTTTTTCTCTTTTTTCTTCTTCTTCTCCATCTCCTTTTTCTACTTATTTTTCTTCCTCTTCTTTTTTTGTTGCTTCCTATTCTTGTTCTTAAACTACTTATTGTTCTTGTTCTTCTACTTATTGTTCTCGTTCTTAATCTTCTACTTCTTATTCTTGATGTTTTTCTTTTTCTATGGGGCCTAGATCTCACTTTCCCAAAAAATATCCAAGAAATTAGCTGATTTATGGCCTTGAGAGTGAATTTGAATTGAAAACCATAATTCTTTAATAAATCACTTATTTGTGCTCTAATTCCTCTAAAATTCATATTTTAGACATTTCAATGTATTCTTTAAAAACCTTCCAAAAATCAATAAAAAAATTTACCAAAATTGGAAAGATATGTGCTTCTTAAATAAATTTGGTGGAAACCCTATTTCTATAATAAATTTCTTATTTTGGCTTCATTTTCTCTAAAAAATTTACAATATATGTCTCTCAATATATTCTTGAAAAACCCTACAAAAATTAGGAAATTTTTTTTCCCAAATTTGAAAGATATATTCTGAATCGCAAAACCAATTGGTAGAAACCCTAATTTTGCACTCCAAATTCTCTAATTTTTTTATTGTAGAATCCTAAATATGTTCTTAAAAATCTCTCAAAAATAATTAAATTTTTACCAAGTTTTAAGAGAAATGTGCTTCACAAATTGACCTTCAAAATTGAAAAATATGACTTGCCTTCGTGGTGCCAAGATCATGCTTTGATACCACTTGCAGTGAAATAACTTGAACAAGAGAAGAAGATAATATGAAATATGCTACAAATAATTTATAATAATTATAGTTCCATAAATTGTATAGCCCTATAATTTCATACTGCACAATGCTCCCTTTCTTAGCTCATGATATAAAAAGCTTCTAAGTATAAAATTCTCACTCTAAAATGTCAATTGTTTAAAATTTTCATGATAATTATAGCTTTCTAAGTTAATTTTACCTAGATTGGAGCACCACATGTAGACATTAGCATGACGTGCTAGCATCAAACAAAAAAAATATTTCCATTACTCATTGGATCATTATAGGTTCCCACAATTTTTTTTGATGTAATACCTCTACATGGTGGTCACATGGTATAGAGCGACTTGAATTGTCATTTTGGAAAAGAGGAAATAAGGGAAAAAAATATAACTTTCAATTCAGTCTCTCTATCTCTCTTGCTCATGCTTGAAAATTGAAGCTCTACAACATTCTTGAATAAACCCTAATATTTTGAAAGAACAATAAGTTGTACTGGGCTATCGCATGTCATAATTATGAATCAAGATTGAGTAACGAAACACAGTGAAAACTATTACATATTTCTTGGAGGTTTTTAACGACCTCCAAGTGATCATATTCTTTTTTTTTGTCTCCTTTGCTATAAAAATTGTCTTTTTGATAGAATTTGTATATATCTGGTGTTAGTATAGTATATTTCATATCATTTTTATATCTCTATCATCATATCTATTTTTAAAGAAATATTTTTATCATTTCTATCAATACTATTAAAAAGCTTGGTTGTTTGTGGAGGTAGAAATACCAAAATAGGGGTTTTACTAGTTAAGGAAATCCCCTAAACATCCCAACCAAACATTTTTCTTCTTTTCTTTCTATGTGTAGGTGTCTCGATTAAAAGAAAACTACCTTTTCTGTGATACTATTTTCTTCTTAGTGGCTTCTCCCAATTTATGTTATTGGAGTTTTATATTTTATATTTTAGTTATTCTTTTGTTTTGATATATTTTTCATATAGTGGGCTTGCAATATTTTTATCATGTGTGAAGGCACAATTTTTGAGGTATTCCATATTTTATTATTGTGTCTATACAAGATCACAATATTCCACAAGGATTCCACACTACTTGTTGATTTTCATGACCAAGACTTCTATAATGCTACAGTCAAAATTGATTATACCTTTCAAGGTTTGTCTCATTTCATAGTGTTTTGAGGGGTTAATACTCATTATATTGGTTGATTGAGTATTACAAACTCGTGACTCATAATTATGATAAAGCATACGTGAAATAAACCTTTGAAATTTCATTTTCAACTATGTAATGGAGGGGTACCTTTAGCATTGTGGGTGGGGGATTTAGAGGGGATAGTTCAATAAATAGATTATATAGTAGGGGAGAGGATTCACTAGTTAAACTTATTCTAATAATTATAGGGGTTCTTGTAATATTTTGATTGATAAATGAATTATATAATAGGAGTTGAGTAGGTTCAAATAGTTGTGAGGTTCTTTTCTTTTCTTTTTTAATAAAAAACTTAATATATATACAATTACAATCCTTTAACACTCAAGTCTGAGCTACACAAGCTATGATTTCTCCCTAGGATCCAATCCAAAATTCACCTTCTCATCCTAAAATATTTGTTAAATTTCCTTTTTCATCCTTTGGAAAACCTATGATAATAGGTTGTTTAGTTGAGGGTATTTATATTGACATATTTGAGATTATTTTTTTTGCCTAAATAAACTTCCTTCCTATGAGGTCTAATATAAGAATCCTTTTCTTTTCATCATGATTGGTATTAACTCTATGAACATTAAATATACATTGATTGATAAAGGCTCCAATCTTAATGATTGTACTCTTAACTTTTCAAAATACATCCACATTGATACTTCTAATCTCACTTCTACTAAATTTTCTATTAAAGGATTCAATAACATTAGATGAGATCATTTATGTACAATTAGTTTACCCATCTCAACAATTCATGTTACCAGGGCTCCCATATTTGTACATTTTATCGTAGAGAATATTTCTTATAATCCTCTTTAGGAAAATAATGGATTGATGTGATGGTACCTATCCCAACTACTCTCCACCAGTTTGTAAAATTTGTTTGTGGGGGTAAGACTTTCATGATTAAACTAGATAGTCATCCCTTCTATTCTTGTCAATTTTTTACTCTACTTTTTTTAACCTATTGCAAACAATGGATGAGAACAATAATGTTCCCTTATTCTTAGACAAATTTACATACAATTACAATCCTTTAACAGTTCTTTCAATATATAATTAAAAAAATTATACTATCTACAACTTGATAACTACCAATTGATCATAATTTTAATGTTATTCAAAATTTAAAACCTAGGGTATATTATTTGCATCTTGGCTTTGCTCACAAGAACTGTGCACATGAATTACTTTCTTTTCATATGTTTTGAAACTTATCTTTGTACAAGACATAAGTGGAGGATATAATTCTTGAATAATTTCATTTATTTTTTTCATTGTATATGTGAATGAGTGAATAGATGGGGAAAGGGTGGGGGTGTTAGGCATGACACAATGCTTATAAATGCAAAACATGCTTGTCTTTGCTATATGTGACATTCATGCCTTAATAAGCCATCTATAACCAAATCAAAGTCCAAAAAAAAAGTTTTATGTGATCAATTCCTTCAATTCCTTCCCACTATAACACAATGAATCATTTGAATCTAATTTATATTCAATTGGACCAACTTAAAGTTACATCATAGAAAACTTTGATAAAAAACAATAATAAAAATATATACAACTTAGAATTTGTAAAATAAAAAATATAATAAAATTTGTAAAATAAATAAATATAAAAACAAAAAGATTATTTAAATCTGAAACAACTTTCTAAATTGATTTTAAAAAAATAAAATTATAAATAAATATTTGTGTATTTATTTTTAATTATAATTTATAATTTTAAATTTTAAATTTAAAACTTAACAAAATATGATTAGAAAGATGGGGAACTTTTAAAAAAAAAGGAAGTTCATATAAAATAGAAGTTAAATACCGTTTTTAAAGTTTTTTATAAAAGCTCCATAACATAATGATTTAGAAGTTTTTAAAAATAAGCAATACTTTCCACCAATTTGTAAAAGAAGGGAAATGATAAAAAGGGATCTACCAAAAATGTAGAAGAATTTTCTATAAAAGGGAAACATTATAAAATTTAAAAAACTATTCAAAATGACCCTTCGAATATTAGACATACCTTCATTTTTAAATTAAAAAAAAATACTTAATCTACATGCACTATAATCCTTTCACATATATTTCAATATACAATTTGAATTTTTATTCTAATTTTATCTTAGATATATTTATATTATCTGGAGCTTGATAGGGGAGAGGATCCAATACCTTGAGTATTTCAGTTGTTATAGCATTTGTTGATTTAATGCTCAATATTTTCAACAATATTGGATCAATAGTTGGCATTAAATTTGTTATTGTTGATTATGACTATCCATTATTGAATAAAATGTATTCCTTAGATCTAAAAAACAACAAATCATGTGATGTCACATAAGCACACCAATAAAACATGATTTAGTGCACACTTATTGGTCTCACTTTTTTTTGGGCTTTTTTGGACACCTCAACAAAAAACATGTTGATGTGGCATCATATTTGATGATGTAACCTTCAAACCTTAGTTATAAGAAGAAGACTTGTAAGTAAGCTACTATAAAAAAAAATTAGAAATGATTTGAAATTTCTACATAAATTTTTGAGAAATACGAAAATAGAATGCTCAACTACCAGATCTTCTCCCCTAACTATTTATAGATCATAATTTTAACATTAATAAGCTAGGTCTCCCCAAAATATCCCCTTCCATATAATAAATTCATCCTATAACATACAGTCATATGGCCATCAAATTTAATAGTACATATTGTTGGATCTTAGTTGTGTTTATGGTTTGTCCTTGATGACAAAATCTCTATCAGGATGGTTCTCTTTGCATATCAGGTGTATTTCACATGATTACAAGCCATTTGATTACATTCTTTGATCTCACATTTTTGAAGGCTTTATATTTATCTTAGTTCTGACATCTCATTTGTCTAATGGTATTGGTTGTTTCTCATTTGGGCTTACACATATCGACATGAGTATGGCAGGGTCTTCCTAATCCACTTTGAATTGTCTGAGTTGCCTATCGGCAAGACATTTCTAATGTCATGGCGATTGAATTTATCTTACAGGCTGTTGTCGGCAAGACTTCTCTTTTGTTTCAGTGACAGAAAGTGTTCTCTAATCGGCATATGTTTGGCCATCGGGCTGAGGTCATAGTGAAATCTTATGTCTCCTTGACCTGCTTCAGAATAAAGTATATCGGCAAGAGTCTAAGGCTTCAGTGAAAGGTCTTAATGAAAAGGATTATGTCTCACCAACTAGTGCTTATGGAGATTCATTGACAAGAGTTGAGCGGTTTCAGAATAGGTCTTGGCGAAGTGGTTTTGTCTTACCAAACATCACATGGAGGAGTTTTTTTTCGGCCAAACATAATGTATTCAATATATTGTCTCTCCGAATATTTTATGTCTCACCGATCATTCCATTGAATGTCTTGTCGGCATAAGGTTACTGCTTCGGCGAAATGTTATATCGAATGTGCAATGTCACACTAACCTTGGTGGATGGATACTTTTCAATAAGAGCTTGTGTTATTCGAAGGGAGGCCTTAGTGACTCTGAGTGAATGAAGTTTTTTAGTATGACTGAAATGATCTACAAGATGTCTCCCTGATAGATTAAAGTTATAGTGACAAATATAGGATGGATGGACTTGTCGGCAAGAAAAATGATATGTTACGGCGACAATGTGTATCAAGTGACTTTCGGTCTAACAAAGTTGATCTATATGATGTCTCTCCGATATCAAAAGCTATAGCAATAGAATGATGGTTTCATTTCGGCAAAAGAACCTTTTTGTCTCATCGACCAGAAGGATGTTATGAGCTCTCGGCATGACTCATTGGCAAGAGCTGAGCGGTTTCAGAATAGGTCTTGGCGAAGTGGTTTTGTCTTACCGAACATCACATGGAGGAGTTTTTTTTTGGCCAAACATAATGTATTCAGTATATTGTCTCTCCAAATATTTTATGTCTCACCAATCATTACATTGAATGTCTTGTCGGCATAAGGTTACTGCTTCAGCGAAATGTTATATCGAATGTGCAATGTCACACCGACCTTGGTGGATGGATGCTTTTCGATAAGAGCTTGTGTTATTCGAAGGGATGTAATACCCCTCCTCTTATTGGTAGGATTTAGTATTTTTCAATGCGGTTGTTTGCTACGTGTGACGATGATGATATTGTTTGATTTGGTTAGTTAGACGTTAGATGATGCTATTGTTTCATTATGGACATGATTATTTCGTATGACAGTATGGTTGGTTATATTAGTTAATTTTCAGAATTATATTATGATGCAATGATTTAATGAATTATGTTATATGTGATGATTGTTAGTTAGAAATATTAATTGATTGGTTATACTATAATTGTTAGAATATATGTGATGAAGGACAACATAGCATCACTCGTTCGCGAGTGCCCTATTATGTTGCGATTCCTTCTCACAATGCAAGTGCTTTAATTTAATGCTTCGATTTTATATATATATGTATGCACATGTACACAACTTCATCTATATGCAAGTATTGCAGGTACAAGTCTCGATTCCACCTGCTTCGGCAGGATAGGGCGAGCACCAATAACCCAATGGTTAAATGTTGAAACAGAGGTGACGATGAAGTCCTCCTGTCCCATGATGTCAGATCGTCTTGCTTGATTGGTATTGTGCATTTCTGTAATTGTCGTCATTGTGGTTTGTGTTGTGTATGTCGTATTTTATTAATGTGGTATTTTATAAGTTATGATTATTTAATTGATGTTGATATTTTACAAGTTGTGAATTTGTTTATTAAAGGTGGATAATAAGTGTGTATTTTAATGTTGGTTTATTTGTATGAAAATATTTAAATGTTTTATTTAATTTTTATAAAGTCATGTGTTTCAATTAAATGATAATTAAATATTAAATGTGTGTTATTTATTTTAATTAATTATCTGGTGGAGGATAATTATTAGAATACTTTATTTAAATTAAATAAGTAATGTGTTGTGCAAGTAAAGTTGCAAAAACAGAAATTAAAACAATAAAACAAATAAAAGAATAAAAAGACTGGGTGAGCCAGTAAGAATACAGATCTAATTAAAAAGCTTGCTTTTAAAGAATGAGTTTCTTTTATTTTTTGATTTTTAGAGTTTTTTAGAGGAAATAGTCATTACCTTTTTATTTAATGAAGAATTTTTGTGAGTTTTACACACACACAGAGAAGGATTGTTACAGAGGTTGAATAAGATTTCGGCTTTGTATTCTGAAAATTTAGAAAGGATATTGGATTCTTTTGTTTTATTTTGAGGAGAGTTCTTGAAAGGAATTGAAAATCTGTTACTGGGTTGCTTGGAGACGTCTTCTGAACAAAGGAGTGGATTCAAGTTCGAGCACAAAATTTAGGAGAAGGGATTTGGAAGTAGGAACGAGAAGTTGTTCGTGGAGGCCATCGGGGTTAAGCAAGCTTCTTCAACAGTCAACAACACAGGAATCTGGGTTCCTCTTATTTCTCTTCAGTTTATGTTTAAAAAGAAATTAGATAAATAAATGATTAAATATGATTATTTGATGAAAGAAAGAGAAAACCTGTAGGGTAGAAATTATTTGAATAGTAAAATTATTGAAAGAACCAAATTAGGTATTTACGAAAGTTGCTATACAATTATTCTTTCAATTTGGCTTTGAAGAAAAGATTGTTTGAGTTTGGGAAAATAAACTCTGGATTTACAAATTGAAATTGTGTTGGAAAAATTAGTCTACCTCTCAAAACATTTATTTATGAGTGTTGGAATTTATCCTTATATAAATGTAGGTGTGTGAATATTTTTAAATCCTGTCCTTCTTTCTTTATGTTCCTATGACTGGAATATTATTCTATACAGACTTTTATAAATTATCTACATACATACATACATACATACATACATATATATATATATATATATATTCATTCTTTGCATTGAAATTTATCTAAAATTTTTGTCTAAATTCAAGTTCATGGCCAAACTGCGCCCGTACCTGCTAAAGGACGACTTTTTTTTATTGTATAAAAATAAATTAAAGATAAACTAAAATTTATAGGTGAAAATTGTTTTAAAAACAATATATATTTATATATAAAAAAAAAACCCATTGATTGATGTGTATTGGAGAGGAGAGGGACGGCGCGAGCCGTACCCCCTCCCCTGCCTGCGCCAGGCTACGGACTGCCGCGCGCAGTCCGTAGGGCTGCGCCATTGGTCCCGGGATGGGACTTGTTTATTTGTTTATTTTTCTTTTAATTTTCTTTTAATTTATTATTTAAAATTTTGGTTTTTATTTTTAAATATGTATATTTTTATACACTTTTAAATATTTGTTTTTATATAAATTCACTAATAAATTCTTATATATATTTGTTAAATGTGTATATAGATATATATTTGTGGTGCATACTCATAATTAGAGTATAATTATATTTATTTTTGGTTATTTGTAAAAGTTTGACAATTATTTAAAATGAAAAATGTTAATAGTTTTGTATTTTATGTGTGTATATATATTTGAATGTACATAGTATGTACGTGTAATAAATTGAATCTATTAATCTAGATAATTCTTAAATTTAAATAAATTGTATTTATTAATTTAGATAGTTGTAAGGTTGGAATTTATGGGCTGAGTTGTATTTGTGAAAATTACAAAGTGGGATTTTTAGGGGTTATTAAGTGCAAAAATTTTTATATAGTAGTGATATTGTTATTGTACGTTTTAGGTTCAATGGTTTCTCGATTTCCTTGGTCGAAGGTTTTAATGTATTCTTTTTTAGATATTTATCTGATGTCTTTTGTTAAGAATTAAATATTTTGGCGTAGGATTATTAACTTCTTGTGTTTTCTTTATATCGTTTCAAATTTGGAGTGTTTTGTGTGATTGAGTTAACCGTTTATTTTAAGTTATGAATTTATGTGATCTGGTTATCGTTTTCCATTGAATTGTTGTAACTTTACTCTTTGATGTGAGAACCTATTGTTGATTTTGTAATCCTTGTTCCAGAGGCTTGTTATGTTAAAATGTTATTCCCGGCTTGGTCATGCTATTGGAGTTATTGGTTTTACGTTAGGAGGGGTTGAACGGTTTGTTAAAATTTTTGGTTATGAGATATCGCGAGAGGGTAATTGCCTCACATGAGCTTGTTTTTGAGTATTGTGCTATATATGTTTTAGTTCAACCCTGGCCTAGTTTTGATTTATGTTAAGGGTCATAGGGAGAGTGGCTCTTCATGGGCGCCGGCGCCTCAGTTGGAGGAAGTGCCAGGGGAACCCACGTAAGAGTAGTTAAACAAGTGATAACCTAAAAATAGAATTTAGGGGGATGGGTAGTAAAACATGCAAGATAATTAAAACTAGATTCCTCGTCTATGCATCAGGGCTACCGTAGACTAGTGATAGACTGAGTAGGCTGTGGTCAGCAAAGTCGTAGTCTCATCTTCATGAGAGACTATCGGCTCTGCATTAGCTACCCTATGGTGCCGGCGCCTCAGTTAGGAGGAAGGGCCAGGGGATCCATAGATGGGTGCCGGCGCCTCAGTTGGAGGAAGTGTCAGGGGATCCCATGAGAGCTATGCGATGACACTCTCCACTAGACATCCTTGTTCTTGTTTCTTGTTGCCTCTGGATATGTTAATATTTATGTTATTTTCGAGGGTTAGGGAATCCATAGATGGTTGTCGGCGCCTCAGTAGGAGGAAGTGCCAGGGGATCCCATGAAAGCTATTTGATGACCCCCTCCAATTGTCACCCTTGTGCCTTGCTTGTAGTTGCTTCTGGATATTGTAATCTCTTTGTTGTTTTGATTTTAGGGCTTGGGGATCCATAGTTGGGTGTCGGCGCCTCGGTTGGAGGAAGTGCCAGGGGATCCCATGAGAGCTATGCGATGATCCTCCCCACTTGACATCCATTTGACTTGTTTCTTGTTGCCTATGGAATTGTGTATTGAATGGTTGTTTTAGATTTATTATGGAATCATGTTCTTTTATTGTTTCAGATTTGTTTGGAAGTGTATTTTGGATGTTGTTTCGGTTCTTCTGGATATTGTATCTTTATGATGCTGTTGACTCTTGTGAATTTGTTCATGATTGTTAATTGGTGGTGCTTCCTATTATTGTGATGAGTTTTTTAAGTTTCAACTTGTTATGTGATTTGTGAACGTTGTTGGTTGTTCATTGTGTACTTTGATTTGTACTTGTTTAGTATCATGTTGTTGTTGAGTCAGTTTGACATTCATGGTCGGGTTCACTTCCTCGCCACCTCTGAGCACGGGGGGTGAGTTACTTGTAATTCACATGGTTGGGTGGAACGTGCTCTGCACCCGTTGGGTTCACCATCAGCATCTTGTCTTCTCAGCATTCCGCAGTGGAGTTGTACCAGTGATCAGTTGTACTTCATATTTCTTTATACTTGTATCAATCCCTATGTTGGGAAGCTCAATGTAATTCATTTATCATGAGATTGTAATGTATTATTAAAACATTGATGTAATAGTTAGGATCATTTGTAACTCTTTTAAGAGATTTTTCATGGATGTATTATGTGATGTTTATTGTTATCGCATCACGGTTATTGGATGTATCATTGTTTATGGTTATTATAAACTTAATGGTTATGTTGTAATCTTTATCTTTTCTTATGTTTAGTTGTTGCGATGTAACCTCACGTGCCCCAGAGAACCAAGTGTGTTAAAGCTATGTAATATGTTATGTGGTTATGGTTTATTGTTAGTACATGTTTACCTTTATTATTTGTTGTTTTAAAAAAAAAATTATTTGCATTGTGTGTGTTCTCTGGGGTTTGCACGACGGGCGTTACAACTTGGTATTAGAGCATAGGTTCATACACTGGGCACTATGTGTGCTCACTATGTAACCTTGCGTTTAGTCCCTTGAGTCTAGAGTTTCATTTTTTGTTGTGTTTGTTGTGAACCTAAGTTTCTTCCATTTGCCGGTCTCAGGGCAATGGTGCAGGAAACTGATGGGAATGGATAGGACTCTCGGTGTAGTGTGCAATGCACCGATATCCTTCCTATCAAGGATGCACTATGAACCCTTGTGTCATTGTATGGTGTGATTTCCTGTGATGTGAGTTATGAGTGTGGTTTGTGGTATGTTCTTTGTGTGGTTGTTGTGTGCTTATTCTTATCTATTTAATGGCTTCCTGGAGTAAGCCATATCCTTGGGGGGGAGGATGTAATACCCCCATATTATTAATACTTTTAATATTATTTGTTACTCTTATGTGTGAGCTTGATTTTAGTTTCTAATGGTAATTTGTACACCGTCTTGGTGTGGAAGGATGCCTCCTGTATTAGGGAATCTTATTTCTTTTTGTTTACCGGCTTCCAGGAGTAAGCCGATTTTATGAGGGGGAGGATGTAATACCCCTCCTTTTATTGGTAGGATTTAGTATTTTTCAATGCGGTTGTTTGCTACGTGTGATGATGATGATATTGTTTGATTTGGTTAGTTAGACGTTAGATGATGCTATTGTTTCATTATGGACATGATTATTTCGTATGACAGTATGGTTGGTTATATTAGTTGATTTTCAAAATTATATTATGATGCAATGATTTAATGAATTATGTTATATGTGATGATTGTTAGTTAGAAATATTAATTGATTAGTTATACTATAATTGTTAGAATAGATGTGATGAAGGACAACATAGCATCACTCGTTCGCGAGTGCCCTGTTATGTTGCGATTCCTTCTCACAATGCAAGTGCTTTAATTTAATGCTTCGATTTTATATATATATGTATGCACATGTACACAACTTCATCTATATGCAGGTATTGTAGGTACAATTCTCGATTCCACCTGCTTTGGCAGGAATAGGGCGAGCACCAATAACCCAACAGTTAAATGTTGAAACAGAGGTGACGATGAAGTCCTCCCATCCCATGATGTCAGATCGTCTTGCTTGATTGGTATTGTGCATTTCTGTAATTGTGATCATTATGGTTTGTGTTGTGTATGTCGTATTTTATTAATGTGGTATTTTATAAGTTATGATTATTTAATTGATGTTGATATTTTACAATTGTGAATTTGTTAATTAAAGGTGGATAATAAGTGTGTATTTTAATGTTGGTTTATTTGTATGAAAATATTTAAATGTTTTATTTAATTTTTATAAAGTCATGTGTTTCAATTAAATGATAATTAAATATTAAATGTGTGTTATTTATTTTAATTAATTATCTGGTGGAGGATAATTATTAGAATAATTTATTTAAATTAAATAAGTAATGTGTTGTGCAAGTAAAGTTGCAAAAACAAAAATTAAAACAATAAAACAAATAAAAGAATAAAAATACTGGGTGAGCCAGTAAGAATACAGATCTAATTAAAAAGCTTGCTTTTAAAGAATGAGTTTCTTTTAGTTTTTGATTTTTAGAGTTTTTTAGAGGAAATAGTCATTACCTTTTTATTTAATGAAGAATTTTTGTGAGTTTTACACACACACAGAGAAGGATTGTTACAGAGGTTGAATAAGATTTCGACTTTGTATTCTAAAAATTTAGAAAGGATATTGGATTCTTTTGTTTTATTTTGAGAGTTCTTGAAAGGAATTGAAAATCTGTTACTGGGTTGCTTGGAGACATCTTCTGAACAAAGGAGTGGATTCAAGTTCTAGCACGAAATTTAGGAGAAGGGATTTGGAAGTAGGAATGAGAAGTTGTTCGTGGAGGCCATCGGGGTCAAGCAAGCTTCTTCAACAGTCAACAACACAGGAATCCAGGTTCCTCTTATTTCTCTTCAGTTTATGTATAAAAAGAAATTAGATAAATAAATGATTAAATATGATTATTTGATGAAAGAAAGAGAAAACATGTAGGGTAGAAATTATTTGAATAGTAAAATTATTGAAAGAACCAAATTAGGTATTTACAAAAGTTGCTATACAATTATTCTTTCAATTTGGCTTTGAAGAAAAGATTGTTTGAGTCTGGGAAAATAAACTCTGTATTTACAAATTGAAATTGTGTTGGAAAAATTAGTCTACCTCTCAAAACATTTATTTATGAGTGTTGGAATTTATCCTTATATAAATGTAGGTGTGTGAATATTTTTAAATCTTGTCCTTCTTTCTTTTTGTTCCTATGACTGGAATATTATTCTATACAGACTTTTATAAATTATCTACATACATACATACATATATATATATATATATCATTCTTTGCATTGAAATTTATCTAAATTTTTTGTCTAAATTCAAGTTCATGGCCAAACTGCACTCGTACCTGCTAAAGGACGGATTTTTTTTATTGTATAAAAATAAATTAAAGATAAACTAAAATTTATAGGTGAAAATTGTTTTAAAAACAATATATATTTATATATATAAAAAAAAAACCCATTGATTGATGTGTATTGGAGAGGAGAGGGACGGCGCGAGCCGTACCCCCTCCCCTGCCTGCGCCAGGCTGCAGACTGCGTAGCAGTCCGTGGACTACCGGACTGTTGCGCACAATAGTCATACGGACTGCCGCGCGCAGTCCGTAGGGCTGCGCCAGTGGTCCCGGGATGGGACTTGTTTATTTGTTTATTTTTCTTTTATTTTTCTTTTTATTTATTATTTAAAATTTTGGTTTTTATTTTTAAATATGTATATTTTTATACACTTTTAAATATTTGTTTTTATATAAATTCACTAATAAATTCTTATATATATTTGTTAAATGTGTATATAGATATATATTTGTGGTACATACTCATAATTAGAGTATAATTGTATTTATTTTTGGTTATTTGTAAAAGTTTGACAATTATTTAAAAAGAAAAATGTTAATAGTTTTGTATTTTATGTGTGTGTATATATATTTGAATGTACATAGTATGTACGTGTAATAAATTGTATCTATTAATCTAGATAATTCGTAAGTTTAAATAAATTGTATTTATTAATTTAGATAGTTGTAAGGTTGGAATTTATGGGCTGAGTTGTATTTGTGAAAATTATAAAGTGGGATTTTTAGGGGTTATTAAGTGCAACAAATTTTATATAGTAGTGATATTGTTATTGTACGTTTTAGGTTCAATGGTTTCTCGATTTCCTTGGTCGAAGGTTTTAATGTATTCTTTTTTAGATATTTATCTGATGTCTTTTGTTAAGAATTAAATATTTTGGCGTAGGATTATTAACTTCTTGTGTTTTCTTTATATCGTTTCAAATTTGGAGTGTTTTGTGTGATTGAGTTAACCGTTTATTTTAAGTTATGAATTTACGTGATCTGGTTATCGTTTTCCATTGAATTGTTGTAACTTTACTCTTTGATGTGAGAACCTATTGTTGATTTTGTAATCCTTGTTCCAGAGGCTTGTTATGTTAAAATGTTATTCCCGGCTTGGTCATGCTATTGGTGTTATTGGTTTTATGTTAGGAGGGGTTGAATGGTTTGTTAATATTTTTGATTATGAGATATCAGGAGAGGGTAATTGCCTCGCATGAGCTTGTTTTTGAGTATTGTGCTATATATGTTTTAGTTCAACCCTGGCCTAGTTTTGATTTATGTTAAGGGTCATAGGGAGAGTGGCTCTTCGTGGGCACCGGTGCCTCAGTTGGAGGAAGTGCCAGGGGAACCCACGTAAGAGTAGTTAAACAAGTGATAACCTAAAAATAGAATTTAGGGGGATGGGTAGTAAAACATGCAAGATAATTAAAACTAGATTCCTCGTCTATGCATCAGGGCTACCGTAGACTAGTGATAGACTGAGTAGGCCGTGGTCGGCAAAGTTGTAGTCTCATCTTCATGAGAGACTATCGGCTCCGCATTAGCTACCCTATGGTGCTGGCGCCTCAGTTAGGAGGAAGGGCCAGGGGATCCATAGATGGGTGCCGGCGCCTCAGTTGGAGGAAGTGCCAGGGGATCCCATGAGAGCTATGCGATGACACTCTCCACTAGACATCCTTGTTCTTGTTTCTTGTCGCCTCTGGATATGTTAATATTTATGTTATTTTTGAGGGTTAGGGAATCCATAGATGGGTGCCGGCGCCTCAGTAGGAGGAAGTGCTAGGGGATCCCATGAAAGCTATGTGATGATCCCCTCCAATTGTCACCCTTGTGCCTTGCTTGTAGTTGCTTCTGGATATTGTAATCTCTTTGTTGTTTTGATTTTAGGGCTTGGGGATCCATAGTTGGGTGCCGGCGCCTCGGTTGGAGGAAGTGCCAGGGGATCCCATGAGAGCTATGCGATGATCCTCCCCACTTGACATCTGTTTGACTTGTTTCTTGTTGCCTATGGAATTGTGTATTGAATGGTTGTTTTAGATTTATTATGGAATCATGTTCTTTTATTGTTTCAGATTTGTTTGGAAGTGTATTTTGGATGTTGTTTTGGTTCTTCTGGATATTGTATCTTTATGATGCTGTTGACTCTTGTGAATTTGTTCCATGATTGTTAATTGGTGGTGCTTCCTATTATTGTGATGAGTTTCTTAAGTTTCAACTTGTTATGTGATTTGTGAACGTTGTTGGTTGTTCATTGTGTACTTTGATTTGTACTTGTTTAGTATCATGTTGTTGTTGAGTCGGTTTGACATTCATGGTCGGGTTCACTTCCTCGCCACCTCTGAGCACGGGGGGTGAGTTACTTGTAATTCACATGGTTGGGTGGAACGTGCTCTGCACCCGTTGGGTTCCCCATCAGCGTCTTGTCTTCTCAGCATTCCGCAGTGGAGTTGTACCAGTGATTAGTTGTACTTCATATTTCTTTATACTTGTATCAATCCCTATGTTGGGAAGCTCAATGTAATTCATTTATCATGAGATTGTAATGTATTATTAAAACATTGATGTAATAGTTAGGATCATTTGTAACTCTTTTAAGAGATTTTTCATGGATGGATTATGTGATGTTTATTGTTTTCGCATCACGGTTATTGGATGTATCATTGTTTATGGTTATTATAAACTTAATGGTTATGTTGTAATCTTTATCTTTTCTTATGTTTAGTTGTTGCGATGTAACCTCACGTGCCCCAGAGAACCAAGTGTGTTAAAGCTATGTAATATGTTATGTGGTTATGGTTTACTATTAGTACATGTTTACCTTTATTATTTGTTGTTTTAAAAAAAAAATTATTTGCATTGTGTGTGTTCTCTGGGGTTTGCACGACAGGCGTTACAAGGGAGGTCTTAGCGACTCTAAGTGAATGAAGTGTTTCGGTATGACTGAAACGATCTACAAGATGTCTCCTCGATAGATTGAAGTTACAGTGACAAATATAGGATGGATGGACTTGTCGGTAAGAAAAATGATATGTTACGGCGACAATGTGTATCAAGTGACTTTCGGTATAACAAAGTTAATCTATATGATGTCTCTCCGATATCAAAAGCTATAGCAATAGAATGATGGTTTCATTTTGGCGAAAGAACCTTTTTTTCTCATCAACCAGAAGGATGTTATGAGCTCTTAGCGTGACTCTATGTATTCGTTATGACTTCTCCCGACTCTGATGGATCTTGGCAAAAGTGACAACCATAAGTTTGTCTGGCAACATTAAAGTTGCCTTTGGCATAACGTGTCATCGATTGTATTGAAAGGTTGTTAGGGAAATTTTTTTGAGCTTATTCTTTTTGACTGGGTATTGAACCCTAGCCTGGCCACCATAATGAGAAAACCTCATAAACTATTCTTTACTATTGTTGTTGGCTGTCATGGCCGTGTCAGGATGAAATTCATTCTTGGTTCATAAATGAATGGTATGGCTGCTATGTTTGATGCGCCTCTCTGGCTGGAATCTTGACAGTGGTTGATGGAGCCACAGAAGTTATAGATTTGTCTGGTATTTTTATTTATGTGTTTCATACTGCACATACTGGTTTATAATCACCATTTTCTTTAACTGGTCTTTGCATCTCTATGACAAATGATGCCCTGACTAAGTATTGTCTTTCATACATTAGTTATGATTTTTTGTGGTGGGCAGTTGTGCATTTCATGCAGAAAAATGATCTCATAAGTTTTAGACTTGTTGAGGATGACACTTAGCTAGGTTAAACAACACTTTTATTGTTTTTGGTTGTTTAGCCATTACTTCTGAAGATAGTTACTTATCTTTTTCTAATTCAAAACAAGATATATAAAGAGGAGAAAAAAATAATGTTTTAGTTCGTCTGTTGATGTAATTATGAGATTATCAATTCCTTTGCTATATGAAATTGTACGGATAAACTCTGCAATGAAAGAGGCAGAGACTTTGTAAATTTCTTCTCTATGTAGTATTTTGGGGATTTAGTTATTGAATATTTAAGGTACTCTATAGATGAGAAAATAGAGAGATATGTGCTTAACTGAAAAATAGAGAAATCCTCTAAATCATTATTATTGTTCAAAACATAATTTGAGGGGTTGGTACTCCTTGAGATAGAAATCTCTAAATGAGGGGTTGGTGCTCCTTGAGTGGGTGCTCAAAAATAAGCCTATAAGGAATTGTGAATAGTTGATTATAAGATTAAGCCTAGAAGGCATTTAGGGAGTGGTTTTTATACCCCAGGAGGGTTTTCCACTCAGCAAAATATTGTGCCTCTTTGTTCTTATGTGTTCTCTCTAGTTTACTATGCTGTTGTTGTTTCAATTCACTGTTAAATCTTTATTTTTCTCAATTATGTTTATGAATGATTACATTCAATTCATGAATGCTTTAATCAGAGTGATATTGAAATCAAATTTGAGCTGTGTGTTTGAATATTTGAAAAATTGGTCAAATAGTTAAGTCACTGATTCACCCCCCCTCTTAGTGTCATTTTAACTCCAACACATATAATGTGGAGTTTAGTATTGAAAAGAGTGGATGGAAACAATAAAGTTTTTGTCTCTATTAGAGACAAATTTTCATACGTCTATGTTCCCATTTACTGTTTCTAGCTATGCAAAAGAATTTGCACCCAAAACGCAAGCGTCTCCATTCCAAGTTAGTGGTTGTCCTATCCTCTCATAAGAATTTGCACCAAAAAAAGACACAACAAATGTCTTCATATCTTAGCTAATAGGCTATATTATGTGTGATATTGCTGCCATGAATTTGTCTCATGCCTTGAATTTGTCTCACGCTACAATACGACTATTTGTTACCGTCAAACCGTGAAATAGTTGATGGTTTTCAGACTAATTTTTCTTCTTGCACACCATCAGGCTGTTATTTATTCTTCTCACACACCATCAAACTATTTTTTATCTTGTGGCAGTGTGTGAGCACTTCTTTCCCACCTATTGACAGTTCTATCATTCTACTAATGTGTGAGATTTAGGTTAGAGAGTTGTCTCACGCCAGACTAGAATTTGTCTCACGCTAGAATTTATTTAATTGGGAAGTGTTGTCACATGAGTGCAGTTGCAGGGAAAAATCCACCGTCGGTAGGTTAAACAAAGTAATGTTTTTAAATACCACTTTTCAGTGTTGTTGGCACTGCATGCAGCCTCACCCTACTACGCAACTACTGGCCAACTACCTGGGAGTAGCTTCGTCATGACTTAGGCTTAGTATAAGTTTGCTTAAGATGGGTTCATGTCAGGTAAAAAATTATCTTATACATATGCGAACACCTTGATAGTTTATTAATTATTTTTAGCTTTGCTAGGGTTTCATCTTGAAAATCTAGAAGAATTTGTGTCATTTGGGTTTCGTCCTACGTCCTACCTTAGAGTTGTTTGGATTTTCTGAAATTTGTCTAGAAAATCTTGCAAAGGATATTGTAGTAGGAATGTCTTATGATGGATATTACAGTAGCAGAGGAAGAAACAACCACATTGAGGGATGGTGCTAAACTAGAAGTAGTAGCTGGCAAAGCAGTTATTCAGGATTTTGAAGAAGAGGTAAATTCCTGGGCTTCGCTATCTTTGGTAACTAGCCCATTGATTTTTGATACAAGTCTTTAAAAGATTGCATAGAAGCCCTTTTTAGTAAGACATTTGGGCATTGTTTCCTTTTGAGAAAGTAATTTTGTTTGGAAATTGATTCATAAAAATGGGTCTCTTCATTAGCTCCCTTTTTGACATCCCTGATTGCTCCCATTTCTCATCTGTCATATCACTTGAGCATTTTTTGTAAAGCTAAGCTTCTAGACCACTTTCTGAACAATTGTCATTTACAGTTTTTGTAGGATGGCAATTTCTAATTTATTTAAAATAATGTACGATATAGGTGCATTGGATCCCCAATTAAAATATTGGAGCTAATGCAAATTTTCTTGAGCAACAGTCTAGAAGGTCTCTTGGAATGGAAAAATACAAATTAGAGGATTAGGTCCTTGAGAAATGAAACTCTGAAGTAGATAACTGGTAACTAATAGGCTGTTGTTTTTGACTAGTAGTAGATATATACATAAAAAGTGGTATTAAAAAAGAATAATTTATTATACTAGGGTAGATCATAGGTTGTTGCAAAGAGACACCTATCTTTATAAACTGAGGTAAGCACAGAGGATTGCATTCTAATTTTATTATGTGGAGCTTATTCATCCATAGTCTAGCTCATAACATTGATTGATCTGTTGGAAACTATTTGATGTTTGTTATTACTAAACACCAGTAAGCTCTTTTCTTACCATGTCATTGCTTAAAAACTTCACAATAACCTTTGTTTGATTTAGGACACTTTGATAGCTCTGCCTTAAGAGCTACAGATGTTCAACTTGCTAATTTAGACAATTATGAATGGTCAATTGTTCTCCCTTGGGCATTGGATATCATAGACTAGTAGATTTATTCATTTTTGTTGAGCTTCTTTCATCCTTTAACATTTAATGATCATGTGAGAGAACCAATGATATGTCAAGAACCTCAACTAAAATCTAAGGCAAAACCTAGCAAGTGTGGAAAATGATTGTAATCATTCCTCGAGAGACAAGGATTTTTCTTTGATGTTTGACTTTTTTGCCTTATTCATCCTGGATTATGGTCACAAACATCCTTTTTGGCACCTTCAACATCATAACGGGTAGAAGTTTTCTTATCCGTGAATTTTCTACATTTTTTCCCTCATTCTTTCTCCCATAGGGCTTGAGGTTTGTTGATCTAAAATTTAGGCACAAATTATGTGTATATCCATTTGAAATGACCTAAAATTTCTGCATTTAGTACAAGGATGCTACCATAATTGGGGATCCAATGTCAAGAAAAGAAGAGTCATTGGTTTTTAGATTGATGTCTGGTTGGGAAATTGACTGTTGTTGAGGGTTTGAAATAGACACTGTATTCATTATAACCACCAATCTTCTATTGAAACCATTATTAACTACTGCTAAATATTCAGTTATCCCCTATTCGTAGAACGGTTTATATTATGAGATCCATTTATTAAAGCAATTTATTTGAAATAGTTTTAAAGTTACATTAGCTTTACAAAATAGGCATGGGCAAATAAAATAGTAACAACTTTCCTTTCTAGTCCCTTTACTCACTTCCATCTTATTTGGACAATCCATGTGTTTCACCACTGGCTCAATTAATGTGACCTTTCTATCATAGCTACCATTTAGACTATAACTTGTCATTCATAGTGATTGTCATGACTTGAAAAAATTAAAGATCTCTGCCTTTATGTATCTCTTTTCTTTGCATGACTATATTATGGATGTACCTCCTCAACATACTATGCTCTGTCTTCTTTGTCTTTGTTTATTTCCTAAAGGTTGTCCATACCTTCAACTGTGGTTGTATTTAGAAATGAAATTTTAATTTTTCAATCATAAATATAATGACTTGCTAATTTCTAATTTATTTAAAATAATGTACAACATAGGTGCATTGGCTCCCCAATTAAAATGTTGGAGTAGATGCAAATTTTCTTGAGCAAGTCAAATCTATTTTCATAGCCTCACCTCCCATAAATTATACAAGTATGATCCTCACAAAAGTTTCCTCATATCTTGACTTTTATAGAGATTTGGTGGTATAAAAGAAAATCTAATGACATGAAGGTTTGTAGCTATCCATCATCATCCACGTGTTCTAAGAGAAGGGGCCATGTTGAAATAGGAGGCCAGTTAAAACATGGTTAAATTCATCTTTGTAACTACAGGAAAAAATGACTTGACCTAGATACATCTCCTAGAAGACATATAACTAATTCACTCCATAGAGAATTTGTGACAGTAGCCTTACAAGCCTTGATTTATTTTTGTATTTTTCAAATAATAGGAAGGGAAAAAGTGAGTTGGAACTTGAGAGTGCAAAAAGAGTAATTGTCTCTTTGGTCTCTACACTTCTTGGATTCAGGGCTAAAACGTCAATCAACACATGTAGGATCATGATTTGGGTGAGTCCCTTGTGAATTTAAAAATGCCAATTTCTTTTAGCAAGAATGCCCAAGTCAACAACATACAAATTCTTTCACCATGTATAGCATTATGAAGTTGTAGGTGCCATAACCCCCAGTCAAGCCAACATGATTGCCATAGGATTAGGTTTCACTGCGGGTTAATACAGAAAAGAAGTTACTAAAGTGCATGAATCTATAATTTTAAAGTGAAGCAAATGAAACCTTATTGTATGCAATGTCATTTTTGTTGCACCAGTTATTACTCCCTAGGTTCAAATATGCAAAGACTAAAGACCTACAAAAAAGTTTAGCACAACCCCACAACATAAACTTGCAGATATCTCACCTGAATAAGAACAAGCATATGGTTGTGACTTGTCCATGAGACAAATGGTCAAAGGAAGGGTTATCTTGCTATGCCTTCTTGTGGTCCAATTCAATAAAATTTAGCCCCTACAGTATAGTACTCATCTATGAGTTTCTCAAAACAAGGTCTTGCCACTACTAGATTTTTCAATGGCTTTCCAAATAAGTTGATTCATAATGGATCATTATTATTTTTAAATAAATAGAGGAAGTGCATGTATTGTAATTGCATATATTTGAAGATAATACAACTTGGAGCCTCTTTTCTTGGTGGAGTTTTTTACCCAAAAGGGTTTTCTCCATGTTATATGCTGTGTTATGTGTTATGTTCTTAATGTTTGTTATTTCTGTATAGTGGGTTTTAATTTTTGTTGCAATCTCCATTGATTCTACATTGTTTAGAGCACATAAATAAGGCTTGAATCAGATTTACGTTGTGTGGTTTGCACCTTCATTTCTAATAGTATTGGTTCAAAATCCTCCTCATTTCGTTGATGAAACCTTCATACATTGAAAGATTCCATTCCATTGAATCTAACCATGAGGTTGATTCAATATCCTTTGAATCATTAACAATATTCTTAGCTATTAATACATTGACATCAATTTTAATCATTTCTTGAATTTCCTTGGACAAAATGAATAGACTGCCCTGTCCCTTCTTTATTTGTTGTAGCTTAGTGGCTAGTTTTTTTCTTTTGTAGGATATGACAACATATAATCTCACAGCTTCCCTAAGGAATAATTGTGCATCAAGAGAAACTTTTTCTATCCATTCTTCTATAGCCTTGGCCAATTTTTGATTCTTTTTTATTTGTTGTAGCATACAAAAATCTACCCCATCAATGGTTGTGCTAGAAGCTTCATCAGAGAATTGGGAATTGGGATTTACAATGGATTGAATAAATAAAGTTAAGGCGTCAAGGATTTTAACTTCATGTTCTCCTGTCGTTCACTTTTGAATCTTTCTTCCAATTTCCCCACTAAATATTTTGTGTGATAGATATCTCCCTCAAAAGTTGAAGGGCCTATGCCAATTTTATTCACATTAAAATCAGCTTCTGTGAGTTCATCTTAATTTTGGTCACCGATGGGGTCTACAATCTCTAACATCTTATGCCTAAATAAGGAATCTGTTACCATTCTATACATTCTTTTAGCATTCTGGGGCTTAGATGTAGTTTGTATCAACTTGGCTATAGTATCAACTTCTAGGTCCACTACAGGGATGCACTTTCTTTTCTTATCCATAACTTTCTTTAACCAAGTTGGAGATGATAACACAACACCACCATCACTTGCACTTGGAGCTATTTTCCTTTGCTGAATGGGGGTATTTTGTATAGGAACTCCATCTAAACTAGGTGAAGGTACATCAAACAAAGGATTAAATGAACCATCATCAGTAATTTGTACACAAATTGATGAAACATTATTAATAGGAGGCAAAGTAGAAACATTTAAATGATCAACTTCTAATTTTTGAATTGTAGGAGGCTTCTTCTTAGACATCTAATTGTGTAGCTATAGAGGAATCATCTTGTTTGTAAACAGATTTCAACTTCATATTACTCTCAATATTGTGAATCAATTGTGGTTTGAATTTTTTGTGTTACTTGGAGTGGTACGAATCCCTAAGGTTTGTGAAGATCCTTATTCCTTTGTTCTCAACTCCCTTTGATCAGAAGGTGATCTTGTCTCTTCTCAAAACTTAGCTTGAGGCCATTTTTCAGTTCTATTCAAAACAATAGAGGACCAAATATTTATATCACTGACCTCTTTTTTAGACCAATTGATCCAAGGTAAGGGTTTGGAAACAATATCTTGATACTCTTCATCAATCATCTTGGAGTTATCATCAATGCCTTTGGGAATTTTTAAATGTAGTTTAAAGGCATGTATCTAGTCTAAGGTTATCCTCATTGCACTTCTTCTTTGTACCTCTCTCACATCAACACAATCTTCCCAAAATTCTTCTAATTGCATATGATGCTCCAATATATGATCATATAGAATAATCCCTTCAATAAGATCAATACACCATACTGCAAAGGAATATGAAGATAATTGAGAACATATTACATTGTTGTTTTTTGCTACCATATTTCATTTTCATTAGTCTAACATATAGTGAGACAATAACATATAGTTATATATGTGTTGTGAGAAGGCCTCCAACAGTCCTCCCAATTGTACCTTTCTTCACCACCAGTTACCCCCAAAAGCTTCAACCTGATCATACTAAATTATGTGGTTAGTTATTTATTGTTTACTATTTTCTAGCTTAGTTTAGGATTTGGTGGCATTATGATTCAGGACATCTTAGACTGACTGTTTGGAACCTATGGGGGTCACCTACAATCACTTGAGAATGAATGTTCCTATTTGCATTGTACCTGTCAACAATTTCATACACTCTCTCTTCTCACCCTATCTCTTTTGTAATTTCTTTTATATAGTAGTTATGCTATTTTATTTTAGAATTATGATAAAGTCTTGGTTATTAAATTTCTTGGAAAAAAATGATAGACTTTCATTTAGAAAGATCATCTTTACCTAGAAGTAATTCAACACAATGGTTGTTGGAAATAAATAACTTTATATTTCATCCTTTAACATTTGATGATCATGTGAGAGAACCAATGATATGTCCACAACCTTGAATAAAATCTAAGGAAAAACCTCCCAAGTGTGGAAAATGATTGTAATCATTCCTAGATACAAATTTGCTTCTTTTTGTGGAAAATGTTGATCATGTTGAAGTTTGTCTTGTTATTAGTAAGTCATTATTCACTATGAACATTAGTGTATGTCGTGTTTCAATGTGAGCTCCACTGTGTTCTTGCTATTGCAAAATTCAAATGGATGACACCACATAATATTTTCCTTTCCAGATGGAAAGTGCCACACTTACAAATGTTCCAACTAAATTTGTTCAAGTAGTAAAGCAAAAGTTCCAACTCACCGCTAATGCGATCACAATGATCAATGATGGCAACTGTAAATTACAACCATACCTCCAAGTACTAGATATATCCAGCGTTGGCCATGGAATTGCATCAACAACCCGATACAAAATAGATCTATCTAATGGAGTTCATAAGAAAAAGGCTACTCTTCCAAAAAAATACGATACCTCCATTAATTTGGAAGAAATCCAAAAGGGGACTATAGTTCTACTTGTAGCATACAGTTTCCATCTTATTTCCATGTTAAGGTGAGAGACTATGATTAGATGATTTCTTATTCACTTCTAATATACTATTCATCCTACTTACTACTTTTGACTATATAGGTGGATTGTTGTCTCAGAGCTAGAAATCACTTGTTCATACCACCATATCATTGGTCAACCAATGTATTTGTTGAATGAGCCACACCACCATCTACATGCCACCTGCTCACCTGAACCAGCCACAAATATGCCTAAGAATGACACCGAACCAAAGAAAAATCCCCGAAGAAGCCTCTTCAGAATAAGCTCATCCCACCAGACAAAAGAAAGTGCACCCACCATTACTCCCATAAAAAAATTGAACCCATTTCAAGCACCCACCATTACTCCCATAAAAAAATTGAACCCATTTCAAACAAGATGGATTATCAAGGGTCATGTTACAATGAAAATAGAAATGCACAAATTCAATACTCAAAAGGGGCAAGGACATGTGTTCTCATTTGACATTATTGACTGTGATGGTATTGAGATACGTGCCACTTCCTTCAACAAGGTTTCAGATCTTCATTACAAGAATGTTGAAGTTGGAGCTGTCTATACAATATCCGTGGGGACTATTAAATCAGCAAATAAATTATACAACAAACTCAATAGTCAGCTTGAGATTTGTCTATAGGATGATTCGAAGGTGTTAGCCTCTGAAATGATCTTGCAATTCCAAAACATCCATTTTCTTTCAAACCCCTTGTTGACATTCTCCATATCACCAACAATTCCCTTGTTGATGTTATTGGAATGGTTGTCTTTGTTGAACCCAGCTCTACAATAAGAAGAAGAGATGGTTATGAAGTTCTTAGAAGGGCCATTAAGCTAATTGATATGACTTCCTCTATTGCTAATGTGACTCTATGGGGTCCAACTGCTAAAAAAAAAGGTGCCCAAATCCAAGAGATGTACCACTCACATAATCCTGTTGTTCTTGCAATTAAAAATGGGTGCATCACATAATAGAATGGGAAAGTGATAAGCACCTTGGAAAACACACAATTATTCATTGATCCAATCATAGATGAAACAAAATAGCTAAAAACGTGGTTCTCAAATAATGAAACTGCTCTTTTGTCATCAACTACACAAGTTGTGCATGTGCCCCTCATAATAAGAAGAAAGAAAATTGGTGATATTGAAGAAAATTTCATCCATATGAACCAATCTTCCCAATGCATCTTGAAAGCAACTGTGCAATTTATCAAATCTAATTTATTTTGCTATCCATCTTGTCCCCTTGTCTCAGAAGGGGAAAAATGTAAAAGAAGACTTGAACAAGTTGCAAATGAGTCATGGTATTGCTCAAAATGTAAAGTTACAGTGGTAGATTGTAATTATAGGTATGTTCTCCAAATAAAGCTAGCAGACTATATTGGAACATTATGGGTTGTTGCTTTCGAGGATTCAGCCACCAGTCTTCTTGGTATCTCTGTGAAGGATTTATATATGTTGCAATTCAACCTAGAAGCAAAAATCAATGCCACAACCCTAATTAAACAAGCTTTATTCAAAGACCATCTCTTCACTCTTTCATATGAAGTTGATCAAACTACTGGTCAAAGACACTTAAAAGCAACAATCACCAAAATTGATAAATTAGATTTTGAAGAGGAAAATAAGTTGTTGCTACAGTGAATCTTTGACATGTCAAATACAAATAATACTTAATATTTTAGCTATGATACTTGTATATTCGTACAAGGTTACTTCATAAATATGTACAAAAACATTCAAATAGTAATGATGAGCGAATTCCAATGACACATGATTTATTGATAGGGTTATAGTCTTAATTTCCTCCCCTTCAAGATTGAATTTTTTTATATTGCTTATTGAAAGTTTTCTCTTATGATGGTTTAAATTCACATGCACAAAAAAATGTCCCTTAGCACATGCAAACTCATTTTATGGCTTGTAGTTATCATTTTTTTTTCCTTATGTAACATATGTTGGAACATTTGTCTGCTATT
This sequence comes from Sequoia sempervirens, assembly GCA_007258455.2. Lineage (NCBI taxonomy): Eukaryota > Viridiplantae > Streptophyta > Pinopsida > Cupressales > Cupressaceae > Sequoia > Sequoia sempervirens. Next base: position 1,057,574,883 of record VDFB02281492.1, read on the forward strand.
CACCTCTAGATAGTTACTTGACTAAGAGAATATCTCCAAGTGGTTTATTCTAGACTCATAACTATTCCAAGGATAGTTAGATGGTTGTGATAGTTGGAATTCCATTATAGATATGGAGTGATATGTGGAGTGATGTATAAAACATGTGATTGAACTGAATGATAATTATATAATATTGTATCAACTTTGACTATAGATTGGTGATTTGATTTATCTGTTTACAATTTCTACAATTTTACTTCACTCAGGAAGTGGAGAGCTCTTATCAACCCAAAGGTATTATAGAAATTTCAAGTAGTGAGAGTTCTCCAATTCTATCTATGAATTCATCTCAATCAATGAATTCAAATGGCATTCCTACAAAACCTATAGAAGATCTTGCAAGCAACATTACCATTAGTTGCAAAGACATCATACAAGAAGCAAAGAGCACTGTTACAAATGTACAAACTATCAACAAGACCGACATTCAGGCAATGGAAATAGCATTACATCATTTTCATTCAACTTATGAGAAGTTGACTTCTTTCTACACTTTCCTTCGTGAACTACATGTTGATGACTACTATTCACAAGGCGGATCTTGCTACATTAAAACAACATTCTACAACTACTTAAGTAATTTTTAGTATAATTTTTCTCTATAAATATGTATATAAAACATGCTCTACAAAATGTAAGTATGTCTTCTAACAACTTATGCACAACTAGCCGCTTTTTGTATCCCTACAAGAAATATAAGCTCCTCAATACTAAATCGGAAAGCTCTCCGATAATACTTCACAGTTTGATTGGTCAAGTGTTCCAATTTCTCATTTGTAGAATGTATTATGTTTGATGCACCTACTTTATCTAGTCCAAAATGTTTGTTGAACAGTTCTTAATCTCATGCATGTTGCTGCAAGTTCATTCTTGCTCTTAAAAAGCCCTCTTTCATGACTCCCTGTAGCACGTATGTACATAAATTTTCAATGGATCAGCAAATGAGTAATTGAAAAACAACAAGTTTTGGCTTTTTATATCAAAGTTCAAAGCTTATTGTGTGTGCAATGTCTTTTAAGCTTCTTTTTGTCCTTCATTTTAATGAATTCTTAGTGATTTTGCATGCTATTGAAATTTTCAAATGCTCTATAGAAATCTTAAATCTTTAAGAGAAAGAATTTGGTAAAATATGTTTACATCACAAATTCATTGCTCATCAATCAAACCAAGTCATAGCCTTTATTACATTCACAAAGCATAAACAACCTATATCATCTATAATTGTCAACATCAATCTAATCATCATCGATGTAGATCTACTGGCAGTAGATTCTATTGTCAATCTTGTTGGAGTACATGATATTGATGATAAAGAAGGGCCTACTAGACATCTAGATATATCCTTTCTATTATCATGTTCATGTAGATATCTAAATCTCATGCACCTTGCTGCAAGTTCATTCTTGTTGTTAAAAAACCCTCTTTCATAGCTCCCTGTAGCATGTATGTACAAAAATTGTCAATGGTCAGGCAAATGAGTAATTGAAAAACAAGTTTTGGCTTTTGACATTGGAGTTCAAAGCTTCTTTTGTGTGCAATGTCTTTTAACCTTCTTTTGGTCCTTCATCTTAATGAATTCTTAGTGATTTTGCATGATTTATGAGTACCCTTACTTTATAGTTATTACCAAAATGCATGATAGAAAGGTCATCAAATTAATCACTACTCATGGAAATTACTCATGGTGAGATTACATAGAGAAATGTTGGTAGTTAAACTCAATATTCTTTGAAGAGACTATTTTTCAGTAGCCTGTTCAAATTCTAAACCTTTGCCTTTATTTTTTAAGCCAGTGAACTTTAACATGAAAAACTTTATTATTCCTATTTATTTGTATCTCTTGAATTGTGTATCTCTCTGTTTATCTTTCCTTTTTTCTAAACTTTTAACTCATGTTAGATATATCCTTTCTATTATCAAGTTCATGTAGATATACACTTTATTTATTACAGCATAAATAAAGCAATATTTTTTTCAAATTTGGAGTTGCTTGGTGGAAATGTTAGTAAAAATGTAAATGCATATACAACACAAGTGAATTCATAGAATCTATGATTAAATGGTTTAACATACTTTCAACAAAATTGTGATACAATGTTTTATCTTTTACAACAACACAAATCTTATTTTGTTTCTTGAAACGTGTAGGCATAAAATAACTTGACAATATAATTTTGGAAGTTGCTGAACTACAAGTAAAGACAATCGGTAAGAGTAATGTTTACAATTCATTTCATCAATCTACCAACTTGAGTAATTCTTGTATTGATAATATGCTATATGTTTTGTGCAATATTCAATATGTGTTTTGTCAAACTTGCAATAGAATACTTGTCTATAATGTGAAGTTTTTGATCTAATGTTTTGAATCTTTGTTTATTACAATATGTGTTCACCCTAGGTGAAGAGGTTTTTTTCATTTTCTGGGGTAGCCTACTATTCTCCTTTCTAGATGGCCAGCCTCGCCCCTACAAATGACCCAACTGAATCTACTAAAATGCAAAAATTAAAGTCCCGCAAAAGAAGCCAAGCTTACTATGCCTCCCATAAAGAAGAAATAAGCATTCAATGTCGCATGCATCAAATGAAACAACAATCTACCCCATCCATCGACCACCCAAGTAGTGTTAGACCAAGCAATACTCACTCTCCCCCAATAGGACAATATGCCTAAACAACATCCATGACTTCCCAAAAATCCAAGCTTACTATGCCTCCCATAAAGAAGAAATAAGCATTCGACACCACATGCTTCAAATGGAACAAAAATCTACCCAATCCATGGACCACCCAAATAGTGCTGGACCAAGCAATACTCACTCTCCCCCAATAGGACAATATGCCCAAACAATATCGATGAATTCCCATGAAACAACCCAAACCATTCACACTCAAACAACCACCCTACTAGAAATAAATAAGAACTTCACTGCAGCTTCAAAAAGATTTCAAAAAAGGATAGATGCATTAGAAAATTTACAAACATGCACATTATGTAGTGAGGGCTACCTCAGGATGCGTACCAATTCAAGATTCGGTGGCCCCATTTGTAGTAGATGCATTCAAGAAAAAAGTAGACATCATTTTTCGACATCTAATAACATGGACCCAAGACAACAACCACCTGAATTAAAAAACCTAACCCAGGTCAAAGAGATGCTAATAGAACCAGTGAGTCCATTCATTCAAGTCACCCATGCTCATGGTGTCCAATACAAATATAGTGGTCATACAATCAATTTCCCATAGGATATCAAAATGATAACAAAATACCTTCCACAGATTAACAAACTTGGATGTTCTAATAGTTCGTAGATTCCACACACAAGGCAACCACTATGACTGCTATGTAAGCAAAAAATGTGTCTATGCAACATTACAATACAAAATCACACATGATCCATACTACATAGACGTTCAAATAGATGCTGACTCGCTAGCATTACTCCTGGCTACCAATACAAATGTTTCAAGCATACTTCATTCCATAAATATTCAAACTAAATTTGCACATGACCAAGGCTAATCGCCTTTGCATGATATCGATCAACTAGAAAACAAGCTAACCAATTTTTCATCCTTCATGTCTAGACTTCCAAATCAATGACTAGAGCTAGAAATCATTAAAAAATGCCTACAAGTCAATGATGAACCTGACAACATCATACCATGGCCACAATTGGACTCCTCACCAATCAACAAATACAATATTAAGGGACTTTTTGATATGGATTTTCCTACACTCTTTCCAACTGGCACTACATTGCACATGCAACCTCGCTATAAACAAGTTGAACTACACAAATATATATTACACTTAATGCAATTTCATGACTCTAGATTTGCAAGCCATCCAAGATTTTTGTATTTTGTTTTGAACCTTATGATGCACCACCATAGCTAAGGACTTGCATCAGTGTTTGTTAAGAAAAATGCAGAGGATTGTATACCAACAACCATTGAAACCCTCTATACCCATATGTAACAATTTCCTAATAGTCAATTAGTTGAACAACTAATGTGCTTTGGTTCTTCGCTAAGAGGAACACACTCATATTGGAATAAGTGTCGAGGTGAGCTATCAAACATGATCAACCAAATTGGCTCACCCACTCTATTTTTCACACTAAGTGCAACATACACTAAATGTCCAGATTTACACAAGCTTTTACCAAATGGAAATTTAGGCACACCACAAACAAACAAAACTCGAGTGGAAAACATAGTTAATAACCTACATACACCATCCTTATACTTACACCAAAGGTTCACCATATTTCGTGAAAAAGTAGTAGAAAAAACTCTTAAATGAAACAGACTATTGGTATAGATATGAATGGAAACATCGAGGTTGAGGACACATACATGGATTTATTTGGCTTACCAATGCACTAGACATGGACAACCTTGACCAGCATAACAACATACAAGTTGAACAAAAAAGCATTCTTTGATAAGTATGTTAGCACATGGAAACCACACACACCATCTCAAAGAAACACCATATGACATCGATCTACACAAGATGACCCTTGCCTACTAAGCATGCCACAAATCTTCTCTAGAGATAGACTTGAAAACTATGAGGATTTTCTCAACCTTGTCCAGAGACCCAAGCAATTTACTAAATGCACTTGCATATGCAAAAAGGGTCAAACTCTAGCATGGCGATACAAAGCCCCTTGGATTGAATGAGCCACATCTACCTTATCATGCGATGAAATAGGAAAAAAGAAATACACTCCTACCCGTAATGATGACAGACTAAATATACACAATCTAGACATGCTATCAATATGGAGAGCTAATATGGATTTCCAGCCTGTAATTTTAAAAACACATGTCCTTAAATACATTGCCAAATATGTAGCAAAGGAAGAAAGAAAGTATGAGAGTTGTATCAACATGCTAACATGAATATGTAAACATCAACTGCTAGCCGACCATGTTCTAATAGCCTATAGAAAATTCATAGTAGAGATTTTTGCAGACCGTGACATAGGTGCCCAAGAAACTTGCCACATGCTACAAAAATTTCCTCTAGTTGTTTGCAATTACTCATTTCTCACACTAAATGTTGGTCAAAAAGTCCTTCATTGAATTAGAAGAAATGTTGACTAAGATACATTACCATTACACTATCTACATTGCTATATGCAATGACCTCTAGACATGGAAACAATAACACTAATCAACTCTACCCAATATTTCTCTTTCTCATCCTTTCACAAAGGGTGCAAGTGGAGATGTAGGAACCACAAAGAAATCATAAACGTCTTTCCTCTATTTCATAATGTTCCAAATGAGGATTTAGAATAGTTTGAGACATTTTGTTGGAGCAAGCTACTTCTATACAAGCATTTTCGTGACATACCCACAAACATTGGCCTCAATAAAGATGAGATTGTTGCACATTGGAAAGAGATGAATCTCAACCAATACTCTGTTTGGCATGTTGACCACATCGTAAACACTGAAGCAAACCAAGAAGAAGATGACGAAATTGACACTCCAACAGATACACAAACAAAATTTCCACTACATGAATGGGGATTGTTCTCACAAATGGGTCTTCCTAATCACATAAATGTAGACACCCTAGAAATTATTGGTAAATGTGATTTTGACAACAAAAACAAATGCAATACATATACAATTCCTCTAGACCTACATAAAGCTGCAGAATACTTCAGACACACAAACAAACAGTCACAACAAAATGACCAATCCACACCTCAATTCACTGACCCACAATACCCACTATCATCAAAACATGAAGTTGCACTTACTATTATTAAACAAAACTATAACATCTCCTCAAACCAACCATTACACATGATAATACAAGGAACAACAGGTATAGGGAAATTATATTTAATTAATTGTATGAAACATGCACTGTGGAAACTATCACCACAAAATCGAAACCCCCTACTTGTTGTTGCTCCTACAGGGATTGTTGCATTCAACATAAATTCCTCCACAATACATTTAGCCCTAAAAATTCCAATAAAATAAATGCAACCACTAAAAGTGCAATCACTAACATTATTTCAAGAGGAGATGAAACACATAAAATACCTATTACTTGATGAAATGAGCTTCATTGGACCAAAACTACTACTCAAAATAGATACCAGATTGCACGAAGCTTTCCCCCACAACCAACATATGTGTTTTAGAGGCACATCTATAATACTTGTAGGTGACCTAGCACAACTCCCCCCTGTTATGGATAAACCAATCTACGCATCCCACTCCAATGCAATACTCCTATGGGAACAATTCACCATTGTCATTACTCTACAAAAAAGCTTTCGCCAACAAGGAGACTTTGAAACCCAAATTGCCTTTCATCGCACATTACAAAATATGCATAATGCAAAACCGCTCAAGGAAGACTGGAAATTACTAATGACTTGCAAAAACAAACATCTATCAAATGCTGAGCACACAAATTTCAACCAATCAATGCACCTATTTTCCACAAATGATTTAGTTGTGCTACATAACAAAAAAATGCTCAAACTATTAAATTTTCCTATCACATTATGCATCGCAATACAAACACATACAAAATCAAATACTAATAACGATTATGAACAACTTCCAAAAGAGATCCTCATGTGTAGAGGCTAATGAGTCATGCTAAAAACAAACTTATGGATTCAGACAGGCCTTGTCAATGGATATCTTGGAGAATTACAAGAAATTATTTACCCAACTGGATCCAACCCACCATATTTACCTTCATACGTGGTGGTCCACTTCGATGAGTACAATGGCCCACCATGGAACCCAAAGGAACCAAAATGCATACCTATCACACCCATATCTATTGGCATCTGTAGGAAAATACCACTATCCATGGCATGGGAAATAACCATACATAAATCTCAAGGGCTAACACTAAAAAAGGAAACAATTGACATAGGAAGAGTTGAAAGACAAGGACTCACTTTTACAACTATCTCTAGGGTCAAATCAATAAATGATCTTTGAATAGAACCACCATTCTCATTCAACTGCTATTCTCAGATGAAAAACAACCCTTATACCATTATCAGGAAAAGAGAGGAAGCACGACTACAAAATCTTTCATTATAACCACAACAGGTACACAACTACATTTTATTAATGTAATATCATTTAACCAACAAAAGGAATACTGACATAACAAAATCACTATATTCCATAATGTTCAGGAATCAAATAGTTGTTCTCTCCATCGTCTCAAGCATTAACCAAAACCATCTATGTACAAAATATCACTATGTATAGATATTGGTATTTTTTTCATATATTTATAATTTGTACAGTTTTTTGTAATTTCTACAGATATTTTTAATCTGTTTCTAAAACCCATAAAATTAATTTGTAGATATTATACAGATTCTATGGACTTCACCCCATTGTGTTTTACTTGTTGTATCTATATGGAAAACTAGTAGATGGTATTATTAAAGGGAGTTGTGCCAATACATCTTGTTAACCTATCTTAACTTTCATAGGATCAACTGGCTATATTGCACCAGGTATGAAATTTTTTGCAGCATATGCAAAAATAAATTGCTTCTAATTTTTGTTTAGTTTTTCATCAGAATTTCATAGTTTGTTGGCTTCGATGAAGAATATAGATTTTGAAGTACAACTTACACAAAAGGTGATGTATATAGATTTGGCATTACCTTGTTGGAAATGATGATGACAAAAAGGCCAACTGGTAGCATATTTCTGGCAGGGCTCAACCTGCATAAGTGGGTAAGCATGGCTTTCCCTCATAGAATGATAGAAGTGGTTGACTTTAGCCTAATGGAAGATGCACTTAGTGATGGAAAAAATCACTATATCTTGAGTTTGACTAGTAGGTTTGGTTCCTATAAGGAATTACAAACAAATTTATAAAATTGGCTGGTACTTCCAAATTATCATCAAAAAATTGTCTATATTGTAGTGCCCCGCCACACAACCCTAGAGGAAGTTGCAATTTACTACTCAAACGTACTATTTTTCTTTTTTTAAGAACAGATAACATGCAAGATCACTATCCATTGCCAACAATCTCTAAGGTTATGAGACTAAGATTATTTAAAACCCAATCAAGATACATGAATTAAAAAACATAACATTTAATTACTTAACAAATTAAATACTCAAACATCCCATCCAATATAAGATTACATCAGAGCATAAGTAATTCCACATGATTCCAATAATATATTTTACAATAAGATTACAACGCTCATTCACCGAATGAGGTAAATCCAATAAACATGGTTACAAATTACATCTTCCACCTTGATAACAAAGAGGGGCAAAAATACAATAACAACTGAAAGAATTAAAGCAAGACAAAATAGGATCCCACGAGCTCTCCAACTGGAAATCTCATCCACACGAACAAGAAGATGACCCAATGGATTAAGGTGCACATTCCACCCAACCATATGATACCCGAAGGTTCACCCCCCGTGCTAGGAGATAGTAACAAGGATTCCTAGACAAGACCATCCACCTCTAGACACATGATAACTCACACTAACACATCCAATCACATGAACCAAACAACCATAAGGATAAAACAAGTACAACTCTAGCATCACTGACATAGGTCACATTGCTTCTAGAAATAAAAAAGATCGAGTAAGATAAGAATCCCATATACATAAAACCAAATACCAACTATTGTCGTAGAAAGAGTGTCATCACATAGCTCATCATGGGATCTCCTGTGGGAATCTTCATAGGCTCTGGCCCCCACTATGAGTTGCCCTGGTGGCCTCTACCGAATCTCGGCACCCATGCTCACTCATGCAGAATCAAATACCTCTTGTAAAGACAAGATAGATGACCTTGCCATTCCAGGCCTTCCCATCTCATCCCAAGTCTATACAAGCCCTTGCATCCATGAGCGAGGCTCAATTATCTTAATTAGTGTCAAATACTACCTAACTTCTAAGTACATTGATTTAGTTATCACTTAATTAAACCACTTCTGAAGGTTTCCTAGTTTACCTCTTTGGGTTCTAGCCCCTAACAGAAGCCACTCTTCTACCTGACAATGTACCAAACAAAACCAATCACCAAGGAAATCCCAAGTGCAAACCAACAAGATAAAACCACTCCAACTCTAGGAGGAACACAGAATGAAAATTCACTCCAAACACTAGAGGCCACAAGTCAAAACCCTCTCCAAACACTAGAGGCAACAAAGGACCTAATCCACTCCTTCCACAGGAGGCACAAATCACATAAACCACTCTTAAACCACAGGAGACACAAACCATCCCCATTTGTGAAAACTGGGTAAAACAAAAGAATATGGTTATACACATTACCCAAGACAAAACCAATGTTGACTAACATTTTACGACACCCACGAAATTAAAAGAAAACCCAATCTGGAAGACTTGTATAACAATAGACACAAATTCCCAACACCGAGAATGAACGCCACACATCATAAGGAAGCATTTCAGGTAATTCTTTAAAAGAAATAAAACAACTAATATTAGGATTTCATAAATCCAATTCACTCAATCATCATAGAGCATGGTATAAACTAAATAATTCATTTCCTTTGTACATACTTGAGAGGAAAATCCAATCACGTTGATAAACATTACGGAATTCAAAGCTAAGCATTTAATTTTCTTGCTCGATCATATTAGCTGATTAAATACAGTTTTTTAACTAACTAAATCATTTAATGAAAATAAAACAATCTTTATTTCAATTATACTAGAATAATCCACATAAATTTAACTAAGCTTAAATTCCCACATATATTAAATAATATAAATAAGTGTATATCTGATGTATATACAACTATATCAATATATTTAAATATATCATTATCATTTAAATATAATTGCTTAAATTCAACCGATCAATTTATTTAAAAATACATAGAGTATATATACATTATGTATATATATATGCAATATATATATACTATACATATATACATAATATATATAAATATCCAATTAAAAATAAAATTATTTAAATATTAAATTAATACTATATATATATATAATAATATTAATTAATACAAAAATATATTTTAATTTTTAATTTTAAAACAAATAAAAATAAAATAAAAAATAAAAAACGAAGTAAACTTTAGGTTTGTTTTTGGTTGGCCGCAACCCCTCCCATATGGGAGAGGCGCTGCCAATGCAGCCATCCCCATATGGGGGGGTGTTGTGTGGGCAACACCTCCCATGTGGGGGTGTTGTGCGAGCAACGCTCCCATATGCGCTATGGGTGGGAGTCGGCTATAGCCCTCCCTCCACATAATTTTTTTTCTTATATATATATATATATTTATTTAAAACAAAAAAAATGGCCAAAGAGGAAAAGAACAGGGAATCCCCTGTTACAGGAAATTTCCTGTATAATACTTTTGTTTGAAAACAAAATTTCTTTCTTTTTTTTTTTTTTCTTAAACAACAAATCCAAATAAATTTATAAATTAAATCTGCATAAAGGTATATTTATGAATATATACTCAAATCTTCATTTCATTTTCATTTTCAGCTTAAAATTGGGCAAATGAACAACAAATTTTTGCAATAACAAAATTAAATTTGGCAATACAACAAGAGTTTAGAATATCAGTTTGAAATGGAGATTTTTTTGTGGGTTTTCTTCCTATTTTCATTGTGATTGTTGTTTTTGTTTTCTTTCCTAGTCCAACAACTGTTTGCAAGATTTGGAATCATTTTACATGAGTTTTGTCTTTGCATCTAAATAGCATTTGAAGAATTTTCAAACAACATAAATAAATTTGAAGATTAATCCAAAAAAGAAAACAAAAATGAAGAAGAACATGGTGTTTCTCCCCAAGCTTGAAGACTTTAGCAATGGTCATTCCAAATCTCTCCTTTAACTCCAAATTTAGCCACAGCAAAACTCTCCACCAAAAATCAAAAATTGAAAAACAAAAGAAATTGCATTTCCTTACAAAGAGCTTTCCCCAAATTTGGTCAAACCCCTAAAATATCCCACCCACTAAATTTATTGCACATTTGGAGGATATTTCATTTTTCAAATTTTTAAAAAAATTACTTACAAAATCCTATTTCATGCATTTCAAATTTTCATTTAAAACTAAAATCCCAAAGTTGCAAAGAATGCATATTTTACCCAAAATTTTAAAAAGTGAAATTTAAACACATTTCTATTTTTATTTTAATTTGACTTTAAATATCCAACATGATTTCCATTTTCATTTTAAATTTGAATCCTAATATACAAAATGGCAAAACAACTATTTCATTTAATTTATCACCATTAACCTAGTTAATCAATAAACTAAAAAAATGATTTTATTAATTAAATCAAAACAATCAATGAAATAAATAACATTTCAACATTGAAACTAGATATGTTAAATCATCATTTTAACTATACCCACCATTTAATAACCTTTAAAATATGAAATGAAATAGTTAACCAAAGAGGAATGAACCAAATTAAAACCGCTAAACTCGACGACAAACTATGACTAGGGTGATGACTTGGCATGAAAAACCTAGCTATTATCTCCCAATAGATTATCGTTGGTCAATGGACACGCTCAAACCTATGAAGTTAGGTGGAGTCGATGTCTTGTACCTGTCAACCTACAAACAAAGAGCATATCGAATGTGCAAATATATATTTAATAAGACACACCGTGAAGTGGAAATCTCAGAATCATAGGCGCTCGCAAGTGAGTGATACAATCTCATCCCCTTCACCAATACATGCTTCAAAACTGACGAGTCTAACAACAACAATATAATTAAAGCATAAATCATTTTAAATTAAATAATTGCTACGCTAATTCAAAACATGCCATAAAGACAACATCAAAATAAAATCCCATCACATCAAAATATAATGTTTACATCGCTTATCAAATAGCGGTCAAAAGTATCCAAGTATCAAAGTCAAAGCATAATAGAAACGCATAACAAAGAAAACACACTACCGAACAAAAGATCCAAAATGGAGGGGTGTTACATATATACTAATTCTAGCAGTTAGTTGCAACTACTTAGTCCTTTCTGGGGTTAGAAAAATAACTATTTATTTACATGATATTGTTACAAATATGAATAAATCAATAACTCTTTACTCATTGATGCCTTCTAGGAGTGTATATAACACTTAAATTTGTTATAAGTCTGAGTTAATAAATTAAGACACTCACTCTATTTTCTTGGGATTTTCCATGATCAATATGCTGAACAGGAACCAACAATTATTGAGATTTCACATTCAATAAAATTAATCAGAAAATTATTAAAAAAGTACAAAATTTCCCATACTTGTATTTACTTCGTATGCTTCAGTGTTGCTTTAGGATTTTCTCATGTTCACACTCCTATGATACTTTATATTCATTTAGGTTTCACAATGTAGGATCTTTTCACTCAAACTCTTCTCTATTATAGCTAGATTTAGTATTCAGATTGTCATCCATATTTTTAAACCCTTGTCTGTTGTTTTAACATTCCATTCTCAACAAACACAATGCCTATAATGTTCAGATATCAATAATTCTTAGAAAACTATACAAAACTATCGACGTATTCCTTGTAGCTCCCCTAGCTACAAGTGCTAGTCTTATTTATTGTTGAAATGATGTAAGTGGGATCGGGTAGTGCTCGCAAGTCATGAGTCTGAGTCACGAGGAAGCTGACTTGAAGTGATCAGAGACCTCCAAAAAGGATTAGCAGTCCACGTGTTTTAAATGGTCTAGTCTAAATTCTTTGGCGACTTGTCAGTATTTCTTCTCTGCCACTATAATTTAATTAGAAAATCAACAATCATAATCTAATTATATAATTAATGTGACTATAAAGTTATCTATGTAGTCCACTCATAGTTTTTCTTTTAAGTATTCAAGGGAGGAAAACAATATTGTATAGGACAAAATAAATTTATTTTGGTTTATTTTATGTGGATGTTTTTAATATATAATCATTGGCTATTTGTGTGAACTTTGGTCGAAATTTTCATTAGCCTTCCCATTTTTAGTCTTTTCAGTGTCCTACCAGTCGGGAAAAAGGTGAAAGAGGTTTTTTGATTTTTTTGGCGTGCTGATAGAGAAGGCCAGTGATGGCATCAACATTAATTGTTGTATGGTTTTCGTGTACTGGCGATGATTGCAAGTAACACCTGCCTTTTAAATCCTCAGAAAACATAGCGAATGTCTACAAATTTTTTGATGAGGCATTGTTTGGTGTCATTCTGTAGCTTTAACTTGTATCAGAGCTATGAGTGAGGAGGGAAAGATTTTGTGAAGGTGGGTGGAGGTTATTTTGTGTTTTTTTCATGGGGCGATGGTTGCAAAAACAGTACAAAAGTGTCAGTTGTGATAATTCTTTGCCCATTTTTTGTAGGCGGTGGAGAAAGAAGGGAGTGGAGAGAAAGCAAGTGGGAAGAGGTGCAGGAAGAAAAACCCTTTCTAGAGTATTTTGAAAATAGTTTATGTTATTTTCCAAAGGGAATTGTGTAACGCCCCATCACGAACACCCCAAAGAACAACTAAAAATGCAATAATTTTTTTTTGAAAACATAAAGAATAAACACTAAGTTTACTAAAGCAACTAACATACCTAATGATTACAAGTTAAACACCTAAGTCCCTTTGGGCACACAAGGTGACATTAGAAAATCTATCCCTTAACAAAGTTGATAAAAGTAATTACTATTTCTACTAACATAACCCATTCATTCACATATCTTCATTTAAACTTTTGTTAAAGATAAGAAATAAGACAAAAATGAACCATGTAGAAACCACACATGTACTCATAAAAAAATGTACTTGGAAATGTAAAGAGCATATTTACTCAAATATAACACAATCTTAACGATATTAAGAATTTGATGAGAGCACAACCCGAGACAGAAAATAACCCACAAACAAGAAAATTTTTATTATTCAGAAAAAGGAGCTTCTTACATGCAAAGGATTTCAAATCCCCAAGTTCTAAAACACATGCAAGTTACAGACAGCTATAGAATAACCCTTTCACAATATGCGAGCTTGTCCCCAAAAAGTTTCCCAAAAATTAGAAACCTGCCCATAAATAGAGCTCCTTATTAGTTTGGAGCCAAAACAACATTCAATTTGAGTTTAGGCAGTTTGGCGCCAAAAATTTACAACATGAAGTTCAAATTTCAAAAGAGCATTTGCAACTGGGGAAATGTTGAATCCATCCGGCAACTCTACCTCATACGCATTCCCTGAATCATGCCTTTTCAAAATTTTAAAGGGACCAAACTTCTTCATCTTCAATTTGTTATATGTTCCCATTGGAAACCTTTCTTTCCTCAAGTGGACCATCACTTCATCACCAATCTGAAACTCCTTATACCTCCTCTTCTAATCTGCCTTAGCCTTATAATCGCATATTCATCTTGTTAATATGTTCTCTTACCTTCTCATGTATATCCTTGATGTGTTCTTGAAATCTTGAGTTCAGCACTTATTTTCTTCTCTTGGTCCATCTTCCTCATCGAGCTATTAGGGCTACCTCCATACACAATCTGGAATGGTGATCTACCAGTGCTTCTGTTGACATAATTGTTGTAAGAAAATTTTGCCTGGGGTAAGATCAAGTCCCATCCCTTGGGTTTATCTCCTACCAAACATCTCAGTAGGTTACCCAGACTCCTATTAACAACCTATGTATGCCCATGTATTTGTGGATGGTGTGCATAACTGAACTTCAACTCTGTCTTCAACTTCTTCCACAAGGTCCTCCAAAAGTACCCCACAAATTTGGTATCATGATCTGAAACGATACTCTTTGGCAGACCATGTAGCCTCACCACCTATTTGAAGAACAAGTCAGCAATATGGACTACATCATGGGTCTTCTGACATGGGATGAAATGTGCCATCTTCGAAAACCTGTCAACTACCACAAATACTGAATCATTCCCTCTTTGCATCCTTGCCAAACCAAGAACAAAGTCCATACTTATATCCTCCCATGACCTCTCTGGTACAAGTAAGGGCTGATACAAGCCTATATTTTGGCTCACTCCTTTAGCCATCTGACATACCCTATAGCTTTGTAAAAACTTCTTCACATCCTATGACAACTGAGGCCAATAATAATGCTCACTGATAATGGCAATGGTCTTATCTTGACCAAAATGTCCTACCATTCCTCCACTATGCTTCTTCTTTATCAGGTTCTCCCTCATGGAACTCCTTGGGATACACAATTGACTTCCTTTAAATAACATGCCATCCTAGATTATGAAATCCAGCCACCCTTGTCTTGTCCCTTTATGTGGAGTTCCTTGCAAGCTTTCCAAGCCTCGCAAAATCAGGATCTTACGCATGCAGTGTCTTGAGTTCAGTGAACCCAACCACTTCAATGCATC